>ML779657.1:41419-58978 GCA_009831015.1 Picea engelmannii
ATCGGGGTTTGCGGGACAAGAATCCCATGTACTTCGGAATTGCGAAAGGCGATTTCCCGATTTGATCGAGACCGTTGATCCTAGCGTGGACAGGTGGCACGGATCCGGAGTATCGGACTTTCGGCATTCGGGGTTTCCAAAAGCAGGAGTTTTGGAATCGTGGATCCGCGAGTCGCGAAGTCCCGACGTGACGTGGCAGTGTGGGACCCGGACGTCAGGGGGGGTCGCGGGGAGGCATTTCGGCATATCGGGGTTCGGGGATTTGAAAGGTAAGTATCTCCCTGCCTCTCACCCGCCGATTTCCCGATGGGAAGATCCCCGAAACCAAGAACGTTGACCGTTGACATCGCGGATCGGGATTCGAAGATTTCATGTTGCACTGAAGGTGCGCATAAGGTTCGCGAGTCCGCGAAACCCGACTTCCCGAGTTCTGAAAGGGAAGGTTCCCGAGAAGACTGTGGGTGATAGAACTCCCGAGGAGGATTTGGAAGAGCGTCGACTCTTCGGGCCGTGGAGTGAGAAGGTCCTGGTGGAGTGACCGCCTGCTGAGAGTGCGGTTGCCGTCAAGAGTCTTGGAAAATTTGATGCCAGATCTGATGAAGGTATTTTTCTTGGATATGATTCAAACAAAAAGGCATACAGATGCTACAATATTAGATCACATATGATTGTTGAAAGTGAAGATGTCAAGGTAGATGATGTAAAAATGATAAAGATCAAAAATCAAGAGACCATATCTACAAATAAAGATGAAGATGATGATGAGACATTCGGCACACAACTAAAAGAAGTAGAAGAGAATGAAAAATAAAGGGAAGAATATGATATGGATACTAGTGAAAGTGAAGAATATAGTGAATATGGAGAGATAAGAGAAGAATTTCCAAGAATAGATACAAAGACACCCTCAAGAATTATTCAGAAAAATCATCCCGAAGAACTGATTATTGGAGATATGAATGATGGAGTGCAAACAAGAAGACAACTATTGTATGAAACATAATTAGCATTGTTGTCACATATTGAGCCAAGCTCAATCAAAGAGGCATGTAAAGACAAGAGCTGGGTTAAAGATATGAATGAAGAATTGGATCAAATTGAAAGAAATCAAACTTGGGAACTAGTTCCTAGACCAAAAGATAAAAATGTCATTGAAACTAAATGGGTATATAAAAATAAAATGAATGAAGATGGGAAAGTAATGAGGAACAAAGCCAAATTAGTATGCAAAGCTTATGCTCAGGTTGAAGGAGTATAATATGAAGAAAAATTTGCACCTATATCCAAATTAGAGGCAATTAGGATGTTCTTAGCTTTCTCCAGCTACAGAAAATTTAAAGTGTACCAAATGGATGTCAAATCAGCATTTCTAAATGGGAATTTAGGAGAGGAAGTCTATATTGAGCAACTAGATGGGTTTCAAATAACCAATAAAAGAGACTGTGTTTTCAAATTAAAGAAGGCACTCTATGGATTAAAACAAGCACCCAGAGCATGGTATTCAAGGCTAGACTCTTACTTACAAAAACAAGGCCTCAAAAGGGGATCAGCAGACAACAATCTTTATTGCAAAATTGATGGTAATAACTTGATCATTGTGGAAGTGTATGTTGATGATATCATTTTTGGTAGTAATCAAATAAAAATGAGTGAAGACTTTGCTTAAAAGATGCGGCAAGAATTTGAAATGTCTATGCTTGGCGAACTAAATTTCTTCCTTGGATTACAAATAATACAATCCAAAAGGGGAGTTTTTATCCATCAGTCTAAATATGTTAAGGATATGCTTAAGAGATTCCAGGTAGAGGATTGCAAACCTGTTAGTACACCTATGACAGTTGGATGCACACTAAGCAATGATGATGAGTCCAAAGCTGTAGATACAAAATACTACAGATCAATGATTCACAGTTTTCTCTATGTAACAACTTCCAGACCTAATGTCAAGCAAGATGTTGGGATGGTGGCTAGATTCCAAGCAGAACCAAAGGAGATTCATGTTCAAGATGTAAAAATAATCATTAGATATTTGAAAGGAACCATAGATCTTGGTTTGTGGTATCCTAGCAAGCACTCATTCACATTAAAAGCCTATTCAGATGTTGATTGGGAAGGAAGTATAGATGACAGAAAAGGTACGTGTGGAGGAGCATTCTTTTTGGGAGAATCATTGGTTACTTTGACAAGCAAGAAACAATCCTCAATATCTTTGTCTAGCACTGAAGCTGAGTATATTGCAGCAGTAGAATGTTTCACACAAGTGGAATGGATGAAACAAACTCTACAAGACATCAAAATAGTATTTGAAGAACCCACAATTATCCACTGTCACAATACAAGTGCAACAAGTCTCTCTAAGAACCCAGTCCAACACTCGAAATAAAAACGCATTCCCATAAAATACCACTATCTAAGAGATCAGGCTGAAAACAAGAACATTAAATTAGAATATGTTCTGACACAAGAACATGTGGCAGATATTTTTACAAAACCCTTAAGCAGAGATGTATTTGAATATCTCAGGCAAAAATTGGGACTAATCCTTCTTCCTACTTAAATATCTCAAGGAAATAATGCATCAGTTGGCATTTATCCAGGGGGAGATAGAAATCAACAACAGAAGGTGTTATTCAGTTATGACATTAAAAAAAAAAAAAAAAGATTGATTGCAGGTGGCTTTACCGTTGGTCAGAGAAGAAACTATATAGACAGATAATAGGAGAAGAAAGTATTTGCCATTGATGTCAAAGGGGGAGATAAACTTCATAAAAACTTCATAAGAGTAAAGCATCATCATAGGGGGAGTTTTGTATATGAAGTTAGTGTGTTTCCCTCAATGAAAAAGGGGGATATTGTTGGACAGATTGTCATTGATGTCAACAGTCGAATTGATGATCTGTTGTTAAATGATAGATGACATTGTCATTGATGTCAACAGTATATCAATCAACAAGAATATAACAAATGCAGAGATCAATAATGTAAGTTCAGGAGGAAGATTGAACAGGTAGTTGAAAGATCAAAACTATCAACATGTATATCATACAGAAGATGATGTCAAATAATGTGCAGAGATCGATAGCGCAAGCTCAAGAGGAAGAGAGAACATGAGAAGAGAAAAATATGATTATCCAAGCTCAAACAAAGGATCCATTGATAATCAATGGATGGTGAGAGTGTTGGAGAGGACAGGAACTAATATCTGTGGGTCATTAGATCCAGCATAGTTGCAAGGAGGATAAGTGCTGAACTCATTCAAACTCCAAAGCTCAGGAGGAGGAGCGACGTGGACCGTTAGATCCAAAGCTAAAAAGGAGGAGCGACGTGGGTAGTTGATCTTATGAGAGTGGCATACTGGATTTTGAGAATTCGGAGATTGAGAGTTGAGAAAACGGAGCATGCTTCTTGAAATATAGAAACGTGAATTCGCGATCCAATCCATACCATTGGATTGAGAGTGAATCCTTGTCTTTGAGCCAAAGGACACATGGCGTTGGTTCAGCACTTCGCTGACTAGAAATTCAAAGACTGGAAGTGCTAACCTTCCAAATAGTGAAACACGAAATCGCGATAGAATCATGGGACGCTGGATCTTGAAAGCGTTGGAGGGTCGTTGGATTTGAACCAAGGAAAAATGACACAGCAGACCACGTCACCGAGAAACATTGACAGACCACATCAGCTAAGGACACATGGCACAATAAGACACTGACAAGTGTCAAGTTGATACAACATTTTAGGCACGTGAAAATCACGAATATGTATGACACGTGGCAGCCAATAGGCTAGTGGCACATCATTAAGTGACGTAATCGTCTACGTTACTCTGGGAGTCCTACTTCGGGATATTTCACCACTAAGAAAATACTCTATAGTCTGGAAGTCTCGAATGCTGAAACTTCGAAAGGGACATGCGTCATATGATCCATAGTATCGAGAGTTACCACCTTGAGAGTTTTTCATTGTAAGAAAAAACTCCAACATCACAAAGTCCCGAACGTCGAAACACCGAAAGGGACTATTGGATGTCACGAAGATTCGAAGGAAAAAATGACGAAATCCCGACAGCCACACATCTCTACGCCTGATTAAGACAGTCGTTCCATTAAGAAAAAAAGGGATCAGATTAAGGTTTAAGGTGGACCGTTGATCTCTTCCATAGAAGAGACGTGAACCGACTGGTCATATCGACGATATCGCAACCGGGAGTTTTGTAAGGAGGAGTGTCTCGAAGTCCCGAAGGACAACAAGACAAAACCCCGTGAGCCATCCATTTCAGTGGGTAATATGAGTCATCTGAACTAACCGGTGATATCGTGATCATTAGTTTTGTAATATTGGAAGTCACGATGACTCGAAGGGAAAAGTGTTGAAATCCCGTCAGTCGTCCATCGCATCAAGAGATTGAATCGTGATTGTTGGAACGATAAACGCTCAGAAGCTCGTCTCACCTAAACGTGAGGTCACCGCCATTGGTCATATGGTAAAGAGGTTTGACATTGTAGATTGTAATGTGTTGCCGAAATTGCTAAGCCTGTGGTTCTATGCCATCGGTCATATGAAATAAGAAGTTTTAAAAAGAAACTGCTATACATCACTATATTTGGTAAGTCCGTAGTTATGTAAAGAACGGTCATGTGAAATGGCTTGAAGGAAACACGTCCACGGAATATGGTCTCTGTGAAGTAAAAGAGATTTGATATCGAGTATAAAGGATTAAATTGATCCATTACTCTGATCAATTTATGAAAAACCTTCACGGTATAATGAACCGATACACAATCATGATTAAAAGAGAATAAATCATGAAAACATGAAAAATGAATAAAAATGAAAAATAATATTAATTAAAGTTTAATTATCATTTTAAATGAAAAGGTACAATGGTTCAAATAAAGGGACACGATGTTTTAAATTTCACACTCGTTTGAAGAGTATATAAATGAGAAAAAGTGGTGATGCGAAAGTGTCTCTGCAGTCCATAAAAGAAGATCAAAAGCTGAAGCAGATTCTGGGAAGAAAAGCTAATACCTATGCATTAAGGGTGGTTGGGTGGTGCAAGGGCAGGTTGGTGCCTGCAAAGGGAGTTGGTGCTTCCTTTTCAGTTGTAGCTGACTAAACAGGGGGTCGTAGCCTCCTACCAGTTGGTCCTGGTAAACCAGGGTGTGGGTGCATCTTGATCAGTTGGTGTTGATCAAAGAGGAAGTACATCTTCCTCCTATGTAACATGTAAAACAAATTGCAGTTAATAGAAAAGAGTTTGTGGTTTTTCCCATTTGGGTTCCACGATAAAATACTGTGTTAAGATTCTGTTTTGCATTAATAAGTAAAAATTGATATAATTGTCCTGTCACTGATTCATCCCCCCCCTCTCAGTAACATAATCTGATCCTTCAATTGGCATCAGAGTAGATTCCTTCAGCAACAGTCTAACAAACTTGAAGGTAGATCTTGAAGATGGGTCAACAAGAAGGAATGTCTAACAACAAAGCACCATTGTTCAATGGAGAAGGCTATGCTCTGTGGAAAATAAGAATGAAAAATTTCTTATTGGCGATTGGTTTTGATATCTGGCAATCTGTTGTAGACGGTTACATTGCACTGACTACTCCACCTAAAGAATCTAAAGGAAAGAAAATATGCGATGATAACTCGAGAATGGTTATTGGAATTCTAGCTGGGTTGACTGACTATATATGTGTGAAAGTTATGCATTGCAAATCGGCCAAATAAATCTAGGAAAAATTGGAGGTTGTATATGAAGGAGATGGCAAAGTCAAAGAAGCCAAACTACAAACCTATAGAACTCAATTTGAAAATCTGAAAATGAAAGAAAAATAAAATATTGCTAAATACTTTCATAGGGTAGATGAAGTGGTCAACTCAATTAGAGCGGCAGGAGAAGAAGTTACAGATAAACCCATTGTGCAAAAAATACTAAGGTCATTATTGATGAGGTATGGTGCAAAGATTTCCTCAATTGAAGATAGATCCAATCTAAGCTCACTCACAGTTCACCAGCTCCATGGGATTTTTACAGCATATGAAATGAGAACAGGAAATAATAAATCAACAAAAGACGAAACAACTTTCAAAGCATCTAAGACAAAGATAAATCCGAAGCAAAAACTTCAAGCCTGTCATCATGAAGAATATGATGTGGAGGAAGCTAACTTTATTAGAAAACTTTAGAAAGGATCAAGGAAGTATAAAGGAAAGCTTCCTTTCAAATGTTTTAATTGTGGAAAAGTTGGTCATTTTGCATCCAAGTGTCCCTATCCCAAGGAGGACCCTGAAGATGAATAAAATAAAACCAGACAATATCAGAAGAAAGAAAAATTCAACTACAATAAAAACTTCTACAAAGGGAAAAATAATTTCTACTAAAAGGAAGAAAACAACATCTCGTCAAAATCTAGTGACAACGATGAATCTAATGATGATGAAGTCCTTTTCTTAGGTATTGAAGAATCTAATGATATAAAAAAAAATAAACATGAGAAGGAGTTAGAAGCAGAAGTTAATATGGAGGAAGAACTTCTCAGTGCCCTTGATGAATTAAGAAAATACAAAACCAGATATAGACAATTGAAAAGTTTTGTAGTTGAACAAAAAGAAAGGCATGAACAATAAGAAAAAGAGATTGAAAAAATCATGATCAATCTGAAAAAACAAATCTTAGAAGCAAATAAGATCAAAGAAAATATGGAAAAGTCTCTTAAGGAAAAACAAATAACTTGTGAAAAAATGGAGGCAGAAATACTTCATCTGAAAAAGGAACTGGATGCAAAAATCATTCAAACAAAATCTGAAAATAGCTCTAAAATATTAGATAATATTATTACAGCTCAAAGGGACTCTAAAAATAAAAATGGAATAGGTTATTCTCAAAAGGAAATCCATGTTAACTCAAAATCTTATGCAGATGCTCTTCGCAGTGCATTCAAGAAGAAAATTGAAGAGAAGATAAGTAATAACAAAAGATCCAGGAAATTACCTCCACTCATCAAGAAACAAGGCAAGACAATTCCAAATAAGTTTTACCAAAACAGGTATCCTCGCATTTTTCCTGGTTACTGCTATGCTTGCTCTAATTTTGGACACAAAGCTATAAATTGTAGAGCATATAAAAAGAAAAATCTGAAGGTTAAGAATTATATCCTTAAGGATAAACAATCAACAAATCAATTTAAGAGAAGAAACTATAACTCTTTTGAACCTCTACAAGAAGGGGACTTACAATGCTTCAGATGTCATAACCATGGACATAATGCCATTAATTGCAGACTAATGGAAGTCTTAAAACAACCCAAAATAATTAGAGAGCAGAAGAAACTTTGGAGAGTAAAAACATCAAAAAGGGAATGCCTTATTTCCCTAACAACTCAAGATGAAAAGGATCTCTGGTATGTTGACAGTGGATGCTCAAAACATATGACAGGTAACAAGGACAAGTTTTTAGACTTAAAGAAACAAAAAGGTAAAGTTACATTTGGTGATAATACTTCAAGTAACATACTTGGGAAAGGCACTGTGAGCCTGGGAAAAGACAAAGCTAGAAATGTACTACTTGTCGATAAATTGAAGCCTATTTTATTAAGTGTTAGTCAAACCTGTGATCAAGGAAACTTTTGTATCTTTGATTCCCAAAAATGTGAAATTAGGAGAGAAGACATAGGAAAATTAGTTGGTACTGCTCCTAGAACTCCTGAAAATGTATATATACTAGATGCAAAATTAAATGAGGAGTGTCATATAAATTCAATAGATGAAAGTTGACTATGGAATAGGAGTTTGGGGCATATTAACTTTGACAATCTTGTGAAAGTCAGCAACCTTGGTGCAGTAAGAAACTTGCTAAAAATCATAAAACCCTCAAATGCTATGTGTAGACATTGTCAACTAGGGAAGCAAACTAGGGTAACGTTCAAAACAAAAGAATACACAACCTCTAAACCTTTAGAGCTTGTTCACACTGACCTATGTGGACCTATGAGAACCAAGAGTCTAAAAGGAGAGTCTTACTTTATGTTGTTCATTGATGACTTTACTAGAATGAGTTGGATATGTTTTCTCAAGGAAAAATCAGAAGCACTCAACAAATTCAAAGCCTTTCAAACCCTTGTTGAAAATGAAAGGGAGAAAAAAATCAAATGTCTTAGATCATAAAATGGTGGTGAATTCACCTCAAAAGAGTTTGATGTCTTCTGTGAAACTCATGGAATAAAAAGACAATTCTCTGCTGCCAGAACACCTCAACAAAACGAGATTGCTGAAAGAAAGAACAGAACAGTTTAGGAGGCTGCAAGGACTATGCTTAATGAAGCAAAATTGTCAGATCGATATTGGAGGGAAGCTGTAAGCACAGCTGTATACATATTGAATAGAGGTCAGCTTAGGGTTAATAGTGATAAAAACTCGTTATGAACTATGGTTTGGAAGAGCTCCATTAGTGAAATACTTCAAAGTCTTTGGAAGTAAATGCTACATCAAAAGACTAGATGAGATTCTTGGAAAATTTGATGCCAGATCTGATCAAGGTATTTTTCTTGGATATGCTTCAAAAAAAAAGGTATACAGATGCTACAATCTTAGATCACATAAGATTGTTGAAAGTGAAGATGTCAAGGTAGTTGATCTAAAAAAGATAAGGATCAAAAATCAAGAGACCATATCTACAAATAAAGATGAATATGATGATGAGACATTCGACACACAACTAAAAGAAGTAGAAGAGAATGAAAAAGAAAGGGAAGAAGATGATATGGATACTAGTGAAAGTGAAGAATATAGTGAAGATGGAGAGATAAGAGAAGAATTTCCAAGAAGATATACAAAGACACCCTCAAGAATTATTCAGAAAAATCATCCTGAAGAACTAATTATTGGATATATGAATGATGGAGTGCAAACAAGAAGACAACTACTATATCAAACAGAATTAGCATTTTTGTCACATTTTGAGCCAAGCTCAATCAAAGAGGCATGTAAATATGAGAACGGGGTTAAAGCTATGAATGAAGAATTGGATCAAATTGAAAGAAATCAAACTTGGGAACTAGTTCCTAGACCAAAAGATAAAAATGTCATTAGAACTAAATGGGTATATACAAATAAAATGAATGAAGATGGGCAAGTAATGAGGAATAAAGACAGATTAGTATGCAAAGGTTATGCTCAGGTTGAAGGAGTAGACTATGAAGAAACATTTGCACCTGTAGCCAGATTAGAGGCAATTGGGATGTTCTTAGATTTCTCCAGCTACAGAAAATTTAAAGTGTACCAAATGGATGTCAAATCAGTGTTTCTAAATGGAAATTTAGAAGAGGAAGTCTATATTGAGCAACCCGATGGGTTTCAAATAACCAATAAAAGAGACTATTTTTGCAAATTAAAGAAGGAACTCTATGGATTAAAACAAGAACCCAGAGCATGGTATGCAAGGCTAGACTCTTATTTACAAAAACAAGGCCTAAAAAGGGGATCAGCAGACAACAATGTTTATTGCAAAATTGATGGTAATAACTTGATCATTGTGGAAGTGTATGTTGATGATATCATTTTTGGTAGTAATCAAATAAAAATGAGTGAAGACTTTTCTAAAAAGATGCAACAATAATTTCAAAATGTATATGCTTGGCGAACTAAATTTCTTCCTTGGATTACAAAAAATACAATCCAAAACGGGAGTTTTTATCCATCAGTCTAAATATGTTAAGGATATGCTTAAGAGATTCCTGTTAGGGGATTGCAAACATGTTAGTACACCTATGATAGTTGGATGCAAACTACGCAAGGATGATGAGTCCAAAGTTGTAGATACAAAATACTACAGATCAATGATTGGCAGTTTGCTCTATGTAACAACTTCTAGACCTGATGTCAAGCAAGTTGTTGGGATGGTGGCTAGATTCCAAGCAGAACCAAAGGAGATTCATGCTTAAGCTGTAAAAATACTCTTTAGATATTTGAAAGGAACCATAGATCTTGGTTTGTGGTATCCTAGAAAGAACTCATTCACATTAAAAGCCTATTCAAATGTTGATTGGGCAGGAAGTATAGATGACAGAAAACGTACGAGTGGAGGAGCATTCTTTTTGGGAGAATCATTGGTTGCTTGGATAAGCAAGAAACAGTCCTCAATATCTTTTTCTAGCACTGAAGCTGAGTATATTGCAACAGTAGAATGTTTCACACAAGTGGAATGGATGAAACAAACTCTACAAGACATCAAAATAGTATTTGAAGAACCCACAATTATCCACTATGACAATACAAGCGCAATAAGTCTCTCTAAGAACCCATTCCAACACACAAAATCAAAACACATTCCCATAAAATACCACTATCTAAGAGATCGGTCTGAAAACAAGAACATTAAATTGGAATATGTTCCGACACAAGAACAGGTGGCAGATATTTTTACAAAACCCTTAAGCAGATATGTATTTGAATATCTCAGGCAAAAATTGGGAGTAATCCTTCTTCCTACCTAAATCTCTCAAGGAAATAATGTATCAGTTGGCACCTATCCAGGGGAAGATAGCAATCAACAACAAAAGGTGTTATTCAGTTATGACATTAAAAAAAAAAAAGATTGATTGCAGGAGGCTTTATCGTTGGTCAAAGAAGAAACTATACAGACATATCATAGGAGAAGAAATTATTTGCCATTGATGTCAAAGGGGGAGAGAATCTTCATAAAAACTTCATAAGAGGAAAGAAACATCATTGGGGGATTTTTGTATATGAAGCTAGTGTGTTTCCCTCAATGACAAAGGGGGATATTGTTGGACAGATTGTCATTGATGTCAACAGTCGAATTGATGATTTGTTGCTAAATGACAAATGACATTGTCATTGATGTCAATTGTATATTAGTCAACAAGAAGATAGAAAATGCAGAGATCAATAACGTAAGATTAGGAGGAAGAGAGAACAGGTAGTTGAAATATCAAAACTGTCAACATGTATATTAGTCAGAAGATGATGTCAAATAGTGTGTAGAGATCGATAGCGCAAGCTTAGGAGGAAAAGAGAACATGAGAAGTGAACAGTATGAAGATCAAAACTCAGAGAAAGGATCCATTGATAATCAATGGACGATAGAGAGCGCTGGAGAGGACAGGAACTAATAGCCATGGGTCGTTATATCCAGCATAGATGCAAGGAGGATAAGCATTGAACTCATTCAAACTCCAAAGCTCAGGAGGAGGAGTGACGTGGACCGTTAGATCCAAAGCTAAAAATGAGGAGCGACATGGGTTGTTGATCTGACGAGAGTGGCATACTGGATTTCAGGAATTCGGATATTGCGAGTTGAGAGAATGGAGCATGCTTATTGGAATACTGAAACACAAATTTGCAATCCAATCCAGACCAGTGTATCGAGAGCGAATCTTGGTTGTTGAGCCATAGGAAACATGGTGTTGGTTCAACACTTCACTGACTGGAAAGTCAAAGACTAGAAGTGCTAACCTTCCAAATAGAGAAATGTGAAATATCAATAGAATCGTGGGATGTTGGATCTTGAAAGAGTTGGAGGGTCGTTGGATTTGAACCAAGGCAAAATGACACAGCAGACAACGTCATCGAGAAACGTTGACAGACCACGTCAGCTAAGGACACATGGCACAATAAGACACTGACAAGTGTTAAGTTGATACATCATTTCAGGCACGTGAAAATCATGAATATGTATGACACGTGGTAGACAATAGGTTGGTGACACATCATTAAGTGACATAAGCGTTTACATTACTCTGGGAGTCCTACTTCGGGATATTTCACCACTAAGAAAATACTTTATAGTCCGGAAGTCTCAAATGCCGAAACTCCGAAAGGGAGACGCGTCAGATGATCCATAGTATCAAGAGTTACCACTTCGAGAGTTTTTCTTTGTAAGAAAAAACTCCAACATCATGAAGTCCCAAATGTTGAAACGCCGAAAGGGACTATTGGATGTCACGAAGATTCGAAGGCAAAAATGAGGAAATCTCGGCAGCCACACATCTCAACGTTTGATTAAGACAGTCGTTCGATTAAGAAAAAAAAGGGATCGAATTAAGGTTTAAGGTGGACCGTTGATCTCTTCCATGGAAGAGATGTGAACCGACTGATCATATCGGCGATATCGCAACCGAGAGTTTTGTAAGGAGAAGTGTCTCGAAGTCTCGAAGGATGAAAAGCCGAAACCCCGTGAACCGTCCATTTCAGTGGGTAATATGAGTCGTTTGAACTGACCGACAATATCGTGATCGTGAGTTTTGTAATATTGGAAGTGATGATGAATCGAAGGGAAAAGTGTTGAAATCCCACCAGTCGTCCATCTCATCAGGAAATTGAATTGTGATCGTTCGAATGGTAAATGCTCAGGAGCTCATCTTGCCTAAACGTGAGGTCACCGCCATTGGTCATATGGTAAAGAAGTTTGACATTGCAGATTGTAATGTGTTGCCAAAATTTCTAAGCCCATGGTTCTATGCCATCGGTCATATGACATAAGAAGTTTTAAAAAGAAACTGTTATACATCACTATATTCGGTAAGTCTGTGGTTCTGTAACGCACGGTCATGTGAAATGGCTTGAAGGAAGCGCCTCCATGAAATCTGGTCTCTATGAAGTAAAAGAGATTTGATATCGAGTATAAAGGATTAAATTGATCCATTACTGTGATCAATTTATGAAAAACCTTCACAGTATAATGAAACGATACACAGTCACAATTAAAAGAGAATAAATCATAAAAAACATGAATAATGAATAAAAATGAAAAATAATATTAATTAAAGTTTAATTATCATTTTAAATGAAAAGGTAAAATGGTTCAAATCAAGGGACACGATGTTTAAATTTCACACCTGTTTGAAGAGTATATAAATGAGAAAAAGTGGTGATAAGAAAGTGTCTTTGTAGTCCATAAAAGAAGATCAAAAGCTGAAGCAGATTCCAAGAAGAAAAACTAATACCTATGCATTAAGGGTGGTTGGGTGGTGCAAGGGAAGGTTGGTGCCTGCAGAGGGAGTTGGTGCTTCATTGTCAGTTGTAGTTGACTAAACAGGGGGTCGTATCCTCCTACCAGTTGGTGCTGGTAAACCAGGGTGTGGGTGCATCCTGATCAGTTGGTGTTGATCAAAGAGGAAGTACATCTTCCTCCTATGTAACATGTAAAACAAATTGCAGTTAATAGAAAAGATTTTGTGGTTTTTCTCATTTGGGTTCCACGATAAAATACTGTGTTAAGATTATGTTTTGTATTAATAAGTAAAAATTGATATAATTTTCCTGTTGCTGATTCACCCCCCCCCCCTCTTAGTAACAGAATCTGATCCTTCAATTGGTATCAGAGTTGGTTCCTTCAGCAACAGTCTAACAAACTTGAAGGTAGATCTTGAAGATGGGTCAACAAGAAGGAATGTCTAACAACAAATAACCATTGTTCAATGGAGAAGGATATGCTCTGTGGAAAATAAGAATGAAAAATTTCCTGTTGACAATTGGTTTTGATATCTAGAAATTTGTTGTAGACGGTTACATTTCACCAACTACTCCACCTAAAGACTCTGGAGGAAAGAAAATATGTGATGATAACTCAAGAGAAGTTAATGGAATTCTAGCTGGGTTGACTAACTCTATATGTGTGAAAGTTATGCATTGCAAATCGGCCAAAGAAATCTGGGACAAATTGGAGGCTGTAGATGAAGGAGATGACAAAGTCAAAGAAGCCAAACTACAGACCTATAGAACTCAATTTGAAAATCTGAAAATGAAAGAAGAAGAAAATATTGCTAAATACTTTCATAGGGTAGATGAAGTGGTCAACTCAATTAGAGAGGCAAGAGAAGAAGTTACAGATAAACCCATTGTGCAAAAAATACTAAGGTCATTACCGATGAGGTATGATGTAAAGATTTCCTCAATTGAAGATAGATCCGATCTAAGCTCACTCACAGTTGACCAGCTCCATCGGATATTTAGAGCATATGAAATGATAACAGGAAATAATAAATCAACAAAAGATGAAACAACTTTCAAAGAATCTATGACAAAGATAAATATGAAGCAAAAACTTCAATCCTGTCATCATGAAGAATCTGATGTGGAGTGATCTAAAAATGAAGAAGACTTCAAATCTTGAAAATATTTGCAAGTAAAGTTTATGTGTTAAAAGAAAATGGATCAACTTTGCAACACATCATTTAAAATGATTTACTCATTTAAGACACAATAAACAGTAGCATAATTAATGAACATAAGCACATAAACACATCAAGTGATAAAGGAGTTCACCCCTCTCTTGGGCTACATCTCCTGGTCCAGCTTCCAATGGATCATTATTATTAATTGCTCAAAGTTCTCAAAAACGTGCTTTACAATGCTCAAATTGACCAACAGACTGCTCCAATGGCTTCAGAGCGTCCAAAAACCCCTACCTGGGCTTTTTCGGCACCTCGTTTGGCCAAAAAACAAAGAAGTTAGGCTTCTTTGAAGTCTCCCCTTCAAGCTTGTTGTCTCTGCGTCTACAAAATGCACCCTTTCCTCATGAACCTAGCACACACGCTTATTTAAGCACAAAAACCTAGCATTGAGTGCAACCGCACCAACGGTGCGAACTGTAGGATGGTTATGGGCACGCCAACCCCTAACCGCCTAGCACTCGGGCACATGAGGGTCCATACGACCGGCGCAATAAGAAAAAGGGCTAACCGTTTGCAACCGTACCAACCGTATCAACTTCCCCCGCGCTCCTAGTTGTGGTCACATGTAACACAATAGAACCATGGCTTAAACCATTTGACAACACAAATCCCACGCGCACCACATAAAAATTTTAAATAACAAGCCAATAGCCAATAAAGGGGTGCCACGTGGCACCTTACCATTGACCAAAATGATGCCACGTGTCGCATTCCGATTCAACCACATCTGCCAATCAGAATCTGCCACATCAACTCTACCACGTCAGCGTATGGACTCTGCCACGTCAACCTGTACGGATTGTACGAACTGTACAGTGAGCGTCCCTTTTTTTGCTTGTTTGACGATTCGAACAGATCAAAATATCTCTCACTCCTGACGTCCGTTTGAGACGAAACGAGTTGCGTTGGGTTCGCAACGACGAGGCCTATGCTCTCATTTGATTTGAAGTGATTCCGAGCACTTTGAATTTTGAGAAAAATTTGATCCCCTGATCACACCTCCCCATTGGGAAGCTTTTGGACCTCCAAAAGACTATATTCAGTCTATGTGAAGATGAGGGTATAGTTCCCTCACCCTTCCAACCTCAATCCACTTGGATTTTCTTGGATTGGTACCTTTAAGACCAACTCGAAGATACTCCACATTTCCTTGTTTTGAAGTTCGCATTCTCCTGTCAAGGATGGTGTCTTCCTGCAGTTCTGTTAGATATTCTGGGGAAAAATCATCTATAGAAGGAATCTGAACATGCTCTCCATGATCATCAATCAACGGAGGCTCATATAATTTCAAATTTCCAACATTAACAACTGCATACATCTACATATAAGGAGTCAAATCTAAACGAAAGGCAGTGTTACCAATCTTGTCGATAATCTTGAAAGGACCATATCGAATCGGTTTCAACTTTTTACCTTATCCTTTAAGCCTCTCCTTACTGATGTAAAGCCAAACTTCATCTCCAACTTGGAAACTGTGATCAACACGATGCTTGTCATGTCTCATTTTGTACTTAGCCTGACTCTTTTCCAACTTCTCTTGCACCACTTGATGTATCGACTGAATTTGTTCAATGAACTTTTCTGCCCTATCAATGTCATATTGACCATCGATAGCAATATCCTTCCCAAAGATAAAATCTAAAGGAGACTTGGGAAAATAGCCAAAACATGATTCAAATGGCGACGTTTGAGTCGAAGAGTGCTTAGCTCGATTGTAAGCATGTTGAATGTAGTGTAAATGCTCATCCCAAAGTTTAGGATGCTTGCTGCAATAAGCACAAAGAAGATGCACCACTGTACGATTTACCACCTCTGTTTGACCATCTATTTGCAGATGAAAAGCTGTGCTCTTTTTAAGTTTGATGTCCATGAGTGCCCATAAACTCGACCAAAAACTTCCAACAAATCGAGAATCCCGATCAGAAATAATGGACTTAGGCAATCCAAAATGCACCCAAACATTTTGAAAGAACATTTGTGCCATTTGTTCAGTTGTAACCTACTTAGTACAAGGCATCAAAATACACATTTTGCTAAAACGATCAACCACAACATAAAGATAATCATGACTTCATCTCGACATAGGTAAACCACCTACAAAATCCATCGAAATACTTTCCCAAGGTTGAGAAGGAACTGGAAGTGGAGTATACAAACCCAACTTTCGATTGCTAGGTTTACTTGTGGCACACAACGAACATCCCCAAACATATCGTGAAACACTTTCATTCATTTTAGGCCAGTAGCAGTACCTTTGCAAATTAGCCACTATCTTGCCTACACCAAAATGACCAACAATAAGAGAAGAATGCTCTTCTTTTATAATGTTGATTCTTTCCCCCTGTGGAATACACAACTTTCCAAGATGATACAAGAGATTATTATGCACATGATAATCCAATTCTTCAACATGGTTAGAGTGGCACAAAGTTTCATATACTTCCTTGAAATCAGTGTCTAAATCATATTATTCAACATAACTTTCATGCATGATAGGACTATGCTTAAGAATAACTGAAGCACTAATAATAGGCCTTGAAAGCATATCAACGACTTTGCTAAAAATTCCCTTCTTATACCTGATGACCAAGTGAAACTGTTGAAGAAAACCCATTGCATAATTGCTTGCATCTTTTAATTGATCAAGCAAATCATCAATTCTAGGAAGAGGACAACGATTATTTACTGTTATTTTGTTCAAAGCCCTGAAATCAACACACATACGCCATGTACCATCTTTCTTTGGCACTAACACAATTGGAGATCCACATGGCGATGAGCTTGGTACAATAACCCCTTTGTCAAGAAACTCTTGAATTTTTTTTTTAATCTCAGCATTTTCCATAACTGACATTCTATACATACCAATGTTTGGAAGAGGACAATCTTGCTGCAATTGAATTTCATGTTGGATTCCTCTTTTCAGAGGTAATCCCTTAGGTTCTTTAAACATTTCATCATACTGATTAACAACTTCAAATAGATCGGATTTTAATTTTGTATCACAACCTTGAAATGCTTCGTTTTCAATATCTTCTTTAGGTTTGATCATTAAGAGAACAAAATTCTTACTAGCATTGACTAATCTCTTCATTTGTCCCGCATTTATAAGTGATAAATTCATCTTCTTAGTATGGGCTCTAACAATGTACTCAACTCCATATTTAAACAAATGATACTTATTCTCATGACGATGAAAAATAGCTTTCCTATCGTACAATACGGGCTTCCCAACACAATACCACAGATATCCAACGGAATAACATCAAGCTCTACCTCATCAATGAAATTTGCAGTGATAGCAAACCTAAGTTTACACCTTCTTGTTACTTGTAACTTAGCATTATCACATATCCAACCA
>ML779657.1:59573-84445 GCA_009831015.1 Picea engelmannii
GAAGAAGAAGAAGAAGATGGAGGAGAGGGTGGTGGAGAAGCACCATTCCCTCCATTTCCATTTGGAGTTTTGTCACCACTGCTTCCCTTATGCTTTGAAGGGTTGGAGCCTTCACCTCGCAACAATGCATTCCTTTCCATCAAGATCTTCATCATCTCTCTCATCTCCGTGACAGCCTTTCTGAGATCTTCATCTTTTGCAGGAACGCGTTCATGACTTTCTTCATGAGCCATACTTGGTGAATGCCTCCTTGAAACTTGCGGTGATTGTATATGCTTCCTCCTTGAAGGATTAGAACTTGGCTCCACAAGTTGACCTTCTCCTCTTGTGAGTTTAAACCTTGTGAGCATCAGAAAACAAAACACTTGCAAACAATCAAGTCTTCAAAAACCAGTGCTCTAATACCAACTTGATCTAAAAATGAAGAAGACTTGAAATCTTGAAAATATTTGCAAGTAAAGTTTATGTGTTAAAAGAAAATGGATCAACTTTGCAACACATCATTTAAAAGTATTTACTCATTTAAGACACAATAAACAACAACATAATCAATGAACATAAGAACATAAACACAGCAAGTGATAAAGGAGTTCACCCCTCTCTTGGGCTACATCTCCTGATCCAGCTTCCAATGGATCATTATTATTAATTTCTCAAAGTGCTCAAAAACGTGCTTTACAATGCTCAAATTGACCAACAGACTGCTCCAATGGCTTTAGAGTGTCCAAAAACCCCTACCTGGGCTTTTTCGACACCTCGTTTGGCCAAAAAACGAAGAAGTTAGGCTTCTTTGAAGTCTCCCCTTCAAGCTTGTTGTCTCTGCGTCTACAAAATGCACCCTTTCCTCATGAACCTAGCACACACACTTATTTAAGCGCAAAAACCTGGCACCAGGTGCAACCATGCCAATGGTGAAAACTGTAGGACGGTTATGGGCGCGATAACCCCTAACCGCCTAGCACTCGGGCACATGAGGGTCCATACGACCGATGCAATAAGAAAAAGGGCTAATCGTTTGCAACCGTACCAACCGTATCAACTTCCCCCGCGCTCTTGGTTGTGGTCACATGTAACACAATAGAACCGTGGCTTAAACCATTTGACAACATAAATCCCGCGCGCGCCACATAAAAATTTTAAATAACAAGCCAATAGCCAATAAAGGGGTGCCACGTGGCAGCCCATGACTGGGCCACGTGGCACCTTACCATTGACCAAAATGATGCCACGTGTCGCATTCCGATTCGACCACATCTGCCAATCAGAATCTGCCACATCAACTCTACCATGTCAGCGTACGGACTCTGCCACGTCAGCCTGTACGGACTGTACGGACTGTACAATCAGCGTCCCTTTTTTTGCATGTTTGACGATTCGAACAGATTGCAATATCTCTCACTCTCGACGTTTGTTTGAGATGAAACGAGTTGCATTGGGTTCACAATGACAAGGCCTACGCTCCCGTTCGATTTGAAGTGATTCTAAGCACTTTGAATTTTTGAGCAAAATTTGATCCCCTGATCATGGAGGAAGCTAACTTTATTAGAAAACTTCAGAAAGGATCAGGGAAGTACAAAGGCAAGCTTCATTTCAAATGTTTTAATGGTGGCAAAGTTGTTCATTTTTCATCCAAGTGTCCCTATCCCAAGGAGGACCCTGAAGATGAAGAAAATAAAACCAGACAATATCAGAAGAAAGAAAAATTCAACTACAAGAAAAAGTTCTACAAAGGGAAAAATAATTTCTACTCAAAAGAAGAAAGCAACAGCTCGTAATAATCTAGTGACAATGATGAATCTGATGATGATGAAGTCCTTTTCTTAGGTATTGAAGAATCTAATGATATAAAAAAAATTAAACATGAGAAGGAGTTAGAAGCAGAAGTTAATATGGAGGAAGAACTTCTCAGTGCCCTGGATGAATTAAGAAAATACAAAACCAAATATAGACAATTGAAAAGTTTTGTAGTTGAACAAAAAGAAAGGCATGAACAAGAAGAAAAGGAGATTGAAAAAATCATGAGCAATCTGAAAAAACAAATCTTAGAAGCAAATAAGATCGAATAAAATCTAGAAAATTCTCTTAAGGAAAAACAAATAACTTGTAAAAAAATGGAGGCAAAAATAGTTCATCTGAAAAAGGAACTGGATGAAAAAATCATTCAAACAAAATCTGAAAATAGCTCTAAAATATTAGATAATATTATTACAGCTCAAAGGGATTCTGAAAATAAAAATGGAATTGGTTATTCTCAAAAGAAAAGCCATGTTAAGTCAAAATCCTATGCAGATGCTCTTCGCACTGCATGCAAGAAGAAAAATGAAGAGAAGATAAGTAATAACAAGAGCTCCAAAAAATTACCTCCACTCATCAGGAAAGAAAGCAAGACAATACCAAATAAGTTTTACCAAAACAGGTATCCTCGCATTTTTCCTGGTTACTGCTATGCTTTCTCTAATTTTGAACACAAAGCTATAAATTGTAGAGTATATAAAAAGAAAAATCTGAAGGTTAAGAATTATATCCTTAAGGATAAAAAAGGAGCAAATCAATTTAAGAGAAGAAACTATAACTCTTTTGAACCTCTACAAGAAGGGGACTTACAATGCTTTATATGTCATAACCATGGACATAAATCCATTAATTGCAGACTAATGGAAGTCTCAGAACAACCCAAGTTAATTAGAGAGCAGAAGAAACTTTGGAGAGTAAAAACATCAGAAAGGGAATGCCTTATTGCCCTAAAAGCTCAAGATGAAAAGGATCTCTGGTATGTTGATAGTGGATGCTTGAAACATATGACAGGTAACAAGGACAAGGTTTTAGACTCAAAGAAACAAAAAGGTAAAGTTACATTTGGTGATAATGATTCAAGTAACATACTTGGGAAAGGCACTGTGATCCTGGGAAAAGACAAAGCTAGAAATGTACTACTTGTCGATAAATTGAAACCTAGTTTATTAAGTGTCAGTCAAACCTGTGATCAGGCACACTTCTGTATCTTTGATTCCCAAAAATGTGAAATTAGGAGAGAAGACACAGGAAAATTAGTTGGTACTTCTCCTAGAACTCCTGAAAATGTATATATACTAGATGCAAAATTAAATGAGGAGTGTCATATAAATTCAATAGATGAAAGTTGGCTATGGCATAGGACCTTGAGCAATATTAACTTTGACAATCTTGTGAAATTCAGCAACCTTGGTACTGTAAGAAACTTGCCAAATATCATAAAACCCTCAAATTCTATGTGTAGACATTGTCAACTAGGGAAGCAAACTAGGGTAAGGTTCAAAACAAAAGAATACACAACCTCTAAACCTTTAGAGCTTGTTCACACTGACCTATGTGGACCTACGAGAACCAAGAGTCTACAAGGAGAGTCTTAATTTATGTTGTTCATTGATGACTTTACTAGAATGAGTTGGATATGTTTTCTTAAGGAAAAATTAGAAGCACTCAACAAATTCAAAGCCTTTAAAACCCTTGTTGAAAATGAAAGGGAGACAAAAATCAAATGTCTTAGATCAGAAAATGGTGGTGAATTCACCTCAAAAGAGTTCAATTTCTTCTATGAAACTCATGGAATAAAAAGACAATTCTCTGCTGCCATAACACCTCAACAAAACGGGATTGTTGAAAGAAAGAATGGAATAGTTTAGGAGGCTGCAAGGCTATGCTTAATGAAGCAAAATTGTCAAATGGATATTGGAGGGAAGTTGTAAGCACAACTTTATACATATTGAACAAAGGTCAGATCAGGTTTAATAGTGATAAAACACGTTATGAACTATGGTTTGGAAGAACTCCATCAGTGAAATACTTCAAAGTCTTTGGAAGTAAATGTTACATCAAAAGACTAGATGAGAGTCTTGGAAAATTTGATGCCAGATCTGATGAAGGTATTTTTCTTGGATATGCTTCAAACAAAAAGGCATACAGATGCTACAATATTAGATCACATAAGATTGTTGAAAATGTAGATGTCAAGGTAGATGATTTAAAAACGATAAGGATCAAAAATCAAGAGACCATATCTACAAATAAAGATGAATATTTTGATGAGACGTTCGACACACAACTAAAAGAAGTAGAAGAGAATGAAAAAGAAAGGGAAGAAGATGATATGGATACTAGTGAAAGTGAAGAAGGTAGTGAAGATGGAGAGATAAGAGAAGAATTTCCAAGAAGAGATGCAAAGACACCATCAAGAGTTATTCAGAAAAATCATCCCGAAGAACTGATTATTGGAGATATGAATGATGGAGTGCAAACAAGAAGACAACTATTGTATCAAACAAAATTAGCATTGTTGTTTCATATTGAGCCAAGCTCAATAAAAAAGGCATGTAAAGACGAGAACTGGGTTAAAGCTATGAATGAAGAATTGGATCAAATTGAAAGAAATCAAACTTGGGAACTAGTTCCTAGACCAAAAGATAAAAATGTCATTGGAACTAAATGGGTATAAAAAAATAAAATGAATGAAGATGGGCAAGTAATGAGGAACAAAGCCAGACTAGTATGCAAAGGTTATGCTCGGGTTGAAGGAGTAGAATATGAAGAAACATTTGCACCTCTAGCCAGATTAGAGGCAATTAGGATGTTCTTAGATTTCTCCAGCTACAGAAAATTTAAAGTGTACCAAATGGATGTCAAATCAACATTTCTCAATGGAAATTTAGAAGAGGAAGTCTATATTGAGCAACCAGATGGGTTTCAAATAACCAATAAAAGAAACTATTTTTTCAAATTAAAGAAGGCACTCTATGGATTAAAACAAGGACCCAGAGCCTGGTATGCAAGGCTAGACTCTTATTTACAAAAACAAGGCTTCAAAAGGGGATCTGCAGACAACAATCTTTATTGCAAAATTGATGGTAATAACTTGATCATTGTGGAAGTTCATGTTGATGATATCATTTTTAGTAGTAATCAAATAAAAATGAGTGAAGACTTTGCTAAAACGATGCAACAATAATTTGAAATGGCTATGCTTGGCAAACTAAATTTCTTCCTTGGATTACAAATAATACAATCCAAAAGGGGAGTTTTTATCCATCATTCTAAATATGTTAAGGATATGCTTAAGAGATTCCAATTAGAGGATTGCAAACCTGTTAGTACACCTATTACATTTGGATGTAAACTACGCAAGGATGATGAGTCCAAAGCTGTAGATACAATATACTACAGATCAATGATTGGCAGTTTGCTCTATGTAATAGCTTCTAGACCTGATGTCAATCAAGTTGTTGGGATGGTGGCTAGATTCCAAGCAGAACCAAAGGAGAGTCATGTTCAAGCTATAAAAAGAATCTTTAGATATTTGAAAGGAACCATAGATCTTGGTTTGAGGTATCCTAGAAAGCACTCATTCACATTAAAAGCCTATTCAACTGTTGATTGGGCAGGAAGTATAGATGACAGAAAATGTGCGAGTGGAGGAGCATTATTTTTGGGAGAATCATTGGTTGCTTGGATAAGAAAGAAACAATCCTCAATATCTTTTTCTAGCACTGAAGCTGAGTATATTGCAGCAGTAGAATGTTTCACAGAAGTGGAATGGATGAAACAAACTCTACAAGACATCAAAATAGTATTTGAAGAATCCACAATTATCCATTGTCACAATACAAGTGCAATAAGTCTCTCTAAGAACCCCGTCCAACACTCAAAATCAAAACACATTCCCATAAAATACCACTATCTAAGAGATCAGGCTGAAAACAAGAACATTAAATTGGAATATGTTCTGACACAAGAACAGGTGCCAGATATTTTTACAAAACCCTTAAGCAGAGATGTACTTGAATATCTCAGGAAAAAATTGGGAGTAATCCTTCTTCCTACCTAAATATCCTAAGGAAATAATGCATCAGTTGGCACCTATCCAGGGGGAGATAGCAATCAACAACAGAAGATGTTATTCAATTATGACATTAAAAAAAAAAAGATTGATTGCAGGAGGCTTTACCGTTGGTTAGAGAAAAAACTATACAGACAGATCATAGGAGAAGAAATGGTTTTCCATTGATGTCAAAGGGGGATAGAAACTTCATAAAAACTTCATAAGAGGAAAGCATCATCATAGGGGGGATTTTGTATATGAAGCTAGTGTGTTTCCCTCAATGACAAAGGGGGATATTGTTGGATAGATTGTCATTGATGTCAAGAGTCAAATTGATGATCTGTTGTTAAATGACAGATGACATTGTCACGTATGTCAACAGTATATCAGTCAACAAGAAGATAGCAAATGCAGAGATCAATAACGTAAGATTAGGAGGAAGAGCGAACAGGTAGTCAAAAGATCAAAAATGTCAACATGTATATCAGTCAGAAGATGATGTCAAAAAGTGTGCAGAGATCGATAACGCAAGATCAGGAGGAAGAGTGAACATGAGAAGTGAACAGTATGAATATCAAAGGTCGGAGAAAGGAGCCATCGATAATCAATGGATGGTAGAGAATGCTGGAGAGGACAGGAACTAATAGCTGTGGGTCGTTAGATACAGCATAGATGCAAGGAGGATAAGCACTAAACTCATTCAAACTCCAAAGCTCAGGAGGAGGATCGATGTGGATCATTAGATCCAAAGCTAAAAAGGAGGAGTGACATGGGTAGTTGATCTGACGAGAGTGGCATACCAGATTTCAAGAATTTGAAGATTTTGAGTTGAGAGAATGGAGCATGCTTCTTGAAATACCAAAACGCGAATTCATGATCCAATCCAAACCATTGGATCGAGAGCGAATCCTGGTCATTGAGCCAGAGGACACATGGCATTGGTTCAGCACTTCACTGACTGGAAAGTCAAAGACTGGAAGTGCTAACCTTCCAATTAGAGAAACGCAAAATCGTGATAGAATCGTGGGACGTTGGATCTTGAAAGCATTGGAGGGTCATTGGATTTGAACCAAGGCAAAACGACACAGTAGACCACGTCATCGAGAAACGTTGAAAGACCACATCAGCTAAGGACACATGGCACAATAAGACATTGACAAGAGTCAAGTTGATACAGCATTTCAGGCACATGAAAATCACGAATATGTATGACACGTGGTAGCCAATAGGATGGTGACACGTCATTAAGTGACATAAGCGTTTATGTTACTCCAACATTCCTACTTTAGGATATTTCACCACTAAGAAAATACTCTATAGTCCAGAAGTCTTGAATGCCGAAACTCCAAAAGGGACACACGTCAGATGATCCATAGTATCGAGAGTTACCACTTCGAGAGTTTTTCGTTGTAAGAAAAAACTCCAACATCATGAAGTCTCGAACGCCGAAACACCGAAAGGGACTATTGGATGTCACGAAGATTCGAAGTCAAAAATGAAAAAATCTTGACAGCCACACATCTCAACGTCTGATTAAGACAGTCATTCGATTAAGAAAAAAAGGGATCGGATTAAGGTTTAAGGTGGACCATTGATCTCTTCCATGGAAGAGACGTGAACCGACTGATCATATCGGTGATATCGCAACCGGGAGTTTTGTAAGGAGCAGTGTCTCAAAGTCCCCAAGGACAAAAATCTGAAACCCTGTGAGTCATCCATTTCAGTGGGTAATATGAGTCATCCGAACTGACCAACGATATTGTGATCATGATTTTTGTAATATTGGAAGTCACGATGACTCGAAGGGCAAAGTGTCGAAATCTCGTCAGCCGTCCTTCTCATCAAGAGATTCAATCATGATGATTGGAATGATAAATGCTCAGGAACTCGTCTTGCCTAAACATGAGGTTACTGCCATTGGTCATATGGTAAAAAGGTTTGACATTGCAGATTGTAATGCGTTGCCGAAATTGCTAAGCCTATGGTTCTATGCCATCGGTCATATGACATAAGAAGTTTTAAAAAGAAACTGTTATACATCACTATATTTGGTAAGTTCGTGGTTCTATAATGCATGGTCATGTGAAATGGCTTGAAGGAAGCGCCTCCATGGAATTTGGTCTCTGTGAAGTAAAAGAGATTTGATATCGAGTATAAAGGATTAAATTGATCCATTATTATGATCAATTTATGAAAAAACTTCACGATATAATGAACCGATACACAGTCATGATTAAAAGAGAATAAATCATGAAAAACATGAATAATGAATAAAAAGGAAAAATAATATTAATTAAAGTTTAATTATCATTTTAAATGAAAAGGTACAATGGTTCAAATAAAGGGACACGATGTTTTAAATTTGACACCCGTTAGAAGAGTATATAAATGAGAAAAAGTGGTGATAAGAAAGAGTCTCTGCAGTCCAGAAAATAAGATCAAAAGATGAAGCAGATTCCGGGAAGAAAAGCTAATACCTATGCATTAAGGGTGGTTGGGTAGTGAAAGGGCACGTTGGTGCCTGCAGAGGAAGTTGGTGCTTCCTTGTCAGTTGTAGTTGACTAAAAAGGGGGTCGTAGCCTCCTACCAGTTGGTGCTGGTAAACTAGGGTGTGGGTGCATCCTGATCAGTTGGTGTTGATCAAAGAGGAAGTACATCTTCCTCCTATGTAACATGTAAAACAAATTGCAGTTAATAGAAAAGAGTTGTGGTTTTTCCCATTTGGGTTCCACGATAAAACACTGTGTTAAGATTCTATTTTGCATTAATAAGTAAAAATTGATATAATTGTCATGTTACTGATTCACCCCCCCCCCTCTCAGTAACAGAATCTAATCCTTCACCAATCAAGTATCACTTTATATAGGAGCAGGTCATAATGAAGAACATCATAGTTGAATATGTGGGAACAAAAGAATAGGTTGTAGAGATATTTACAAAATCGTTTCCAACGGATTCCTTTGAGTATCTTCGACAAATGCTCGAAGTAATTTCTACTCCAAAATGAATTATTTGGAATGCATGTCGTATATATCTTATATTTACACAAAGAAGAACCATAAAGAGGATAGTTCAAGTTGGGGGAGAAGTTTCAGAAAGAGTTTAGTCGAGGGGAATAGCCCCAAGGACAGTTTAGTTAGGGGAAGAAGCCCAAGATGGGAAGTTACCTTTTACATTGATTTCAAATGGGGAGAGTTAGATGATGTAGGATAGAGAGTTAGATGCTTGGAGAGAGAGAAAAGAGGCATGTTTCCATGGGGAGCGATGGTCACAGGGGGAGCATGAGTGATATGAATTCAGTGTTGCATCATAGTGTTTCCATCAATGCCAAAGGGGGATATCGTTGATTAATTGGGTTGGTTGTCATTGATGTCAACTCTTGAAGCAAGTCCAGTAGAAAATTATGGTAGCCCCATCAGTATGGTTAAGGGAGTTCAATTTGATTAATTTATAATGATATGAAGATTAATATATTTACAGATAATACTATTCTAGATGGATAGTATATTTCATGCCATTTCTAGTGATATATGGAATGTCACATAACTCCTCATGGTTAGAGATTTATGGCCTTGTGAAGTTGGAGAACCCTCGTGAATTATCTAGAAGGTCAAAGAAGTCAAATTATTCTATAAGATCCTAGAAGAAGTTGACTAGTCAAGTGGGTGAAACTAGGAGTTAATCATGGGTTAGGTTGTTTAAAAAAGAAACTAACTAAAAAATAATTTACTTTACACTAGAAGTGGAGAATTTACTATTTGTAGCAAAGTGGGTTAGAAGTGGACAAGTGGTTAGAAGTGGATTAACCCTAAAAGAAGGAATTTGGGTTAAGTTGGTTAGAAGGTGACCCCTTGAGGAAGCTACATGGAAGTATAAATAAGGGAGCAAGTCTCTCCTATTACCACCTATTGAGGACATTGAATATCTATTATTGTGAAAGGTTTATTGTAGGTACTCATTGATACATCTGAAGTTACGCAAGTCTGGGGTAGCATGAAGGGTTGACGTCAAAAGTTTCATAATTATAGAAAATACAGAAAAATCCCTAGTTTTTTAGGTGTATGTGGGCTATAGTTGAGAAGGGAACATACGTACGTGGGATGGTAGTATAACAGGGCACGCACATGAAATAAGAGCCATGAAAACTTGAGGAGATAAATATGTCAGGTCTCTAGAGTCTGAAAGCAAGATCCGAGAGAGGTCTATAGTGATCAAGTACAATAAATATGTCTACAGGTTCAAAAGGTATGTATTATTTCTATGTGTAGTTGGATTTTGTTGTCTACATGAAAAATGGCTATGGGGGTTTGAGTATTTTCCCTATAGAGGCTATTATATATATGGAACTTATTATATAAACCATATCTACAGAAATACAATGCTGGTATATTTGATATCTATTATTGGTACATCTTGTGAGTGTTGAGGCACATCTTGTATTTCTTGGCATATGGTTAAGGGTTTTTGTGGTACATGATTGAGATATTGTATTTTTGAAGTTGTTGTTAAGTGGTTGATGTATTGAGAGGTTGTATATCGGTAAATGTTTGATGTCTAGTTCATGTGAGGGTTATTATACTTGTTCATGATTATACACACTTGTATGGCACATGACTAGAGAGATATAGATGCACTTGGTTAAGGGATATGTATGAGGATGTATGCATAGGGCACAACTATAGCCTGAACATGGTATTAGGTTGCAAGTTGATGTGACAAAGGAAGTAAAGGCTCAGAGTTTTTTAGGAAGGTAAAAACCTTAGTTTTCATAAGGCGTAAGCAGGATGCAATATACAAAGGTCGCGTACATATGTAGACTGTAGTACAAAAAGGTCACATACATACATGATTTGCAACACAAACAGGTCGTGTAACTGTGGGTTTTTGTTGGTATGGGAAGGTTACAGGTATAGGTTGATCACAAGTCTTTGGTACAGGTTGTTGGCACGTATTGGTATAGGTTTATAGTGGTATATCTCACAGTGACAGTGTGGCAGTGGTTTCATCATTTCACTTATGTTTTAGGGTGGCAGGATGGGGCAAGGATAGGTGGTTGTATCCACCTTATGGTTGTAGTAATAGAACATAGGGTTTTGTATCCTCCTTCTGGTTGTAGCCAAAGAATTTGGGAGTTGGATCTTCCCTCAGGTTGTAGCATGAAAATATAAGGGCTCGAAACCTCCTTTCAGTTGTAGTTGGAGAACAAAGGAATTTGGTTCTTGATCCATATGGATATCGGTGGCCACCCACCTTTTCCAACTGGCTCAAAATAATATTCTAACAATTTTGGCAATTTACTATTTTTAGCAATTTTAACTTCAGAGGCCATTTTGAGGGCCTAAATGAAGGTTTTTCGGGATCGAGCTCCTCAATGAGATTCGAAGGCATGATTGAGACCCAAAAATGAATCTCCTCGATGATACATTTCCAATGGGTTATCAGACGCCTAAAACGGAGATCGTATGCAAAAGTTACGACCCCGGGAAGTTGATATACTAACTTACCCAAACGGGGCCCACATGACTTTTGGCACTTCATCTCCTAGGGTTAGGTTTTTGGATGTCTAGGGTTTTGGGCATTCTTGTTTATTGTAAAAATTCCTTCAGAGCCTCATTGTAATTTTATTCTTACGAATGTGTGCATCTGTCACATCTCTTCTTAGAGATAAGTCGCCACCATTCTAGCAAGCTTGTTTCCGCTGCATTTTACAGTTTCATCTTATTTTGTTATTGAATAGAAAATTAGTTTTACTATATCTCTGTTATTTTGTGTTAAGAACCTATTAATAATCTGTATTCATTTCATTCTTCTCATAAAATCCGGATCAGTTCTTCCAATCAATATAATTCTTAAAGACATATAAGACAAAGCATTCCATGGTTTTCTCCTGCATTGGGTTTCCAATGTAAAAATATTGGTGTACTATGCATGTGTATCATTGTTCATTTTTTATGGTTCATTTACTCTGCACTTATTGGATGATAATTTTATATTGATCATAAAGATAAATAACCCTTACATATTGTGGTTAAAAGGATTAAAAATGTCTATTGTTGATTCATCCCCCTCTCAGTAATCCAACAATTGGTATCAAACAAAGTTCCTTCAGAAACCAATTTAACTATTGAAAGGTAGATCATGGAGAGAAACAATATGTATAAAAATGGAATATCATAGTTTGATGGATAGAACTATGCATTCTGGAGCACCAGGATGAAAACATATGTACAAACACAGTGAGTTGAGGTTTGGAAATAAGTTGTAGATGGATATAAATAACCTGTAGTTCCACCAATAAATGACAACGGAAGGAAACTCAGTCTAAACAATTCAAAAGAAAAAAATGAACTTCTGAATGGTCTTGGTGATTTAGTATATGGAAAATTTATGCATTGCATCTCCGTAAAAGAGATTTGGGAAAACTTTAGAATATTTATGAAGGAGATGAAAAAGTCAAGGAAGCAAAGCTTCAAACTTACAGAGGTCAATTTGAACAGCTGAAAATGAAGGAAGTTGAGAATATTTCAACTTAATTCTTACGAGTTGTTGAAATAGTTAATGTAATCAGAGGATTTGGAGAAGAAGTTGATGAATCTATAATTCTTCAAAAGGTACTAATATCTCCTCCAATGAGATTTGATCCTAAGGTCTCAGCACTAGAATAAAGAACAAATTTGGATTCAATAACCATTTATGAACTACATGGAATTTTCACAGCCTATGAAATGAGAACTGAACAGGAGAATCTAGGTATAAAAGAAGCAGCATTCAAATCATCCAAGAATTCAAAACAAAAGGGAAATAAAAAGGAAAAATAAGATAGCAGCAACAATGACATCTAGGAAGACGATGAAGAACTAGCCAACTTCGTCAACAGACTGAAAAAGGGAACCGATGACATATATTAAGGTAAGATTCCATTGATTTGTTTGAATTGTTATCGTATTGGTCATTTTTTTAACAATTGTCCTCATAAGAAAAATTAAAGAAATCAATAAGATGATTCAAATATAAAACAAACATATAAAAGAAAAATAACCAAAAAGAAAGTCTTCAAGAAAAGTTTATGCACCAAAGAAGACAGCCCCTCATCAGACAAAGATGAAGTCAGTGAAAGTGAGACAGACAAAGTTCTATTCATGGAAGTAGGAGACTCTGAAAAAGAAGACACAAAAGAATTATATGAAGAGGAAAAAGTTGACTACAGAGAAGAATTGTTGAGTGTCATAGATGTTATATAAAGGGAATAGAAGAAAAACAAATCACTACAGGTAGAACTAAAAAGAAAAGATGAAACACAAAATTCCAACTCTGAAGAAATGGAGCAGATGATATCTAATTAAAAAAATTCAAGTTGAATAAGACAAATGAATTGAATAATCACTTAAAGAACAGTTGGAAGAAAAGGACATGATCATTGGGAATTTGGAAGCAGATATTGTCACATTGAGAAAATACCTTCAATGTAAAAACATGTAGAATAGCTAAAAAGGTTTTGGATAACAATATCAACGGTCAGAGGCCACATCATGACAAGGTCAAGCTAGGATACAATCATACAGAAAGAGGCTCAATATCCAAAACTACAGATCAAGAAACAAAACCAAGAATCTATGCAGAGACAGTCAGAGGAGAAAATAAGTTTTACAAGGAAGATCATAGGGACACTCCTCCACCTATAAGAGTCATATTTATGAATCAGCGACAGTCAGAAACAAGAAAGCCTCAGGAAGAAGAACGATTCAGAAGAGTAACTCCTTTCAGAAGATATTCAACTCCTAGGTATCCATTGATTCCAAGTTGACAGATTGTTTTTTGGACACATACATTGCATAAAGAAGTTCATATTCAAAACAGAGTAATGCTCAGAAACAACAGTGACAAAAATCCCTATGAGCTATGGAAAGGAAGACTAGAAAATCTGAAGCACTCCAGAGTTTTTGGAAGCAAATGCTGCATCAAACGAGAAGATGGTAAAATGGGAAAGTTCAATTCTCGTGTGGACAAAGGAATACTTGTTGGTTACTCAAGTACAAGGAAATCACAAAAATGTTACAATCTAAGGCTCAACAAAGTTGTGGAAAGCATCAATGTAATGGTTAATGAGACAGATGGATGGGAATTAAATGAAGAAGAAAAGGAGTCAGTGGAATAGGTTTACGAAGAAAAAGAAAAGGATGAAGAAGAAGAAGAAGGGGAACATGAAGAATAGTATATAGAATTAGAAGAGAAAGAACAACAAATACCTTTGAATAAATCTAGCAAAGGAATACAGAAGAATCATCCTTCATATCAGATTATCAGGAACAAAGATGCATGAATTGATACTAGAAGAAGAGTTTGTTCACTAGAACAATTGCACATAGCACTCTTATCTTCAATTGAACCAAACATTTTTTAAGAATAGAGAAAGGATGAATTATAGAGAAAGGACATGAATGAAGAGTTGGATCAAATAGAGAATAATGACACTTGGGAATTGGTTCCAAGACCAAGGTACAAGAATGTGATCAACACAAAGTGGGTCTTCAGAAATAAATTGAATGAAGATGGGCATGTTACCATGAACAAATCTAGATTAGTATGTAAAGGGCATGCACAAGTTGAAGGTATCGAATTTGAAAATACTTTTTCCCCAGTCACCAGAATGGAAGTAATCAGATTGATCCTTATGCATGCTCTAAGAATATTAAAGTGTATCAGATGGACGTGAAATCATCCTTTCTAAATGGGGAACTAGAAGAAGCAGTCTACATTGAGAAACCAGAAGGATTTCAGTTGTTAGGGAATGAAGATAATGTGTGCAGGTTGAAGAAGGCCTTGTATGGTCTAAAATAGTCCCCCAGAGCATGGTATTCTAGACTGGACATATATCTATAGCAGCAAGGATTTAGAAAAGGAAATGCAGACAACAACCTCTACATCAAGGTAACTCAATAAAGTATTTTATTAATTGAAGTTTATGTTTATGATACTATTTTTGGAAGTGATGATGACAGGTTAAGACAAAATTTTTCAAAGGATATGCAAAATTAATTTCAAATTTCATTACTTGGAGAAATACCCTTCTTTCCGGGTCTTCAAATATGTCAAAGAAACCAATACATTTTTATTTTTCAAACAAAGTACATTAGAGAAATTCTAAAGAGGTTCGGAATGGAAGATTGAAAACTAATCAATACTCCTATGAAAACCAATTGCAATTTAAGAAAATATTATGATTCATAGTATACAGATCAAAGGTGGTACAAGTCAATTATTGACATCTTAATTTATGTGACAACATCTAGACCAGATGTAATGTAGGCAGTCGGACAGGTGGCATGATTTCAAGAAACATGAAAGGAATCACATGTTCTAGCAGTAAAGAGGATATTCATATATCTCAAGGGTACATAAGAGTTTGGATTATGGTATCCAAAAGGAAAGGATTTATCACTTATTTCCTACTCAGATGAAGATTGGGTAGGTTGCATTAATGATCAATGAAGCACCAATGGAGCAGTGTTCTACTTGGGTGAGTGTTTGGTATATTGGCTAAGCAAGAAACAATCATCAGTATCATTGTCTACAATCAAAGCAGAGTATATTGCAGCAGCAGTATGTTGTACATAGGTTTTATGGATGAAACAAACTCTAACAAATACATAGTTTGAGTATGATGATCCCATTCCAATATATTGTGATAATACAAGCACCATCAGTATCTCAAAGAATCTAGTGATGCACTGCAAGATGAAGCACATTCCAATCAAGTATCAATTTCTATGGGAACAGGTCATAGCGAAGAACATCAGAGTTGAATATGTGGGAACAAAAGAATAGGTTGCATATATATTTACAAAACCACTTCCAAGGGAATCCTTTGAGTATCTTCGCCAGAGACCAGTTATGAAATATACATCCTCCAACTTGATGGTCAGAATCTGTGTTCCTATCTAGAATCATTTGTGAAGGAGTTCTTTTGAACTATGACACATATAATTTTATACTAACTTACCCCAACGGGGCCCACATGACTTTTGGTGCTTCATCTCCTAGGGTTAGTTTTTTGGATGTCTAGGATTTTTTCATTCCTGTTTATTGTAAAAAGGCTTGGAGAGCCTCATTGTAACCATCTTGTTGTGAATGAGCACAATCGTCGCATCTCTTCTCATAGATAAGCCGCCACCATTCTAGCAAGCTTTCTTTCAGTATTCATTTTATAGTTTCAACGTATTTACTTATTGAATAGAATTCGTTTTTACTATATCTCTATTATTGTTCCTTGTGTTTATGTGTTAAGAATAATAATAAAAAAAATTCACTCTTATGTATACTTTTCCTAGGTTGCGAAGGAGTTCTTTTGAACGATGACACATATACTGTTACATAGATCCATTTTGTATTGGTCGTGGCTATGTCTTTTCATCTAGTAGATCCACTGTGTATTCTTCATGGCTACGATTAGTTTAGGTCATAGGAGTATAGATCCACATTGTATATTCAATGGCTATACCTTTTTGTCAATATAATTATGGATCCGCAGTGTATTTTATGGTGGCCATACCTAAAAAGTCTTTATCACTCAAGCATAGGTATGTCTGCCTTGGGTTTGAAATAGGTCATGATATTTGTTTGATGGTTGTGTGCAGTTTTTTCCAGCCTCTCTTCATCCATACCCTTGCTCGAAAAATTCTACAAAGTACTTCAGTCATCATCATCTTTTGACTTCTCACTTTGGGGGGCAATCTGTTACACATCAAAATTACTCACTTCAATAGTGTCGCAAGTGTCATCATTACAAGTGTTGTAAGTATCGCATCTTGTCCGCAAGTGTCTCATCTTGACCACAAGTTTCACAAACATCATACAGCCATATTTCTTGTGTCATGCCTCTAACAACATCATAAGGACACTTAAGACACCTCAAAGACTAGTTTTGAAGAAGAGAAATCAGTTGACAAGGAGTACAAACCTTTTGCCACTGAAAAAACCACTCAAATATCAAATTTGGAAGGCAACTCTCCCCTATGCACTGCCAGGGAGTGTTAACGCTCCCCAGGCTTCTTTAAGGGAGTGATAAAACGCTCTTTTCCCCATTTTGGGGGAGCACTACCCTTTCTGAGTGAATTTTGGTTTGTTGAGAGAAATCAGGGAAGAATCCCCTCAATTTCTGAAGGTGGTTGGATTCCAATAGAAGGTCAATGCATGATCTTAGGGAAGATCCTCAACTAAAGGAGAGGAATTTGCAACTTATCCCAAATATCTCTCAAGTGGTTGGGCCTCTCCAAGGTTATATAAGGAGGCCTTCTCATGGTGAAAGCTATAGAAAAGATTGGAGATATGAAACCTATGATCTCATAGGTAATATACAATAGATGGAGATTGCGAATTACACCAAACTTATGATCCCATAAGTGAGATGCCTTTGAAGCATAATTAGTGTAGATTACTTGAGAAAAGGGGTTGTACAAGGAGATCTAGAAGAAGTTGTTGCACCTTCATCAGAGGATTGTAAGTACTCTTCATTTGTTCTCATTAATATATATACATGCTTGGCCTGTTTCTTTCAAGTTTATGTTTGTTTCATATGAACTTGTATTCAGTAGATAGATCTTTATTTGAGCTAATTTAAGTAGAATAGGAATCTCATTGTATCTTTTTTTGTTCTACGGGACCTATCGAGGAGCTCAGGATTGGAGCTCAGCTTGGACTTTGCGAGGACAAACGTCGTTAACAAGCTACACATATTTCTTCTTCCTCTTCATATATTAGCTTAATTAGATGTAAAAAGGATGTCAGTGTCCACGTTAAGAACTTTTATGTCTTGGCCTTAGGAGTCTAGAGACCAAGAGGGAATCCACTTGTCCACAGGGGGATTCACCTGTAACACTCGTTGGGGTAAGTTAGTACATCAACTTCTCGAGGTCATAACTTTTGCATACGATCTCCGTTTTAGGCGCACGATAGCCCGTTGGAAATATATAACCGAGGAATACACATATTTCCATCAGAATCTGGCTATGTCTATATCTTAACTATGGAAATCCCTAAAAACGTTTTTTAGGGCCTTAAAATGGCCGCTGAAGTTAGAGACCCAAAAACTAGAAAAAAACTGCCAAAATGAGCTAGTTGGAATAGGTGGGAGGCCACTGAAATCAATATGGATAAATGTTCCCCTCTTAGTAAGAAATGGTATCCATTTCATTGAGTTTCCCCATCAGATGAGGAAATTTATGTTGAATTTGGCCCAGGTGAGCCACTTTCCTTGGTGCAGGAGCTGCCCTGCTTTGACAACTTGATAAATTTGGATCCTCTGTTGGTGTGTACCCTTGACCTTTGTGTCCACAATGTGATTATTGGATTCCTATTACATGTAGTCGGGGTTGAGCTCCATTTGTGTCAACTGTTCTGCTATCTCTGAGGTGTCCAATAATGGTGGGAAATATGGTTGAAGGAGAACTACGTTGAACACTGGGTGTAGGCCAAGGAAAGGGGGAATGTTGAGCTCAAAATCATTGTCACCCACAACCTTGGTGATGGTGTAAGGTCCATAACGAAGTAGGTGAAGCTTCCAATGGGGTCATGTAAGTCATTATTTCTACAAGTGCAACCAAACTTTATCTCCCACCTAAAACTTATGTGGCACCCGGTGTTGATCATGGCGCTTCTTGTACTTGGCATTGAAATTATGTAAAATATTTTGAACCTATTGGTGGATGTGTTGGATCCACTCAATGAACCGGGTGTCTTTGTCATCTTCGTTTGGATAAGTAGACGAGTTATTCATGGTGGCCATAAGAGGTACTGCAACATCCATGGGACCCAATGGTTGGAATCCCAACCCCACCTGAAAGGGGTTGTGGTTGGTTGAGCTATGTATGTCCCGGTTGTAGATATGATGAACATAGGGAAGACTCTCATCCCATGTGCAGGGGTTCTTGGAATTATACATGTGCAGGATATGCATGATCATCCGATTGATGACCTCAATTTGGCCATATGTTTGGGAGTGGAAGGCAGTGGAGTTGGTGAGCTTCATGTCCAGCAATGACTAGAGGCTCGAACATAATGTGTTGAGGAACTGGTTGTCTCGATATGATACAATTGTTTGTGGGATTCCAAAATGTACCCACACACATTCAAAGAAGATATTGGCAGTGGCCTCTACTGTGATTTTCTTCTTGTAGGTGGCGAGAATCGCCATCTTCAAAAAAAGATCAACAACAAAAAAAAAACACATTCATTTCCCCGCTTCGTGGATGGGAGGCCTCGCATGTAGTCCATTGAGATGGATTCCCATGTCCTATAATGATTAGGAAGAGGGGTGTATATGCCCTATTTCTTAGTGATATATTTGGAAATAGTGTAGGAAGTGAAGGACCAAATGTACTTGTGGAAATCTTGTCAAAGTTTCGACCAGTAGAAATGTTGTTGTAGCGCTGCCATTGTCCTTTCGAAACCGAAGTGTCCTACCACCCAACTGTAGTGGGATTCCAAGATCAACTTCTCTCGCTTGCTTGATGGAACACAAATATGTCCCATATGGCACAACAACCCATCCTAAAGATGGAAATTAGTGACAACTGAGTTTGCGCCCAACATTTGGTAGGTGGTGATGAAGTCAGGGTATGTCTCATAGAGTCTAGAACCGTGGTGAGTGTCATGATTGGAGGTCAGTTGAGGAAATCAGTGACTCGGTTGGTACTTATTGTTTTATACTTGATGTTGAGGTAGAACTGTTGCAAGTATGTGGACCACTTCTAATGAAGGTGATTCTTCAATTTTCCTTGTGTCTGCATGAAATGCAGTGGCTAATGATTAGTATGGATGATTGTCACCTTCCCAAGAATGTAATTCCTCCACTGGTGGAAGGCTTGCACAATGGAGTACATTTATTTTTCATAACTAGGGTACTTACGGATGCCATCAGATAGTGTCTCACTATGACAGGCCATGGGGTGGTCGTTTTGAATGAGAACTGCACCCACAACATAATATGAAGCATATGTCTCGATCTCAAGGGGTTGTTGCAGGTCTGGTAATGAAATTACTGGGGTTGAGAACAAGCACTACTTCAAATCATCGAACGCTTGTATTTGGAACAATCCCCACATAATTTTTTCCTTACCACCACCCCTCATTACTTGGTTGAGGGCCCATGCAATATGGGAGAATACCAACATGAACCTGCGATAGAAATTGGCAAGGCTTAAGAAACTCTGAAGCTCAGTGAGTGTAGTTGGGTCTGACCAGTCACGCATGACATGGATCTTGGCTAGGTCCACATGCTCACCATGTTGATCAATGATGTAGCCTAGGTACTGGACCTTATCCATGTCGAAGGATAATTTTTCCAAGTTGGAATATATCTGGTGTTGTCGCAGGGTGTGAAGAGCTTGTTGAATATGCTGCAAGTGTTCCGCCCAAGTCTTGTTGTATATGAGGATGTCGTCTAGATACACCACTACAAAAGTATTGGTGAAAGGTCACATGATATCTTCCATCATCCTCATGAAAGTTGTTGGTGAATTTTTCAAACCAAAGGGCATGACTAGCCATTCAAAAAGACCTTATTTTGACTTGAAGGCAGTCTTCCATACATCTGTCTTCTCTATTGGGACCTGATGGTATCTAGAATTCATATCAATATTACTAAATTATTTTGTCCACTTGAGCTGATCGAGGAGGTTGTCGATTAGGGGAATCAGGTACTGGTTCTTGACTGTCATTTTATTTAGGGCCCGATAATCAATACAGAGTTGTCAGGTCCTGTCTTTCTTCTACACCAACATGATTGGGCTCCCATAAGGCGATGAATTGGGACAGATGTGCCCCTTGTGGAGAATTTCTTAGATCTATCGCTTGATCTCCTAATTCTCTAACAGAGAGTGGTGGTATATTGGCTCACTGGGTAGAGGTGCGTCGGGGGTCAGATCGATGGGATGCTTGAACTGGCATAGTAGAGGTACCTCAGTAGGTGAGGAGAAGATATATTTGTATTCTTCCACAACCTTATCCACTTGCTTCTGTTGTGTGGAGAGGTTGGTCGTGAAGGCCCTGGATGTGGCTACAATCTTCCACTCTCTCTGAGAGAGAATCATGAATAATACAAACTTCCTAGTCTGAGAGATTACCTTCCTTCATTTCTTTGCAAAGATTAAGGAAATAGAACTAGGTGGGACTGCCTCGGGTATCCGATACAATTTCATGTCCAAAGTAATAATAACACTGTGAGGCATAGACTCATATACAACATGATGTTTCCATAAATAAGGTTGGCCCAAAAGAACATCACAAACTTCAAGAGGAGAAACATCACACAATACCTCATCTTTGAAGGGCTTGATGTCATACAATAAGAGGCATTGTTGGCTTATGCAAAGGTCGCTTCCTTGGAAGAGCCATCCAATAGTGTAGGGTTGTGGGTGTCGTGTTGACAACAATGATAGATGCTTGATGACCTATACTGATATGAGGTTCTTCTTTCTTCCGCTATCAACGATGAAGTGCAGCGGGGTGCCTTTCACCCATATCTGTGAATGAAATAGGCGATCTCCTTCCTTTGGCTCATCTGGTTCACCGAGATGGATTTTGGTGGTAGCAATGGTGGCATTGGGTTCCATGTCAATGATCTATCTTCCCCTTTATGGTTCTAACTCAGAGTTGGAACTTGCATCTGATTCATAGGCTTTCACCTCATCCACCAGGGACTGTTTCGAGTGGAAATCAACAGTGTTATGCTAGGGGCTCTTATGGAAGTCACACCACTTCCCGGTATATTTATTCATCCTTTCGGTGTCCTTCTTTGATTGAGGCTTAGACTAGTTGTCCTGAGAGTTTCCATCTTTTCTCTATCCTTTTTTATGTGGGTTGGGGTTTTGATTTACCTACTTTTGTTGTGAGGGGTTCCAAGGACAAAATTGTCGTGTCTTTTGTTTAATCTTCTACTCGATTTTGACAGCATATCTATAGGCCACGCCCAAGGATGAGATGTCCAGAAACTTCATTTCAGACTGAATGTATCTATGCAGACCACCACGATACTTGAGCACTATATTTCTCTTAGAATATTTGATACCCATCTTGGTGCACAAGGTATGGAAGATATTTGTGAACTCTGGCACTACTTGGTCTCTTTCCTGCCGCAGTGTGGTCCATTTTGTATAAAGGTCGTCATAACTTATGACGAGGAAGTATTGTTCCTTAATAGCATTTCTGAAGGACTCCCAGGTGACTGGGACTATAAATAATGAGGGTTCCTCTATTTCCTTTTTCTCACAGAAAGTCTCCCACCAATATTTGACATGAGGAACGACTTTCAAGAGCGCAAAAGTAATATTTTCTTTATTCGAAAAGTTATGGATAGAAAAATACCCTTCTAGCAGATTCAAAATTTGTTCCAAAAAATATGTGTCTATCTGACCCTCAAATATACGAACATCAAATTTGATTTTTACCTTGAAGGGGGCGACGCCTCCGCTTGAGGAATATGCATTGTTTGTTGGTAGCCGCCGAAGGATTTGCGCAAAACTATCCATCATCTCATTTCTCTAATGCATGATGGCTTCCTCGAGAAACATTTTGAAAGGATATCCTATCCCATAATATTTATTTTATCCTGCCATTATATGTCACTTAGGAGTGCAAGATATTTTTTCCTCAAGGAAACAAGCTCGAAACCCAACTCTTTGTACCCTCACCTCGTTGGGGACATGCATTAAGAACGAAAAGGAGCAGACCACTCTGATACCACTGATCCAGATTTTATGAGTAGAACAAAATGAATACAAATTATTATTATTATTAACACATAAACACAAGGAACAATAATAGAGATACAGTAAAAACGGCTTCTATTCAATAAGTAAATATGTTGAAACTGTAAAATGCATACTGAAAGAAAGCTTGCTAGAATGGTGGTGGATTATCTCTGAGAAGAGATGCGACGATTGCACTCATTCGCAACAAGATGGTTACAATGAGGCTCTCCAAGCCTTTTTACAATAAACAGGAATGAAAAAACCCTAGACATCCAAAAACCTAACCCTAGGAGATGAAGAGACAAAAGTCATGTGGGCCCCGTTGGGGTAAGTTAGTACATCAATTTCCTGGGGTCATAACTTTTGCATACAATCTTCGTTTTAGGCACATGATAGCCTATTGGAAAAGTAAATCTGAGGACTACACATGTTGTTGTCAGACTCATACTATGTCTACAATTTGATTGTGGTGAGCCCTAAAAACGTTTTTTAGGGCCTCAAAACGTCCCCAGAAGTTCAGGACTTGAAAACTAGAAAAAAACTGCCAAACTGAAAAAATGTCAAAATGAGTCAGTTGGAATAGGTGGGAGGCCACCAACATCCATATGGATCAGTATGTATGTGGGTTGGACTTATAATAGGGAACGCACATGAAAGAAAATCCATGAAAACTTGAGGAGATGAATCTGCCAGGTCTCTAGAGTATGAAAGCAAGCTCCCAGGAAGGTCTGCAGTGATCAAGTACAACAGATTTGCCTACAGGTTCAAAAAGTATGTCTTATTTCTATGTGTAGTTGGATTTTGTTTTCTCCACGAGAAGTAGCTATGGGGGTTTGAGGATTTTCCCTAGAGAGGTTATTATCTATATGGAACTTACTGTATAAGCCAGATTTACAGAAATACAGTGCTGGTATATTTGATATCTATTATAGGTACATCTTGTGAATGTTGAGGCACATCTTGTATTTCTTGGCATATGGTTAAGGGTTTTTTTGGTACATGATTGAGAGCGTGTATTTTTGAAGTGTATGTGAAGTGGTTGGTGTATTGAGAGGTTGTATATCCGTAAGGGTTTGATGTATAGTTCATGTGAGGGTTATTACACTTGTTCATGATTATACACACTTGTATGGCACATGACTAGAGAGATATATATGCACTTGGTTTATGGATATGTATGAAGAGGTATGCATAGGGAACAACTACAGTTTGGACACAGTGTCAGGTTGCAGGTTGATGTGATAGAGGAAACAAAGGGTCAAAGTTTTTTAGGAAGGTAAAAACCTTAGTTTTCAAAAGGCATATGCATACTACATTACAGACAGGATGCATACATACGCAGGTCGTAGTACAGGTAGGTCGTGTACATACACGAGCTCCAACATAGACAGGTCACGTACATATGCGAGCTCCAGCACAGACAGGTCATGTAACTGTGGGATTTTGTTGGTACAGGAAGGTTACAAGTACAGGTTGATCACAGGTCTTTGGTACAAGTTGGTTACAGGTTGTTGGCACATATTGGTACAGGTTTATAGTGGTATATCTCACAATGAAAATGTGGCAGTGGTTTCATCATTTCACTTATATTTCAGGGTAGAAAGATGGGGCAATAATAGGTGGTTGTAGCCACCTTATGGTTTTAGCCGGAGAAAATGGGTGGTTGTAGCCTCCTTCTGGTTATAGCCAGAGAATTGGGGAGTTGGAGCTTCCCTCAAGTTGTTGCCTAAAAATATACAGGGTCGGAGCCTCCTTCCAGTTGCAGCTGGAGAAAAAAGTTGGTTCTTCCAATGAATGTAATTCTTAAATACATATAAAAAAAATCATTTTGTAGTTTTCTCCCACATTGGGTTTCTACGTAAAAATACTGGTGTACTATGCATGTGTATTATTGTTCATTTTTTATGGTTTATTTTCTCTGCACTTATTGGATGGTAATGTTATATTGATCATAAATATAAATAATGCTTACATACTAAGGTTAACGGGATTAAAAATATCAATTATCAATACACCCCCCTGTTAAGAACCAAAGACTGAATACAAAGTATCACAATAGATCTGAAGATATCTAAATACAATCACCACATAAGATATATGAGACCGTATAGAAAACCACAACTTTATTATATCAAAACCCTTGAGGTAGGGCAACACCATACAATGGATCCTATTATGGAAGGGATCCTCTCATGTTCACTTGCCTCTTCGAGGGGGCATCCTCCTATTGAGCTACCGCTCCAAATACAATACTTCTCTTCATATCTCATTACATT
>ML779657.1:85661-169539 GCA_009831015.1 Picea engelmannii
CTTACATTTATTATATCTAACTACCATAGTGGGCCTTATTTAATAATATAGTGGACCTAGTCCACCTTACATTGAATGACCTCCACTATTATCACTATGGGCCCTCTGGGCCCCCCTACTACCTCTCTAGCTACCTTACACCCCCTCTCAGTAATCCAACATATTTATGTCAGCTTGGGTGCATTAGTTGTAATTGTACCTCCTAGTATCCTATATATACACGGGAGACCTTTTCATTTGGTATCATATTGTATTTATGAATTCTTGTGATGTATAAGGAGGTTCCCCCCTCGAAGAGGTTTACTATCTGAATTTCTCTCTTTGTCAAGGTGTGGAGTACTTTTTCTAAGGTTTTTATGCTATTTTGATATTTGGTTCTTAACATAAATGGTATCAGAAAATATTTAAATATGTATATAATTTATAGTTGATAAGCTATATGAGTTAGTTAGCAGAAAATTATTGTTTTTATGTGTAATTCCACACGTAATGGTCCTCAGCTGGGTTGGGGGACATTACATTATGGTATCAGAGACTCTGATTCAAATGTATGGCTTGTATGGGCCAGGATGAGTGCGAATTGGCCAAATTTGTTGTTACAGATTTCGGTCTCTATGAATTTGGGAGAATATGGTGAAACATTAGAGAGAAATCCTCAAATTAGTGAGCAAAATTCAAGTTTGAATGCCTCAAAGAAGTCAAAGAGATTATCTGGGGCATGAATATGCAAGTTGCAGAGATAAATTCGACCTAAAAGGTCAAAAATCCATGTTATAATGACGGTTGAAGGAGTTGGGAGAGTTTAGTGAATCGACAGTCGAGATCACGTATGATCTTGAGATAAATGGCCTAGAATTGTTGTGATAAATTTAAAAACCTATAACGATTCAGATTTTGGCAAGGTCGAGTAGATCAATGGCTGAGATTCATTTTTTATAGTTGGGAAAATGAGACAGAACGATGGTCTAGATTCATTTTTGGCTGTTTGGAAGTTAGAGCTGATCGACGATCAAGATTTTCTTTCGGAGCTTGGAAAATAGAGAAAATAAATGGCCGAGACTCACCGGCAGAGTCGGGAAAAGTTTGATGGATCAATGGACTATATCATTTTGAACAGTAGATCGACATTCCAAATTCATCCGGGATTTGGTCGATAATTTTCTAATTGTTGGAGTTGTCCAAGAAAAATCACCAATGGTTGATGGTCAGGACGGTCGAATTGAAAAAGTGTTCCAATTTCCAAAGGAATTCACTGACGACCGATGGTTGGGTCAGCTTTTTTAGAAAAGTTTTTTGATCAAGCAAGAGAGAGCATCGATGGCCGATGGTGTTGGATTACTGAGGGGGGTGTGAATCAGTAATAGTGCAATTTAATCCTTTTTATCCAAATAATCCAAGTGTTATATCAATGTAGAATTATTATCCAATAATGAGAAATAAGAAATGAACAACCACACACATACACAGTACACCAGTGTTACGTCGAAACCCAAATCGGGAGAAAAACATAGAATTCTTTTTCTTATATGTCTTGAAGAATTACATTCATTGTAAGCACCAACTTCCTTTGTTTTCTAGTTGCAACTAGAAGGATGCTCCAACCCCCTAGTTTCTCAGGCTACAACCTGAGGGAAGCTCCAAATCCCCAATTCTATGGCTACAACCAGAAGGAGGATACAACCCCCTATGTTCTCCGGCTACAACCATTTGTCCTTGCGTTGTCCAACCGCCCTGATGTATAAGTAGAATGATGGAACCATTGTCAACCTGTCACCGTGAGATATATTGTTGTACAACTATATCAACCTGTACCATTGACCTGTATCCAATCTGTACAACTACCCTATAATCAATCTGTACTTGAACTGGACATGCATCTACAAAAATACAACAGGTATGTGACATGTAGCGTTGCATCCTGCATATGTATTCGCCCTATCTGTTATGCATCCCACGTATGTAGGTTCCCTAACTGTTATGTAGCTTGCGTATGCCTTCTGAAAACTAGGGTTTCCTTTTTCTTGAAAATTTTTGACCCTATGTTACTTATTTCACTTAGATCCGTAACCTATCACTGTATCCAAACTGTAACTGTACCCTGTGCATGCATCCTCATACATAACCTTTACTCAAGGAAAATATGTCTCTCTCTAGTCATGTGCCATATAGGTGTTTGAAATCAATAAAAAGTATACTTTCCTTCATATGATCTTAGTCATCAAAACCTTTCTGATATTCAGCCTCTTAAAACATCAACAAATACAAGATCTCAACCATGTACCATAAACACCTTTAGCCATATGCCAAGAAATACAAGATGTGCCTCAACAAGAAGTATCAATTATAAATATACCAACACTTTATTTATGTAGATCTGACTTATGCAGAAGATCCCATGTATCCACTAGTCTCTCTAGGGAGAATCCTCAAATATCCATTGCCATTCCTCATGCATACATCAAAATCCAACTATTATAGAAGTAAGACATACCTTTTGTACCAATGGATCGATCTGATGTATCTGAGCACTTTATACCTTCCTAGAAGCTTGATCTCATAATCTAGAACCTCTGCATCTTCATCTTCTCAAGTTTCCATGGCTTCACCAACATGTACTCACCCTATACACAACCATCCCGTGTACGTACTCACCCTATAAACAGACATCCCGCATACATGTACACACCCTATACACAGCCAGCCCGCGTATGTACACACCCTATTCATAGACAGCCCGCGTACATGTACTCACCCTATACACAGACAGCCCATGTACGTCTCAGAATATATGTTTTTTTGTATTTGCTCTAATTCTGAGAATTTCATCGTCAACCCTTCGTGCTATCTCAGACATTTTCCACTTTAGATGTATCCACAAGTATTTACAATAAGATTTACACAAGAAAATAGATATCCAATATGTACAAGTGTGTGTTTAATGAGTGAGCTTTTCCTCTTATTTATATCTTCATGTAGCCTTACACTTTCCTTGTTTTAGGGCTTCTCCATTTAAAATAATTTATTTTGCAAGACACTTTGACTCTTTGGGGCTTCTATAAGACTCATGAGGGTTCTCCAACTTCTTCATATGGTCATAAATCTCTAACCAGGAGTTATGTGGCATTCCACATACCATCGGAAATGGCATGACAAGAACTATGCATCTAGGATAGTTTCACTGACAAATTCACTGTCTTTCATCTCATTATTCCACAATTAAGAATGGATTCTCTAACCATACTTCTAGGATAAATCAATCTTCAAAGAGTCTTCCTGTGAGGGCTTTCACCATAAGGGGACCACTTTGGAGTTCATCCATCTGTACTTCTTATCAACCATGACAAGACAATAATGAGTCACCAAACAAACTCGGGTCCATTACCCAAACCTTTGTGCCACCGGGATTTCTTCAAGGGTTGACATCAATGAAAACCAACCTTAATAAAAAAATATCCCCCTTTGGCATTGATGGAAACACTATGATTCAATATTGAAATCATATCACTCATGCTCCCCCTGGAACCATGTCGTTGTCCTCTGCATCTGATAAATATACTCCCCCTGGAACCATGCCTCTGTCCTCTGCATATGATAAATATCTACCCCTTTGTCATCAATGGCAAAGGTATCTTTCCATCTAGGGTTGCTCCCCCTGACTAAACTGTCCTCTTATTGTTCTTCCTCATGTACATCTAATACATATAAGATAATCATTCAAAAATCATTCATTTTGGAGTAGAAATAACTCCAAGTCTCTGGCGAAGATATTCAAAGGCTTCCCATGGAAGTGGTTTTCTAAAGATGTCTTCCACTTGTTCTTTTGTGCCCACATACTCAACTCTGATGTTCTTTTTTGCAACTTGCTCCCATAGAAAGTGATACTTGATTGGAATGTTCTTCGTCTTGGAGTGCATCACCGGGTTCTTCGAAATATTGATGGTGCTTGTATTATCACAATAGATCGGAATGGGCTCATCATACTCAACCTCTATATCTGTCATAGTTTTTTTCATCCAAAGAACCTATGTACAACATGATGTTGTTGCAATATACTCTGTCTCGGCTGTAGATAAAGATATTGATGATTGTTTCTTTCTTAGCCATGATACTAAATACTCACCTAAGTAGAATGTTGCTCCATTAGTTCTTCGTCGGTCATCAATACAACCTGCCCAATCTGCATCTATGTAGGCAATAAGTGATATATCATTTCCTTTTGGATACCATAATCCAAACTATTTTGTTCCTTTGAGGTATCTCAAAATCCTCTTCACTACTAATACATGTGATTCCTTTGGTGCTGCTTGAAATCATGCTACCTATCCAAATGCTTGCATTACATATGGTTTGGATGTTGTCACTTATAGTAGGTTGTCAATCATTGACCTGTATTGCCTTTGGTCTATAGAATTTGAATCATCATCTTTGCTCAACTTGCAACTGGTTGCATGGGAGTGATAATTGGTTTGCAATCTTCCATTCTGAACCTCTTTAGCATTTATCTGATATACTTGTTTTGAGAAATAAAAATTTCTTGGTTTCTTTGACGCATCTGACGTCCCAGAAAGAAGGATAGTTCTCCAAGTAACAACATTTCAAATTCATTTTGCATATATTTTGCAAATTTCTGGCTTAACCTGTCATCATCACTACTAAAAATAATATCATCAACATACACTTCAACTAATAAAATATTACCTTGACTTACCTTGAGGTAGAGGTTGTTGTCTGCACTTCCTTTTCTGAACCCTGTTTGCTGCAGATACTTATCCAGTCTAGAGTACCATGCTCTAGGAGCCTGTTTTAGACCATACAAGGCCTTCTTTAATTTACACACATAATCAGTGTTCTATGACAACTGAAATCCTTCTGGTTGTTCAATGTAGACTTCTTCTTCAAGTTCCCCATTCAGACAATATGATTTTACATCCATCTGATATACTTTAACATTTTTGGAGCATGCATAAACTAAAAGAAAATGGATTACTTCCATTCTGGAAACTGGGGAAAATGACTCTTCAAATTCGATTCCTTCAATCTGTGCATATCCTTTACATACCAATCTAGCTTTGTTCCTTGTAACTTGTCCATCTTCATTTAATTTATTCCTGAAAACCCATTTTGTGTCAATCACATTCTTATTCTTTGGTCTTGGAACCAATTCTCAAGTGTCATTTTTCTCTATTTGATACAATTCTTCATCCATGGCATTATTCCAAAATTCATCCTTGCTGGATTCTTCAAAACATTTTGGTTCAATTGTAGATAAGAGTACTATGTGTGTTTGTTCTGGTGAATGGATTCTTCTTCTAGTCTCAACTCTTGCATCTTTGTTTCCGATAATCTGATTTGAAGGATGATTATTTTGTACTCATTTACTAGGTGTCTTTGGAGACACTTGTTGAACTTTCTCTTTTGCTTCTGTCGGATTCTCTTCATATTCCTCTTCTACTTCTTTTTCATATTCTACTTCTTCTTCTAAGAGTTGTTTCATTGATTCATTTTCTTCCTTTGATTTAGGTCTACATGTTTCATCAATTGTTATGTTGATGCTTTCCACAACTTTGTTCAATCTTAGATTGTAACACTTGTATGTTTTCCTTGTACTTGAGTAACCAACAAGTACTCCTTTGTCCACACGAGAGTCAAACTTTCCCATTTCACCATATTCCCTTTTGATATAGCATTTGCTTTTAAAAAATCTGAAGTGCTTTACATTTGTTAGTCATCCTTTCCATAGTTTGTAAGGAGTTTTTTCAGCGTTGTTTCTGAGCATTACTTTGTTTTGAATGTGAACTGATGTATGCACTGCCTGTGTCCAAAAAATATCTGTCAATTTTGAATCCATTAACATTGTTCAAACCATTTTCGGTACTATCATGTCCTTTCTTTCAACAACTCCATTCTGTTAAGGTGTCCTAGCAATGGAGAATTGTCTTTTTATTCCATGATTGTTGCAGTAGTCCATAAATTCCTTTGATCCCTTTAAGTATTTCTCACCTTTTAAGCCCTTTGTTTTAGTTTCTCCAACTATATAAGTATGCACAATTTCTAGTGGTCTTGTCGTTGAATATTCCTTTGATTTAAACCTGGTCTTTGTTTGCTTTCCTTGTTGACAATGCTTGCATAAAGTGTTGGTTGGTTTCGTGATCTGGGGAATTTCTTTGACTGGTTCTCTTTTTCTGACTTTGACAAGGTTATCAAAATGTATGTGACCCATTCTTCTGTGCCATAGCCAACTTTCATCTTCTTTTCCTAGAAAACACTTTTCATTTCCAATTTCACTTAACACATATATGTTGCTTGAAGTTCTTGTAGTTGTAGTGACCAATTTCCCTGAACCTTATTTTCTTATCTCACACTTTTGTGAATCGAAAGTAACTTTATGACCTTGGTCACACATTTTACTCACACTTAGAAGATTATGTTTCATATCTTCTACTAGTAGAACATTTTCTGCCTTTTCATTCTTGTTCCCAATTCAGACTGTGCATTTTCCAATAAATTTGGCTGAATCATCATTTCTAAAGGAGAGTGATCCATCTCTTTCCTTTCATAATGTAAGAAATGTGTCTCTATAACTTGTCATGTGTTTTGAACATCCACTGTCAACATACCAACCACGTTTATTATGCTTAGCTTGTAGAGCGATTGTGCATTCTTCATTGCTATATTGATCTTGCTTTATTATCCATGTCGTTTTCTGAGGTTCCTGTCTGTGACTATTGTTATTTTTTTGGGGTTATTTAGGAAGGACTATCATTCTACAATCTTTGGCAACGTGTCCAAAATTGTTACATTTGTAACATTCCACTTCAATACTCAAATATTCAAACCTATTGTAACTTCTTCTCTGTGTTTCACTAGGTCTTATTGAATAACCCCTTTGTGTATGACTCTCAAATTTGTTATTTTTCATGTTGTTATCTCTGCAATTCATAGCTTTATGTCCAAAATTATTACATGCATAACATAAACCAAAAAATATAGTTTGATACCTGGGAGTTGAAGATATTATGAAAGGAGGTGATCTTATGAATCCTTGTTCTTCTTGAGGCCTATCTGTCTGTTGTTGATTCTGAAATCTGAATCTTCTCAGTGGAGGAGTGTCCCTGTAATCTTCCTTATATATCTTCCTATCCCTTTTGATTGTTTCTGCATAACTTTTTGGATATGTTTCTTGCTTTGTTGTTTTGTAGCTTGATCCCTTTTATGTCTAATTGTATCAAAGTCCGAACTTGTCAAGATGAGATTTTTGACTGTTGATAATGTCATCCATAACTTTTGAGCTATTCTGCATATTCTTCTTTTGAATATCCTTTCTTAGTGTGACAATCTCTGCTTCCAAGTTTCCAATGATCCTGTCCTTTTCTTCTAGATTTTCTTTGAGAGCTTCATCAATTCTTTTATCTTCTTCTATTTGAACCTTCAATTTTGTGATCATTTGTTCTAGTTCTCGAGTGTCTTTTTTCTTGTCTACTTATGCTTGTAGTTTCTTGTTTTTCTTCTTTTATCTTCTGATAACTTCTATGGCACACATTAATTCTTCTCGATAGTCAACTTCTGCTTCTTCAATTTATTTTTGGCTTGTTCATATTCTTCTTCGGCTTCTTCATATTCTTCTTTGGAGTCTTCTTTATCAGAGTCTTTCACTGCCATGAATAGAACTCTTCTTGTCTCACTGTCACTGACTTCATCTTCATCTGATGGTGAGATGTCTTCTTTGGTGCATAATCTTTTCTTGAAAACTTTCTTTGTAGTTATTTTGCCTTTATATGTGTGTTTTCCTTTTGAGTAACCTTCATCATTTATCTTTTTCTTATGAGGACATTTGTTAGAAAAATGACCAATACCATCACAATTAAAACAAATTAAAGGAATCTTACCTTTATACCTACCGTCAGTTCCCTTGTTCGGTCTTTTGATGAAGTTGGACACTTCTTCATCATCTTCCGAGACTTTGTTGATGCTTCTATATTCTTCTTATTCCTTTTTCTTTTTCTTTGATCTTTTGGATTCTTTGAAGGATGCTTCTTTTACATATAAATTTTCCTATTCAGTTATCATTTCATATGCTGTGAAGATTCCATGCAGTTCGTCCATGCTTATTGAATTTAGATCCAATATTTCTTCTAGTGATAATATCTTAGGGTTAAATCTCATAGGAAGAGATATTAGTACCTTTTGAACAATTACAGATTCTTCAATTTCTTCTCCCAATCCTATGATTGCATTCACTGTTTCATAGACTCATAAGAAGTAGGCTACAATATTCTCATCTTCCTTCATTTTTAGTTGTTCGAACTGACCTCTGTAAGTTTGAAGCTTTGCTTCTTTGAATTTTGTATCTCCTTCATAAATATTTTGAAGCTTGTCCCAAATATCTTTAGCAAATTTACAATGTGCAACTTTGGTGAATATCGTATCACTAAGACAATTCAAAAGGGCATTTTTGTCTTTGTAATTATTCTCACCAAGTTTCTTTGCTTTGTCATTTGTTGGTGGAATTGTTGGTGTTGTGTATCCATCTACAATTGATTTCAAAACTTGAAATCCTTGTGCCTGTATATATGTCTTCATCCTTATGCTCCAAAAAGAATACTTTTTTCCATCAAACTGTGGTATTCCATTTTTATACAAGTTGGTACTCTCCATGATCTACCTTTCAATGGTTAAACTGATTTCTGAAGGAACCTGCTCTAAAACCAATTGTTGGATTACTGAGAGGGGCGGGTGAATCAGTAATAGCACAATTTAATCATTTTTATCCAAATAATACAAGTGTTATATCACTGTAGAATTATTATCCAATAATGAGCAATAAGAAATGAACAAACACACACATACACAGTACACCAGTGTTTTACGTTGAAACCCAAATCGGGATAAAACCACAGAATGATTTTTCTTATATGTCTTGAAGAATTACATTCATTGGAAGCACCAACTTCCTTTGTTTTCTAGCTGCAACTCGAAGGAGGCTCCAACCCCCTAGTTTCTCAGGCTACAATCCGAGGGAAGCTCCAACTCCCCAATTCTCTGGCTACAACGAGAAGGAGGCTACAACCCCCTATGTTCTCCAGCTACAACTGGAAGGTGGCTACAACCACCTGTCCTTTCCCCGTCCAACCACCCTAACGTATAAGTAGAATGATGGAACCACTGTCAACCTGTCACTGTGAGATATATTGTTTTACAACTGTATCAACCTGTACCACTGACCTGTATCCAATCTATACAAATGACATGTAATCAATCTGTACTTGAACTAAACATGTATCTACAAAAATACAACAGGTGTGCGACCTGTAGCGCTGCAGCCTACGTATTTACGTTCCCTATCTATTATGCAGCCCGCGTATGTACGTGCCTTATATGTTATGCAACCTGCATATGTATGAGCCCTAACTATTATGAAGCTTGTGTATGCCATCTAAAAACTAGGGTTTCCTTTTTCTTGAAAACTTCTGACCCTCTGTTACTTCTTTCACATAGATTTGTAACCTGTCACTGTATCCAGACTGTAACTATACCCTGTGCATGCATACTCATACATAACCTTTACTCAAGGAAAATATGTCTCTCTCCAGTCATGTGCCATATAGGTGTGTTAAATCAAGAACAAGTATACTTTCCTTCACATGATCTTAGTTATCAAACCCTTTCTGATATTCAGCCTCTCAAAACATCAACAATACAAGATCTCATCCATGTGCCATAAAAACACTTAGCCATATGCCAAGAAATAAAAGATGTGCCTCAACAAGAACTATCAATGATAAATATACCAGCACTGTATTTATGTAGATCTAACTTATGCAGAAGATCCCATGTAGCCACTAGTCTATCTAGGGATAATCCTCAAATCTCCATTGCCATTCCTCATGCATACATCAAAATCCAACTATTATAGAAGTAAGACATACCTTTTGAACAAATTGATGGATCTGATGTATCTAAGCACTTTAGACCTTCCTATAAGCTTGATCTTAGAATCTAGAACCTTTGCATCTTCATCTTCTCAAGTTTCCATGGCTTCACCAACATGTACTCACCCTGTACACAACCAACATGTGTATGTACTCACCCTATACACAGATAACCCGCATACATGTATGTACACTATACACAGCCAGCTCGTGTATGTAGGCACCCTATTCACAAACAACCCGCGTACATGTACTCACCCTATACATAGACAACCCGCGTATGCCTCAGAAAATAGGTTTTTTTGTATTTATTGTAATTCCAAGAATTTTGTCGTCAACCCTTCGTGCTACCTCAAACGTTCGCCACTTCAGATGTATCCACAAGTATTTACAATAATCTTTACACAAGAAAATAGATATCCAATATGTATACGTGTGTGTTTAATGAGTGAGCTTTACCTCTTATTTATATCTTCATGTATCCTTACACTTTCCTTATTTTAGGGCTTCTCCATTTAAAATAATTTCTTTTGCAAGACACTTTGACTCTTGGGGGCTTCTATAAGACTCATGAGGGTTCTCCAACTTCATATGGTCATAACTCTCTAACCGTGAGGAGTTATGTGATGTTCCACATACCACCAGAAATGGCATGACAAGCACTATGCATCTAGGATAGTTTCATTGACAAATTCATTGTCCTTCATCTCATTATTCCACAATTAAGCATGGGTTCTCTAACCATACTTCTAGGATAACTCAATCCATAAAGCATCTTCCTGTGAGGGATTTCACCATAAGGGGACCACTTTGGAGTTCATCCATTTGTACTTATTATCAACCATGACAAGACAATAATGAGTCATCAAACAAACTTGGGTCCATTACCCAAACCTTTGTGCTATCGGGCTTTCTTCAAGGGTTGACATCAATGACAACCAACCTTAATCAACAGATGGTTGATGGTTAGGGTTCGGTCGAATTGACAAAGTTTTGGTTCATCTGAAAGAAGTTTTCAATGGACGATGAAAGAAAGAGGGTGATTATGTGTCATTTCAGGTAAGCATATATTCTTCATGCCATGTCATCCATGGTTCCATGTTGCTTTCTATGTGTAATTCAATGTTAGCTTAGTTGTCATGTTAGCCAATAAATGGTCGATGGTCAGCCAAATTGGAGAAGTGTTTTCGTCAGCCAGTGGAAATGACCGATGGTAAATGATTAGGTCGGATGGATTGATAAGGATTTTCATATGCCAATGAAAATTACTGATGGTTAGTTCGATCGATTTAGCGATTTATAGGAATCAGTTGTCAAGGAAAAGGGTCGATGGTCGACAGTCGAATCAAAAATTTAGGCAAATTATTGTGCACATCCAAAGGAAAGTGTTGATCACATATCATCATTGGAGTTCAAATCAACGGATAATATTGCACCCAATTTAAGATCGACGATGCATATTAAAGATTTGTTATAACAATAAAACAATTGATTTTTCTATGAAATTTTCATATTTTTGAAGATCACAAACTTGTGGGGCGATTTTACGGCCCTAAACTATGTTTCTAGGAAATAAAAACCCATGAGATTAAACTATACCAGGGTATGTTATCTCCTCAAATAAATTAATTGAGATTTTGCATTTTAGGTGATAGGGAGTCTTTTAAAAAGGTACTTTTTAAATTTTTAATGGTTCATTTTTTGAAGCTTTACCCATGTAATAAAGTTTAAATAAAAGTTCGTTTAGTTTTTGTTTGATCTAATTCAAATCTCAGGTTTCGATGGCTTAGGTGAACACATCGAGTGTTCATTAGCCACCAAAAGCCTTAGCTTTCGGAATCTTAAATAAAGGAATCCAGGGCCATTTTAGCCACCGAAATCGTTGAAGCAGGTAAAGACCAAGCATGTCCTATCACACGTTTCAAACGATGGGTTCGACGTTTCCATGATTGCACAAGCCACCGAAAGGACTGGAGAAAGAACCGTTCACGACCAGAAAGCTGATCCCACTATGATATGAGCGAATCTTTCCAGATCGCTATATCATTAAGTCATGCGTTGATGTACTTCTCATTGATTTTAGTTATTCGCCATGACTGCTACACATCATCAACCATTTCTCCACACTCCTTGCAATCAGTGCCACGTTCAAAATCTCACCCCAGTTATCTCAATTTTATCTCAGCCCAACCGATTTTTGCTAAGTTTATGCAGTGTAACTCTTCCCGAAATCCACTCTATCGTTCACAGGTGTGAAAAAACATCATGGAAAATGAAGAAAGGAACGTCGACACTGAGGAAGGATATCAACGATATCGGTTACCCAGAATCACATCCCGAGGTATGTCAAATGTTCAAGGATGCAGGGTGTTACAATTTTTGCAAAAAATTATAGAGTTTTCATCAGCAGGTGGCAGAGGATTTCGCTCTCAATTTCGATGGAAAGAAAGCAATCATCGGCCGGGATGAATTAGAGATTGATGAAGCCCTCATAGATGAAGTCACAGAGCTTCCTACGACTGGAGAGAAATGGTTTAAAACCATTATCATTAAGAATGTTGAATTCATGACCTATTTAAAACCAAAACACAAGGGTTTGATTTGGAAGAAAGATATTATTGTATCTTTCCTTGAAGACAAATGGCAACAGTTATTGAAAGCTATAATGGTTTATATAACCTGTGAAGGGTGATACAACAGGGTGATGATTTATCATTTCAAACTTATCAACCATTTGACAAGTAAAAACCCACTTAATCTACCTTATTTCCTCCACCGAAACTTATCCAAGATGGCTCATCAAGTCAAGGCCAAACCTAGTCAAGTTGCAGGTAGATTATCCTACCATAGTTTAATCAAACTATTGGTTTGTGAGTTGTTGCAAAGAAAAGGTAAAGAATGGAATTACTTCTTATTCTGGAATGATTTCCAGACTGAGGTTCAACCAGAGGGAAAAAAGAGTCCTCATTCCAAGAAATCCTCCACTCCCAGAAGTGGAAAGAGGAGGAGAAGAGCTATCTCTCCAACCCCATTATATCAACCCTCTCCTTCCTCTAAGCTGGGAAAAACGAAGAAGAAATTGAATTTTAACAATGAAGAAGAAGAGCCAAAAGAATTCCCAGTGAACAAAAACATTCTCAATCTTCCTTAGATAGACTCAGAAGATGAAGAGCAACAGTTGGAAATAGGGCACGAGGATTTAGTTACCATAGGGCGTGACAATTCTATTTTTTGTGGATATATACACAGCAAGTTATGAGAACCTTCCATCACCTACACCCCGAGAAGAACAAGAGCCACAAATTGCAGAGGCCTCATCTAGCAAACGAGTGAAGCAGAATAAATCAAAAGAAAGCAAGAAGCTTAAGAAGAAGCTAGCCGAGAAAGAAGTGCTTGAAAGGGTAATAAAAACCAGGTATGAAACCCTATCAAAAAAAATTGTAGAAAGCAACTCAGCTTTGGAAATACTAGCCCATGAAAGCATAAAGGAGAAGAAAAAGAAAAACAAGATTGTAAAGGACTACAACAGCTTATGGAGAGTAGCTCAGGGTTTGAAGAAAAAGGTCAGGGCTTTGAGGAAAAAAGAAATGTCTTCAAAACAACAAGCTCATGATTCTCTTGAGACCCTTGCGGAGGTGGCAGTTCAGTATAATGAACCAGAAGCAACCAGTAACCCTACAAATTTTGAGCAAGATACAGAAGCCTAAAAAGATCAGTCCTGAGGCATTTTTAAGGTAAGACAAGGGTATTTTTGAAATTTTGATAATATTAGGTTTCAGTGGATTAGGATAACATATCGATTGTTCATTAGCCACCGAAAGCAGAGCTTTCGGTCGCTAATCGGCCCGAATTCTATTTTCTCTAGCTACCGAAAGCACTGATAAGGAAGAAAGCTAATGTTTTTGCACAGATCCAAGTTTTTCTTGTTCAAAAGACTCAAAAATGGTTTTAATCGATGGAAGATAATTAATGACATCTCTATTAGGAGTTTATTTTGGTTTTGGAGATTCTTTAAAAGATAGAGAAGGTAAACAACGGTTAGCTATTGTCAAGGAGATAAGAATGTTGACTGTCAACATGTGTCAAGTTCGACTCCTTCCATATCACATGAGATCCAGCAGCCTCGGAAGGCTCAGTACACCTGCCAAAAATCTGAAGAACATAAGATAAGTCGAGAATTTGGATTGATCTAGTCTACTTAGGCCAATTATTGAGTTTCTATTTTTGGCAAAATTTGATCCAGTAATTTAGGATCTGAAAACTGTTTGTAAAAGGCTATAAAGCCAAGAACATTTGATCAACACAAGGTTCGATTTTGAGTTCTATAATATATTGTTGTTGTATAAAAGACACTTTCTTTAATATATTAAGCCTGCAAGCTTCTTTCATTTTTTATTTTCTGACTCTCCTTCATCTTTGTCTATGCATATGAGTTGAAATCGTTATTTTGTCTATGATTAATGGTCCCATGGTAACTGTCATCTTACTTTTGACTGTTAAGCAAGAATCATAAGCATCTTTGGCTAGTTTGTTGACCCATCATATATATTTCCTATGTATGTTCTGGTTAATTGATTGGTTTTCTTATCCATTTGTTTTACAAACCTATATGATAATAGCTCTTGAAGGCCTTGTATTGCAAGAATATAGCTAGACTGTCTTGAAGATACAATCTAGTGATTAAGATATTCATCTTGATCCAAACCCACACCTATTATTGAGAAAACAGTTACCAAAAACATTAAGTTACCAGGCATCTCTGATATACAGCCTAGGAGAGTTTCCTGGAGTGATAACAAATTAGCGTTGTTGTCAGGGAGAAGAGACTGAAGCTCAGCTTCCCTAGGAGATGACAAGATCCAACTTTGATGATAGACAAAGTTTGGACAGATTTTTGGGTTGTAACCATCTATCTAGCAACTCCATTGGAACGAAGTGGCTCCGAGAAGATCTCACACCAGGGAAAACCAAGAAAGACCACTGGCAGCACCAGTTTCAGATCCTGAGAAGATCATCAGAAGGGGAAAAGCTTTGCAAAGACAAAATTTTGGATTTGCAAGAGCATCTAATCTAGGTATTTCAACAAACACTTCTTATTTTATATCTAAAGAACTTCTTGTTGAATCCCCTTCTACTGAAACTTCTAGTTCTCAGAAAATTGAAATTGTGTTGGAAAGATTGAAGGGTGAGGAGCCTTCAATTTCCTCTGATGTTATAGATTCTATTTTTGAGCATGTTATTACATCCAATTTGAGAGAAGAAGTTGTAGGATCCCCTTAGCAAAATGACTCTTCCTCTTCTTTGAATTCTTCACCAACTAATCCTATAGAGGGTGTATTCCATACTCATACCAGTCTGCCTGTTCTTGAAGATATTTTAAAAGATATTTCCTCTAAGGGTGAAGAAAACTTAGCCTTACTGCTCGGTCAGTTTTACAGAGCCTCTTATTTTCCACCTTATTCAGGAAATTTTGCCCAGGGTAGTCATCCCACTAGTGTTTCTCCTTCTTTCCTCAGTGAAGTAAGACAACCATTGTTTATAGGCTCACCTATCCCATCTCAGCCTTCATCTTCTGAAGATTCTTCCTCTGCATCAACCCCCAAGATTTCCATGGCTATCCCTTTGACCAATATGGAACAAATCTTAGCAAATAGATATGCCCCTCTTGTGTTTCCCAATCCCTTATCAGCCATGCCAAGAAGAGATTATTAGAAATATATGTCGAATTTTACCAGATCCGGGGATTATATTGTTGAATAACATATAGAAGCTTTCTATGTTTATGCTGAGAACATTAACATTTCAAAAGAAGATGTTTGCACCATAATTTTTGTGCAAAGCTTGGATGGCCAAGCCAAAAAGTGGTTCAAGGAACTACCAACAAATTCAGTGGCAGGTATTAAGCAATTAGATGAGGTGTTTTTGAAACACTGGGGAGAAAGAAGAGATCTCTTGTATTACATCTCTGAATTTAGAAATCTAAGAAGAGAAAATGGGGAGTCGGTCTTAGACTTCACCAAAAGATTCAATAAGATGTTCGGCAAGATTCCTGAAGAGATCAAGCCAACTGATGCATCAGCAAAGATCACTTACTCTTCTTCCTTTGATCCAGAATTTTGCTTAATCCTTAGAGAAAGAAGATTGACCACACTCGCTTTAATGAAAGATGTTTCTCTTGAGGTTGAATCTAATATTATGGCATCTCAGAAACTTAAAGGAAAATTTGAGAGAAAGAAGTCTTCTGCTGACCCTCCTTCTTCTTCAAATACCAAAATGGAAAATATGGCCAAGATGTTGGATAACTTGACCTTGAAAATGTCAAAATTGAAAATTCAGAGTCAACAGCTAGCAAGAATTAGAGAGCCCAATGCTTATGCTCCCAGGAATCCAAATGCATTCCCTTACAGAAGGAACAACCAACAGGTCCAGATCCTTCAAAGAGATAAGAATGCAGTTGATGATCAAAGAATCAGGGGCCCCTTCCAAAATTCAATGCTAGAAGAAGAATAGGAGCTACCTCATGACGAAGTTGAAGAAGAAGATGACATCAATTGCTTTGGGGATGAAAATGATTCCTCCTTTTTGACACAAGTGGATTATGAGGAAGCCCATATGGGAAAAGAGATTCATGAGGCAAGCATTGAAGAATATTTTTATCAGACAGATGATCAGCCAAGTTACAATTTAAGATCTAAAACTGTTGCTCCAAAGCCATTGCTTGCTGCTCCCGGGAAGAAGAAAGAAGTTGTTGCCAAGCAGCCTGTTGCTCCTGTAAAGAATACCTCCACTCCTGAAAAATAGCAGCAGAAGCAATTGCAGCCCCAAGTCAAAGAGCAAGTCATCCTCAAGGCTCCTCCTAACAAGGTAAAAACTTTCGATAGATTAGCATACTCTTTTAATTTCGAATCAGAAATTCAGAAAGTAAAAATACCTATGCCATTGACTGAACTTATGAAGAATGACATTTTCAAGTCTACTATCCTGAAGTCCCTTGAACCAAAGACTCCTCCAACTGCTGATTAAGTAAACCTACAAGATGACAAGCCAATAGTGACTATAGTACCTATGGTAGAAGATCGAGATTACTCTTGTCCACCCTTCTACATATCCCTAAATATCCATGACAAGATCCTTCACAACTGCTTGCTTGATTCGAGAGCGTCACACAATCTTATGCCTAAATCGGTGATGGATGAACTTGGGCTTGACGTCACAAAACCTGATCATGACCTCTTCTCTTTTGACTCTAGGAAAGTTAGATGCCTCGGCCTCATAAAAGACCTTGTTATAAACCTTGCCCAGTTGCCAATGAGAAACATGGTAATAGACATTGTAGTGGTTGATATCCCACCCAAGTTCGACTTCCTTTTTCACGTTCATGGAGAAAACGACTGAGGGGTACCTTGCAGATGGATCTTTCGTATGCCACAGTCTCGGTGTTTGGAGGAGAGCTAAAGAGACTTTACAAAGAGAATCAACTTGCCTACATCATTAGTGATGGGAAAAAATATGTAAATCATCCCATTTATGCTTTAGACACAGACTTTGGCTCGTGCATTCTTCAAATAGATGATTCTCAGCCAGCTCCTTTGCAGCTCACAAAGCCTACTTATCAGCAGAATGATGAAGAGAGTATTCCCATGTGGACCATGTTCTTTGATGGTGCCAGTACCAAAGACTCAGCAGGTGCAGGTGTATTTTTTATTTCTCCTTCGAAGGAGGCTATGCATTTGTCTTTTAAGATTGATTTCAAAACTACTAACAATATAGCAGAGTATGAGGCTTTGCTATTGGGTTTAAATTCTACCAAGGAGATGGGAATCAAAGTACTAAAAGTGTTTGGAGACGCGGATCTTATCATACAGCAAGTAAACAGTACTTTCCAAGCAAAACATGTCAGATTGAAAGCCTACAAGGATGAGGTATGGAAAATCAGGGACTCTTTTTCCATTTTTGACATTTCTTATGTACCCAAAGCTATGAATCATCTTACTGATTCCCTTGTTGTTTCATCCAGTATGTTTATTCCTCCCATGCCTCCCAGACTCAATTATGAAATCCAAGTCAAATATAGACCATCTATGCCCGACAATATTAAATATTGGAAAGTTTTTGAAGATGATGATGAGTTTAGTAGATTTCTTCAGGTGGTAGATGAATTTTCTGATATTCATATTGACCAAAAAAATCAAAATATAGAGGAATCCAAGAAGCCTAAGCTAAAAATAAAAATGGGACAACATGATATCGTTCAGCTATACAACAATTATATACCTTGGGGTTTGGTGCCTCTTGAGAAGATTTTCAATCATAACGATGTCCCCTACAAACTAATAATAAGGAGAAAGATCCTGTTGTCCATGAGCACAATATAGGAAACCAAAATCATCCTAAGTTCATAAATCTGTCCGCCGAATTAACCGTTGATTAGAGATCTGAATATTGCAGCATTATGAAGGAATTCACTAATGTTTTTGCTTGGAAATACAGTGATCTCAAAACCTATGACCCTGAGGTCATTCAACATAAGACTCCCCTCGAGAAAGACACCATCCCTTTCAAACAGAAACTGAGACCTATCAGTCCTCTCCTATTGCCTATAATTGAAAGAGAAATCAAAAAGCTTCTTGATGCCAAAATTATAATCCCTTTAAGATACTCTAAATGGATTGCAAATCTAGTGATAGTGAGAAACAAAAATGGTGAGATCGGGTTATGTGTTGACTTTATAAATCTAAATAAATGATTAAAGAAATATAACTATCCCCTACCCAAGATGGAACATTTGCTGCAAAGAATTTCAGGGGCCACTGTCATGTCTTTCCTAGATGGTTTCTCAGGCTATAACCAGATTTCTGTACATCCCGATGACCAAGAAAAAATTGCCTTTACTACTCCTTGGGGTACCTTCATGTACGCCAAGATGCCTTTCAGATTGATGAATGTCGGGGCCACTTTTCAGAGGGCCGTGGACATAGATTTTGTGGGAGAAAAGGACATTTTTTTCCTCATCTATCTTGATGACATCACATTTTATTCCAACAGTCATGAAGAGCACTTGAAGCATCTGAAAATAGTATTTCTGAAGTGCAGACAGTTCAGGATTTCATTGAACCCCAAAAAGTCCCATTTTTCTGTCAAGAAAGGCAAGCTCCTAGGCCACATTGTTTCAGCATAAGGTGTGAAAATTGATCCAGCTCAGGTGGAAGCAATTCATAGGTTGTCCATACCAAGGCCAAAGAAGGATATCCAATCTCTACTCAGTAATATAAATTTTTTCAGAAGATTTATTCCAAATTTTGTTGAGTTAGTGAAACACATAACTTTTATGCTAAAAAATGGATCTGAGATAAAGTGGACAGACAATGGTCAGCATAAATGAATCCTTCATCTAGTGGTCAGCATAAATGAATCTTGGTAGCCACTCACTATTTTACAAAATGGATAGAGGAAATCCCCACCAGGAATGCCACTCATCAGGTCATCATGAAATTTCTTTATGAGAACATCCTGAGAAGATTCGGTTTCCCAAAAAGGCTACTAACAGATAATGCAGCGGCTTTCAAAGCTGATGCAATGGTTGACATGTGTAAATCAATGGGTATTCAATTGGTACATTCTACTCCCTACTACCCTCAAGGTAATGGCCTTGTAGAGTCGTCCAATAAGAGTCTAATCAGAATCATCAGAAAGCTATTGGAGGAGAATCAAAAGAGTTGGGATTCCAAACTAAAGTTTGTTCTTTGGGAAGACAGAGTAACTAACAAGAAATCCATAGGAACTTCTCCCTTCAAATTGGTCTATGGTACTGATGCCATTTTCCCTATTCAGCTAGTTTTACTAATGGCTAAATTTTTTCAGGAAGAGAAAACTGAATCAAATGATATGGTAAGAAGAATGCTCGACTTGGTAGAACTACAACAAGTTAGAGAATAGCTGGTGGATAAATCAGAGGCTCATCAAAAGAGGATCAAGGACACTTTTGATAGAAAGGCAAAGGTGGATGATTTTCAGGTTGGTGACTGGGTTCTGAAATGGGACGCCCTCAGACAAGATAAAGGAAAACACGACAAGTTTAACTCTTTGTGGACCGGTCCTTTCATGATAACTCAAGTACAGCACAACAACACCTTCATTCTGCAAAGTCTAGGAGGTGAAGAAATGTTTGGTGGCCCAATTAACGGGCGTTTTCTGAAACTCTATTTTATCTAAGGCTTTGGAGCCTTGTCATTGTAATTTTATTTTTCAGCTTGTGTTTTTACAGAATAACTCCATGCCCAATGGAAACACTAGTAGATAGTTTCAAATTTTATTTCTCAGGAAAGGCATTGGTTCTATGGTTATTGAAACCTCACAGGGAGGCTTTAACCCCCAATAGGAGCCAGTGTTATCTCCTCAAATAAATTAATCGAGATTTTTCATTTTAGGTGATAGGGAGTCTTTTAAAAAGGTACTTTTTAAACTTTTAAAGGTTCATTTTTCAAAGATTTACCCATGTAATAAAGTTTAAATAAAATTTCGTTTAGTTTTAGTTTGATCTAATTCAAATCTCAGGTTTCGGTGGCTTAGGCGAACACATCGATTGTTCATTAGCCACCGAAAGCCTTAGCTTTCGAAAGCTTAAATAAATGAATCCAGGGCCATTTTAGCCACTGAAATCATTGAAGAAGGTAAAGACCAAGCACGTCCTATCACATGTTTCAAACGACAAGTTTGACATTTCCATGATTGCACAAACCACTGAAAGGAATGGAGAAAGAACCGTTCACGACCGGAAAGTTGATCCCACTATGATATGAGCGAATCTTTCCAGATCTCTATATCATTAAGTCATGCGCTAATGTACTTCTCATTGATTTTAGTTATTCGCCATGACTGTTGCACATCATCAACCGTTTCACCGCACTCCTTGCAATCAGTGCCATGTTCAAAATCTCACCCTAGTTATCTCAATTTTATCTCAGCCGAGCCAATTTTCGCTAAGTTTACGCAGTGTAACTCTTCCCGAAATCCACTCTTTCGATCATAGGTGTGAGAAAACGTCGTGGAAAATGAAGAAAGGAACTTCGATGCTGAGGAAGGAGCTCAACGATATTAGTTACCTGGAATCACATCCTGAGGTATGTCAAATGTTCAAGGATGCAGGGTGTTACAATTTTTGCAAAAAATTATAGAGTTTTCATCAGTAGGTGGCAAAGGCTTTCGCTCTCGATTTCGATGGAAAGAAAGCAATCATCGACCAGGATGAATTCGAGATTGATGAAGCCCTCATAGCTCAAGTCACAGATCTTCCCATGAATGGAGAGAAATGGTTTAAAACCACTGTCATTAAGAATGTTTAATTCAAGACCTATTTAAAACCAGAACACAGGGGTTTGATTTGGAAGAAAGATATTCTTGTATCTTTCCTTGAAGAGAAATGGAAACAGTTATTGAAAGCTATAATGGTTTATATAACCTGTGAAGGGTGATACAATAGGGTGATGATTTATCATTTCAAACTTATCAACCATTTGATAGGTATAAACCCACTTAATCTTCCCTATTTCCTCCACCGAAGCTTATCTAAGATGGCTCATCAAGTCAAGGCCAAACCTAGTCAAGTTGCAGGTATATTATCCCACCATAGTTTAATCAAACTATTGGTTTGTGAGCTATTGCAAATCAAAGGTAAAGAATGGAATTACTTCTTATTCTAGAATGATTTCCAGACTAAGGTTCAACCAGAGGGAAAAAAGAGTCCTCATTCCAAGAAATCCTCCACTCCCAGAAGTGGAAAGAGGAGGAGAAGAGCTATCTCTCCAAACCCAGTCAATCAACCCTCTCCTTCCTCTAAGCTGGGCAAAATGAAGAAGAAATTGAATTTTAACAGTGAAGAAGAAGAGGCCAAAGAATTCCCAGTGAACAAAAACATTCTCAATCTTCCTTACACAGACTCAGAAGATGAAGAGCAGCAGTTGGAAACAAAGCATGAGGATTCAGTTACCACAAGGCGTGACAATTATGTTTTTGTGGATATATACACAACAAGTTATGAGAACCTTCCATCACCTACACCCCGAGAAGAACAAGAGCCACAAATTGCAGAGGCCTCATCTAGCAAACGAGTGAAGCAAAATAAATCAAAATAAATCAAGAATATTAAGAAGAAGCTAGTCGAGCAAGAAGTGCTTGAAAGGGTAATAAAAACCAGGTATGAAACCCTATCAAAAAACTTTGCAGAAAGCAACACGGTTTTGGAAAGACTAGCCCATGAAAGCATAAAGGAGAAGAAAAAGAAAAACAAGATTGTAAAGGACTACAACAGCTTATGGAGAGTAGCTCAGGGTTTGAAGAAAAAGGTCAGGGCTTTGAGGAAAAAAGAAATGTCTTCAAAACACCAAGCTCATGCTTCTCTTGAGATCCTTGCAGAGGTGGCATTTCAGTACAATGAATCAGAAGCAGTCAGTAACCCTACAAATTTTGAGCAAGATACATAAGCCTAAAAAGATCAGTCCTGAGGCGTTTTTGAGCTGAGACAAGGGTATTTTTGAAATTTTGATAATCTCAGGTTTTTGTGGCTTAGGAGAACATATCGATTGTTCATTAGCCACCGAAAGAAGAGCTTTCGGTAGCTAATAGGCCCGAATTCTATTTTCTCTAGCTACCGAAAGCACTAATAAGGAAGAAAGCTAATGTTTTTTCACAGATCCAAGTTTTTCTTGTTCAAAAGACTCAAAAATGGTTATAATCAATGGAAGATAATTAATGACATCTCGATCAAGAGTTTATTTTGGTTTTGGAGATGCTTTAAAAGATAGAAAAGGTAAACAACGGTTAGTTATTGTCAAGGAGATAAGACTATTGACTGTCAATAGGTGTCAAGTTCGACTCCTTCCATATCACATGAGATCTAGTAGCCTCAGAAGGATTAGTACACCTGCAAAGAATCTAAAGAACATAAGATAAGTCGAGAAGTTGGATTGATCTAGTCTACTTAGGCCAATTATTGAGTTTCTATTTTTGGAAAAATTTAATCTAGTAATCTAGGATCTGAAAACTCTTTGTAAAAGGCTATAAAGCCAAGAACATTTGATGAACACAAGGTTCTATTTTGAGTTCTATAATCTAATTTTGTTGTATAAAAGACACTTTCTTTAATATATTAAGCCTGCAAGCTTCTTTCATTTGTTATTGTCAGACTCTCCTTCATCTTTGTCTATGCATATGAGTTGAAATCATTCTTTTGTCTATGTTTAATGGTCCCATGGTAACTATGATCTCACTTTTGACTGTTAAGCAAGAATCATAAGCATCTTTGGCTAGTTTGTTGACCCATTATATATATTGCCTATGTATGTTTCGTTTAACTGATTGGTTTTCTTATCCATTTGTTTCAAAAACCTATCTGATAATAGCTCCTGAAGGCCTTGTATTGGAAGAATATAGCTAGACTGTCTTGAAGATACAATCCAGTAATTAAGATATTCATCTTGATCCAAACCCACACCTATTATTAAGAAAATAGTTACCAAAAAGATTAAGTTACCAGGCATCTCTGATATACAGCCTAGGAGAGTTTCCTGGAGTGATAATAGGGTACACACTATCTTTGCAACTTAAATAAAATAAATTGGAGAGAGCTATACAATGAGCTAATCCGGGCACAAAATAGAGCTCGTATGAGAAAGTTATCGCCAAAATAGTTAAGGTAAAATTTTGGTAGTAGGTTACTTCGAGAGGTTATAACTCCTTGAATACAAGTTCAATTGGGGAATAGAAGCAGTCTATGAAAATATTTTGAACCATAGAAGATATAAATGGAGTCATATTTGAAATTTGGGTATGAAAAATGTGTAGAAAGAGAAATAAGACACATGTAGCATACATGGATAAATTGAGAAAAACAGTCTAAACTTCTCCGTACCATAACTTTCAGCTCGAAGCTTAGATTTGAGAAAAAAAATAGTCACTGGAAAGGTATTGAGGAGGAGAAGACATATATCCACCTATAATTTTGAATTGGGTATCAAAATTGTATCAGAAAGTAATAAAGTAAATTTTTCAGTAGTAAGTCAGTGGAAATTGCAACTTGTAAATGTTGTAACTTTTCACTCAAAACTCAAAATGAGGCATGAGTATAGTCATTGGAGATTTGTTTCAGAGAAGAATGTATATAAAGAATAAGATTTTGAATTGGTGCCTTGTTATCTTTGTAAATTTATATGAAGAATAACATGTATTCTAATTAATGAAATGTTTTATGTTGTGCATGTTCTAACAATAATTATTGCATGCACATCTCTTGTGGAATTAGAGGTACAATAAAACAAACTTGGTTATTATATGAGGACCGTATTTATGGAATATTCCCATAGATCTTACATCCATGAGGAAGAGATAAGAGATATGCATGTCAACATGGAAAATGTTGAGACAGGGACTAATGGAAGGAGAGGCAGGCAAGAGCCTATAACTATGAGAAGCATGCATAAAGAAGTGTGGAGCTATAGGGAAGATAATTAAATGATTATGAAGTCTCGAGAAGAAATACTTCAAATCCTAAATATGTTTCATAAGTAAGTTAACAAATACTCTTTCACCAAGCAATCGATTAGTGCTAGAAAAGTGAAAACATCTAGATCCCAAAGAAAAAGGGGTGATCATGGGAATGACAGGAAGTCAAGAATCATGAGAAGGCATCATCATTCTCCAAAGAAATCCACCAGAAGAAATCATGCAGGTTCAGGGCTGAGTGACCCAATTGTGTCTCGTGTTAGGAGGAAAAGGAGAAGGCATGAGGTATACATCTTGCAAGGTGAACTCAGGAAAATTAAGCCACCAACTTTCAATGGTGAGAACATGAAAGGAGAAGAGGTCAAGGTATGGTTGTTGGAAATGAATAAATATTTTCAGTTCCATGATTACCCCTCAAGGGTAGAAGCTAAAATTACAAGCTACCACTTGCAAGGAAAGGTAGCCATGTGGTGGGACCAACTTAAGCAAGCCAAGCACCTTGATGAGAAGAGGATCTCATGGAGGCAGTTCAAAGGATATTTCCAAGAGAAATATTTTTTTGAGCATTATTATGAAATAAAAATGAAAGAGTTCTTTGAAATCAAGTTGGGAAGCACGAAAATGGATGATATGAGAAGAGGTTCTTTGAATTGATAAAATATGTGGACTTAATAAAGGATGATAAGGTAAAAATACAAAGGTTTCTAAGTGGGTTACTCTCATTCTACAGTGACAAGATACAATATGATAAGCCCAAGACTTTGGAGGAAGCCCTAAGGAGAGAAAAACATATTTATGATCATAGCAAAGGAAGGCCAGTTTTCTAAAATGTTAGGAATGATAATATGAAAGGGAAAAAGGATCAAAGGAAGAAAGGTTTTAAGCCACCCTTTTTCAAGAACAGCTCCCAAGAAAATCAACAAGGTCAGTCAATCCAAAATGAGAAAAAGAATGCAGATTCATTTTAGAAAAGGCTAAGGCAATAGCCTGTACAATGTTGGGGATGTGAGGGAAATAACTTATATACGAACTTCCCTCACAAAGGAGAAAAAATGAGGATTCTCCAAAAAATTCAGGAGGCTGAAACAATTGAAGACATGGGAGGAAACATGACAAGGATTTATGCAGCCTTAGACAACAAGAAAGTATAATATCAGTCCCCCATGATTGAAGTGGAAGGTAATATTGATAACCAACCCATAGAAATTTTAATTTGTTATGGAGTTATCCATAGTTACATAAAGTCTAACATTGTTGAAATATTTCACTTGCAAAGAGTAAGCACAAGAAATATTGGTTATTTGAATTAGCCACAGGGGATAAGACGAAAATCAATGAGCTAGTTAAAGATTATTCTATGGACATAAATGGACTTAGCACAAAGGTGGATGTGAACATTATACCATTGGGTTCATATGATTGTTTAATTGGCATGGATTGGTTGGAAAAACACCATGTTGTCCTAGAATTTTACAACAAGAAAATCATGTGTCTTGATGAAGAAGGGAAGCAAGGAAAGATTCAAGGCATTCCAAGAGTTGTAGTTGTTAGAGAAATTTAAGCTATGCAATTGAAAAAGAGTTTCAGGAAGGGATGTCGAATTTTTTTATCCCATATGGAAGAGGTATCCAGAGATAAAGTAGAAAACATTGGGGACCGTCTGATCTTAAGGGATTTTGAAGATGTTTTTTAGGGAAATCCTAGGATTGTCACCAAAGAGAGACATTGATTCCTCTATTGATTTGGTGCCAGGAGATGCCCCAATGTCCAAGACACTATACAGAATGGGCACACCAGAATTGAAAGAGTTGCATATGCAAAATGAAAAAGAGAGGAAATTTGGTTAAAAAATGTGCCCCCCAACCCTAATACCAATTCCATGTCATACAATATTAGCTAATGAAAATGCTTTAAAATTCAAAAGAGGTGCATGTCGAAGGAATTTTTTTATTATATAACTTGGAGATTGGTGGTATATGTTAATAATATAATTTGTCTACCCTAACCATATCGTTTCCCAGGCTACCCGAAATTGTCCTGGATATTGAGAGTGAAATTAATATGATAACCGATTTTCCAATAGTTGTAATAAATGAGAGATAGTGTTTTGAGGTGGTATTAATGCATTGGCACTTTTCATTACTAACATTAATTTTTATATTTTTTAAATCACATGTTTTGATATATAAAAACAACAACAACAATAATAGTTATTACTCTTCTTAAATAATTATTATTATAGAAATATAATGATATATATATAAATATATTCTATTTTTTTTCCGGGGGGGGCAGTGCTTTCAATTTATTTCAAAGTAGATTGCTATGCACAACAATTCATAGGCAATCCTATAATATTCATTATGAAAGTGATATAATAGTTAGAATTTTTCGTTCAATATTATGGGTATGATAATGGTGTAATTTCTAGAATTTTTCATTTTAAACTATGTCTTTATTATGAGAAATGAAATAGTAATTTTTTTTATTTTTAAAATATTTAATATGTTTTTTCCTTTTAAAGGCTTCATTACATTAATCCACTAGAATAATACTATGGGATACCAAAACCATAGGCCCAAAACCCACTTGTTTACTTAAAATAGATTTGACTATTTTACCCAGTCAAGTTTATCATATATATATATATATATATATATATGAAAAATTATGTTATTAATATATATTATTTATTATATAGTATAATTTTGAGTATGTGTAATTTTATATATTATTGATTCACTAGTGATTTTTAAATATGTGTGTGTGTGTGTGTGTAATTTTATATATTATTTTTTTGGAACTTTACTCCTTGAAAAATTAGTCAAATAGCTTTTAAGATGGCAATGTGTATTTGATTTTTTTTCCTTATTTTGAAGGAAAACACTACATGGAACTTCGTCTTCATAAATTGATATTAATACAAAATACATATTTAAGGTAGCTTTGATAAAAGTGGATTAACCATGGGACGCTTCGATAAAAGTGAAATATTAAAAAATATATAATAAAAATTTGTCTAGGCAACATTATTTTATTAATTTCTTGATTTTTCCTTAGGATGACACTTTTGAGTTGAAATTTCCTCTAATGGAATATATACATCCAAGTGTGTCACATTGGGGAGCCCTGGTTCTTTTTATGAAGAAAAAAGATGGAACCTTGAAGTTGTGTATTGATTTCAGACAGTTGAATAAGGTCACCATAAAGAACAAATATCATTTGCCAAGGATTAATGACTTATTTGATCAGTTGAAAGGTGCAAGAATATTTTCCAAGATTGACTTGAGATCATATTATCATCAAGTGAGGATAAAGGAAGAAGATATCAGAAAGACAACATTCATGACAATATATGGGCATTGTGAATTCACGGTAGTTTCATTTGGACTATCAACTGCCCCGACAGTTTCATGTGCCTGATGAATGGAGTATTTAGGCAATACCTGGACAAGTTTGTAATTTTGTTCCTTTATGATATATTCATCTACTCTAAGTCAGAAGAGGAACATAAGAAACATTTAAGAATGGTGTTGAAATTTTTAAGAGAGCGTAAATTTTATTTCGAGCTAAGTAAGTGCATATTTTATCAAAAGAATATTCATTAGTTGGGGAATATTATTTCAACAAATGGGATAGAAGTTGATCCTCAGATGATAGATGTCATTAGAGGATGGCCAGTGCCAAGAAATGTGATAGAGGTTATATCATTCATGGGTCTTTCCAGATATTACCAAATATTCATAAAAGGATTCTCAAATATTTCAATTCCAATCATTTCTTTGCAAAAGAAGGGAGTGAAATTTGAATGGACTCCCAAGTGTGAAGAGAGATTTCAACAGCTAAAAGACATATTGACAAGTCCATCAATATTGAATATTGTAGATCCATATGAATATTTTGTGGTGTGCATTGATGCATGCAAGGAAGGGCTTGGTGGAGTCCTCACATAAAAAAAACACCTGATATGTTATGAGTCTGGAAAATTAAAAGAACATGAGAGGAATTATGATACACTTGACTTGGAATTAGCAGCAATTGTACATGCATTAAAAATGTGGATACATTACTCATGGGGAGAAAATTACAGCTAAAGATAGACCACTGTGGTTTAAAACATTTGTTTGGACAGCCCACATTAAATGCCAAACAAACTAGATGGTAGAATTCCTTAGTGAATATGACTTTGAAATTAACCACATAAAAGGAAAAGAGAATCAAGTGGTTGATGCACTCAACAGAAGAGCTCATGAAATGCATATTGAATCCATTAGCATGTGCAGGACTGATAAGAAAGACAAAATTATTGCAGTCGCAAATTCAGATTAACAATATAAAAGAAACATTACAACAAGGAAATTTACAACAGAAATTTAAAGACTTTGAGCTAAAAGAAGATGGAATTCTCATGTATAAAGGAAAAACATATGTGCCAAATTCCATTGAGTTGAAAAATACAGTGCTAAGGGAAATGCATAATGTTCCATATGTTGGGAACCCAAGATATCATAAGTCAATTACAGTTGTAAAAGTCAAATACTTTTGGCCATGAATGAAGAAAGAAGTGGCTAAATATAAAGAGAGGTGTCTAGAGTTCCAGAAGGTAAAAATTGATCATGGACATCTAGCGGGGATGTTGCAGCCATTTCCCATTCAGGAATGGAAGTGGGAATTAGTTACAGGTTATTTTATTACAAATATTCTCAAAATAGTGAAGCATCATGATTCCATCATGGTGGTGGTGGATAAATTAACTAAAACAAAACATTTTATTCGAGAGAAGACTACACACAAGGAAACAAATATGAAATAAATATATATGAAATAAATTGGCAGACTACATAGAGTGCCTAAGGAAATTGTTTCAGACATAGATCCAAAATTCACTTCCAATTTATGGAAAGGTTTGTTCAAGGGCTTTGGGAAAAAATTAAACCTCAATACATTGTATCACCTAGAGTTAGATGGGAAAATAGAGAGGAATAATAAAATAATTGAGGACATGCTAAGAATGTATGTGATGGATCAGTCATCAGAGCGGGAAAATTATATTCACTCAATTGAATTTCCTTACAATAATAGTTATCGAGCCTCATTAAAAATGAACATGTTTGAAGCATTGTATGGAAGAAAGTGTAACACACCAGTAAGTTGGGATAATACAATAGACATAGTGATTATTGGGCCAAATGTGTTGAAGGAAATGGGAGAGAAAATGAAAAAGATTAAGCAAAATTTAAAGGTTTCCTAGGATAGGTAGAAAAATTATGCAGACAAGAACAAATCTTTTAGAGATTTCAAAGTGGAAAAATATGTGTTTTTAAAAGTGAAGGCGAAAATAAGTTTGCTAAGATTAGGAAGTTTCCCAAAGTTGGAAGCAAGATATCGTGGACCTTTTGAAATATTAAAAAAGGTAGGGCAATTTCCATACATGTTAGCATTTTATGCATCGATAAGAGTGCATAATGTATTTCATACATGTCATTATTAAAGAAATATGTATTTGACCCTAACCACATAATTGATTGGACTGTGATCCAAGTGGAACACGAAGGGGATTTCTAGGTGGATCCAGTATGCATCCTGGACCGAAAAGTCAAGGTTCTCAAGAAAAAATTAATGGGGTTGGTAAAGGTTCAATGGAGCTACTACAGTCTTGAATATTCTACATGGGAGCATGAATAAAATATGTGGTAATAATACCCACAATGTTTAGTCAATTTTTAATAAATAGAATGCAAGACTCCATTTTCAGTAGCTAGAGTTACATAACCACATCTCAAAGTCCTAGCCAAACTGCACTAGTGGTCCCTGATAAAAGAATGGTACATCCTGATGGAAGGAGAGCGGTGAAGGGGTACATTCCTTGGGTCAACGGGTTGAGAGGAACTTGAGACTTTGGCTGGAGTTGTTGTTGGACTTGTAAAATTGTAGGATTTTATTTCTAAGTATTTTGATGTAAATTTGTATATGTACATCGGCATAGTGTGCATCGAGGATGGCACACAATTGTAGGGAAGGAGGAATGTAATGTATCCACTATAATCCCCAGTTTAATTAATGATTAATGTAGATATAATGTGTGGCTACATCCAAACGATGTATATGTGAAATGTATTTCTAAGTTTTAATCAATAAAATGTGATGTTAGTTGCTAGGGGACATAGATAGATATGGGGGATGAATTAATACACAAGAGAGGGGAGGGTATAGAATAATGTCTAAGATATGGGTCCAAGGGGGAGTTACCCATGTCTACTATTTCCACCCACATTCCTGAATTTTATTATCATTGTGGATTAAACTCTATTTTTTGATTGAATGTCCCCAAAGCCAATCATTGAATGCATGTAAGAGGGTGGGTGTGAGAAGTCACGTCCAAAAGTTACTAGGAGCATGGGGGATAAGTACAATCAAATTGGGGAAGCATGTGAGTCAAGAAAGCAAGCCAAAGGAGAGTAAATTCATATGGGCAGTTACAATAGTTTTTGATAGTCAATTTTTTTGGTATGAGAAACAAGTAGAGAGAAAGAAAAAGATATAGGAGATTGAGCATCCATGGAGGGATAATTTTGTAGCATGTTGGAATTTTTATGGAGTGTATTTGGAGCAGAATAATGAAGAGTCGGGTTGTTATGCCTGAAGAGTGAACTCATGTGTGAGTTGCATTGTAATAAAAAGTGTGCGTTGTTGTTTGTTGGTAGTTTTTCCTGGAAGTGATTTCCCTTGAGTTCACAGCAGAGAGATTCTTGGTTACACGTGCCAAAGATACCCTGATAAATGAATGGGACACCCAAGGGACTGATATTATTGAAGGGGTACATTCCTTGGGTTGGGCAGGTCGAGAGGAAGAGAGTTGGTAGAAAACTGGGATAGTTGTAGGAGAATACCAGTGGGTTGTGGGATTTGGGATTTGGGATTTGCTTGAGCTATAAGTGGATAGTGAGAGGCCACCTTATTTTTTGGATTTCTAGCCCCATCTCGGGGGTGAATTTTTGTTGATATTTGGAACAACAAGTCTATGGTTGGATGGAACGTATGTGTTGTATTTATGAGATAAGTAATTAAAATATAAGCATTTTATTTGTTGTATGTGTTATATTTATGAGTTTTTATTTTTATGCATGAACTTTGTGTTTAATACTAATTTATGTGTTGTTGTGTGAGTTATTATCTACATTCATGCTTGTTTTAAAATTTTGTAGATGCATTTACTAAATGGCATCAGATAATAGTTAAATCTATATGTAATTTGTAGCTAATAAGATATAGAAGTTAGTTAGCAAATTTTTTTTTGTTTTTATCTGTAATTCCACACATAATGGTCCTCAACTGGGTTGGGGTATGTTACACCCATATTGCACTGAACCTACAAGTATTAGGCACTTGCTTATATTGAATCCCTTTTCCACTTGTACTTGTGATGCAACCTATGAATGTATCTATATGAATAACATGTTCAAGAAATATTTGGAACAACAAGTATATGGTTGGATGGAACGTATGTGTTGTATTTATGAGATAAGTAATTAAAATATAAGCATTTTATTTGTTGTATGTGTTATATTTATGAGTTTTAATTTTTATGCATGAACTTTGTGTTTAATACTAATTTATGTGTTGTTGTGTGAGTTATTATCTACATTCATGCTTGTTTTAAAATTTTGTAGATGCATTTACTAAATGGCATCAGATAATAGTTAAATCTATATGTAATTTGTAGCTAATAAGATATAGAAGTTAGTTAGCAAAAAAAAAATTGTTTTTATCTGTAATTCCACACATAATGGCCCTCAACTAGGTTGGGGTATGTTATACCCATATTGCACTGAACCTACAAGTATTAGGTACTTGCTTATATTGAATCCCTTTTCCACTTGCACTTGTGGTGCAACCTATGAATGTATCTATATGAATAACATGTTCAAGAAATATTTGGAACAACAAGTCTATGGTTGGATGGAATGTATGTGTTGTATTTATGAGATAAGTAATTAAAATATAAGTATTTTGTTTGTTGTATGTGTTATATTTATGAGTTTTAATTTTTATGTATGAACTTTGTGTTTAATACTAATTTATGTGTTGTTGTGTGAGTTATTATCTACATTCATGCTTGTTTTAAAATTTTGTAGATGCATTTACTAAATGGCATCAAATAATAGTTAAATCTATATGTAATTTGTAGCTAATAAGATATAGGAGTTAGTTAGCAGATTTTTTTTTGTTTTTGTCTGTAATTCCACACATAATGGTCCTCAACTGGGTTGGGGGATGTTACACCCATATTGCACTTAACATACAAGTATTAGGCACTTGCTTATATTGAATCCCTTTTCCACTTGTACTTGTGATGCAACCTATGAATGTATCTATATGAATAACATGTTCAAGAACCTCTCTAACCATCTATCGCTTACTAACAAAAACATGGAACCATGTGCCAAGTCTAAAAGTAACTCCATAAAACATTGATGCTACATCAATGGAATAACCAACTAATCCATCCCATAACATACTCACAAACAAACAAATATAGACATTGATTGGATTTTGAATAAATCCAATCCAAGTGTTAACATTGGCTCCAATTGGGGAAAGAATCTTCTTGTGGGATGATAAGAATCCTAGAAATCTGGAAGAAGAAGACATACAAGATAGTACCATAAGAAATCCCTATAAAATAGGCCTTGCATGTGCAAGCTCCAAAGATACATTGAATGGAAGCTAGACATGTTCAATATAACTACAACTATCAACCCTCAACTAAGTTGAATCTCAATGATGGGATAACAAATCGTTGTTGACCATGGGAAAAACCATAAATGTAAATTCTTGTTAGAGATGAGGAAACCTACCAATAATTGTAATGGGATCCAAGGTACAAGTATAATCCTAACAACATTAATGAATGATTTGAAGTCAGATAATGAAGAGAATCACCCAATAGAAATCCAGTAAGGAAATTATTTGTCAAATGTGAGGTAGACCGGCAATAAGACTTGCAGACATCAAGGTACTTAGATTATAAATCAACCTCTAGAGAAAGATGTGTTGTATTCAATGGGGGAATATATTCTTAGAGTAAAGTGATGAAAAATCCTTCCATCCAACACAAAGCACATACATGTAGGATAAAGATAAGGTAACAGATACCAGAGTATAGACACTCAAATTTGATTTGACTCTCTTAACTCAAAATTGGAAACATGGATGACAAAACATAGGGATCAAGAATCAACTTTGGGATCCCAACTTAGCTACTCTGATGAAAAATAACTCAATGGAAATATATCATAATAGGACTTGTGAATTTCTTGCAATGACTTTATATTTTTACACAACATAAAGTAAAGACATGACTTGATAACTTGGAAAACCACCACCTAGAAATAAAATCCTAATAACCTGAAACCACCTCCCAAACTTTAACTAGACAAAACATGAAAGAAAATACTAGGAAATAAACCTAAAATTTTCATAAAATAAAAAATGAACTTTGACCTAAGGGAATGGGAAAGAACAAAAACATGACTCAATCTACCCAATAGCTCAAAAAGGAAACAATTGAACTTACTAACCTACTCAAAAAATCACCTCTCTCTCTCATATCATGTAACTACATCATATATGCAATGATCAACATATTCAAACAACTAGTACAACCATGCAAAGGAGTGATTTGTCCTACATGCATATTCAACATAGTCATATCTCCAATGAAGTCAACCATGAACTCTACTAAGACAAAAATAATTCTTCACATGCTTGATGTTAAACAACCAAGTAAATATGTGGGTTGAAACTCAGAACATGATTGCTCACTAGTGGATGAAAAGAAAGTAGAAAGGATAAATTGTTTATGCATTGCTTCTTGAAATACCTCTATCACCCTCAATACAACGAAATCATGATATAATCCAATATCTAAGTAATGATCAAACTAGGGATAACAGTAAAAAACAAAAGTGGGTTGCAATATCATTATTATACTATGAGAAAAATAATCTTCTATTTGAACAAATGTTGTTCTTCCAATTGCAATAATATCTTAATAGGGTGTTCATCTCAAGCCAACTCATCTATATAAATGGGAAAAGTAGTCTCATGCTAATGAAAATTATCATCTTTTTGCACCTCCTCTATAAATATACCATTAGCACTAGGAAGAGCCAACAAATCAAGATGGAAATTTGCTTACCCCTCCTCATGTTAAATTTAATAAATAGGATCCTTGATATGTTTCCAACAATCAAAGACACAAGATATGCAAATTTTCTCATAATACCTTTTATCACGATCATAATATAGTGTTTTTAAAATCTTTGTATATGGTTCTATTTGAATCAACAACATCATAGAAAGGTGACAACTCCTTTTTCCAATACAAGTCCTCAAATTTAACTCATTGCATCTCATATTTCTCCTCTAGTATTCTTTTAATGGATTCAATCAAAATAAAAAAAAAATATTCACTAAAATCAACAATTCCATCAAATATTCTAGTTCTAAATCACATATTGTATTTGAAGAAAGAAGCATATCTTCCATAGGATCTAATCCTCAATGACACTATCAGCTATGTCTGATTCCTCAATATATGTGTTAACAGAGTGGAAGAAGGCATACTAGATACATCATCACGTATCATTTCTTCCATAGGATCGAAAGACAAGGTTTCTCTATCATCATGATCTTTCTCAAAACATTCATCCTCAATGTTGGAAACATCATCATAGGATTCCTCTTCAATGCACCAAGAATCCACCATATCTACATAACCATCTTCACATAAACTTTCTATTTGAATAGTATTATCATTAATATTACTTTCTAATCTCTCGGTAAGAATATAAATGTTTTATAAACTTTCCTTGGGCATTGCCTCAGGGATTGTCTTGTTTACTTTTCTCAAAAGGAAACCAAAGTCATAATGAAGACATGAAAATATAGATTTAAAGCATAAACCTCTTCCTCTCTAAATATGGGACCAACTCTTGCATATACTTAAAAAAACCTATTATTAATCTCACAAACTGTTTCAGATTCATTTTTAATAATGTTAGTGAAATCTTCAATCAAACATAGGTATTATTTTTCACCCCATTCGGACCTAAAATCATGCACAAAGGAAATGAAATAAGATATATTCGCAGAGGGAAAATTTCTAATCCATTCCCCTACATTCCCCTTCCATATTTGGACAAAAAATTTCATCATAACATCTCCATGCTCAGCCTCAAAATATTTGAGGAAAATTGAAAACTTTAATAAGTATTATCTAGCAGTAATTTTCTGTTGTCACAGGGGAAAACCCAGAGTTCAACGCTTGATAGCGCACCAATAAAACCTTGACTACCGGCCCTTTCGGCAACACCTGTGAAGCAAGCAAAGTCTCACCCGAGGTAGAAGCAGGGGGGGTTACAGGATGCATATGTCTATAACCAAGCTGGGACATGAATCTATGATAAGAGAACTTTGCAGAATATTTGGTTAATGCTTAGGAAGTGAACATGCATTAGTTTATTAACCTCCTTAACATCGCAAAGCATAATCAAAGACAGATAAGAGCGGTAATAAAAAGTGATTATGCACCTTGAGCACCTAGAACTTATCACTATAAGTTAAATCTAGCATTCATTTACCTTTAACATAAGTAAAATACTTAAGCAACAAAATATGCATTCATTACACATCATAATCAAAGCACTAAGAAAATCCATAAAAGAAATAATATTGCACAAAGAAAACCATGAGACACCAGATATATGTGGTTCACCCCAGGGTGGGGCTATGTCCACAAACCTCTTTGCCTCTTTATTATTCACCAAAATCTTACATCCAGACACTCCTGTGCACTAAGCCACATAGTCAAACCTCGCACAACACAGGAGATATGTGCACTAAGCACTACACCCTCCTGTTTTACCTTCCAAAACTAGTTCAAATGCACAAAGCCACAATATCTTATCATATCACTTAGCACCTTATACAAAATCACAGTCGAGCACTAAGCCTCAACCACATACATTCCTTCTCACATAGAGCTACTCACTTCTACAATACATTCCCCTTTATTTATACTTTACAATAAGGCCTAAACATGGGGAAAGCCCATGGGATGACATCCCATAAACTCGTTACAAAACCCTAGAGATCCCCTTACTCGGTCCACATAACCCTCAAAATAGGTGAGATCTGCGATCTCGGCTCCGCCTGGGCACTCCTACTTCGACCAGCATGTCGAAGTCCAAAAGTGGGCCAAAACTAACCAAAGTTTCCCCAAAACTTGGTCGAGGGCCAACAGGCCCCCAACACTCACCTGTGACTCGTCCCGAGTCACTCAAGTCCAGACAATGTTGCTTCAAAAGAATCAATCTTAACTCGAGCTGCCTCGACTTGCTGCCTCTCCTGAGGCTCCTTCTTAGCGAGCTCCTAGACTGTCTGCTCTGTAACAAGCCCTTCCAACCGTTATTCTACTGCTGCAACTAATTGATCTAACTGTGAACCCTGACCATCGATCTCCTCTAACACCTTGCAAGCTTCATCCTACACAAGTTGTAACGTTTGTGTTACTTCCATCACCTTACCCTGGAGGTCAGTGATCTATTGTTGTATTGTGCCTTCTCTTGGGATCTTTTCATCCTTTCCACTGTTCTGAGAAGCTTCATCTGCACCTGCAATGAGAATTCTTGTTATTGTGCCTCCTTTAATTGATCCTCTAGCTTCTTTAACTCTGCATCCTCGGTGAGGCATTCATATGTCTGGGCACTTCTATCACTTAACTTTTTACATGCCGAGGCGAGGGATTTTATACTTTCTACTATGTTTTCGGTGGACTCCTTGCTACTATGTTTTTGGTGGACTCCTCCCTCTAGTCATGCACCTCCTATGGGGTGCTCGACACTATTTGGGCCTCCAGTTCATCTATCTTATCCTGAAACTACTGGAGGGTATCTGTGAGCTTCGCTACTTGAGCTTCGACAGGATCTTTCTCTTCTTGTACCAAGCCTGGCACAAAGCGACATGCTTTTCTTACTTTTTCTTTGACCACGGTCTACTCTATGAGCAACTGCTCTTTTTATTTTTGTATTTGGGATTCGTCGGGTCTCTTTTCCTCCTGAAGCTCTCCTTTCTCGCTTTCATAGGCAACTACACTGTCCTGTGCTGCTCATAACTGTACTAGGACTTCATCTTTCTCATTTTGCAAGGTTGTTGTAGCTTTCTCCTTCTCTTCCTGAGCTCACTGGAAACAAGCTTCTGTTGCATCAACAAGCCTTCTTAGTTGGGTTGGTTTGTCCCCCAATTCTGTGTTCTATGATGAGGAAGGTGCAGACGGTGCAGTAGGCACTGTACGGACCAAGCGAACAGCCTGTTTCACTTCCTTCAACTCCCTCTCAATCCTTTCATATAATTCCACATGTTTCTCTTCTTATATCTGCAACATGTCTTCAGAGTCTTCCTCCATAGCTCCACAGACCAGACTAATGTCATCATCAGTGAGAGTGTCTTCCAACTATGGATTATTGGCATGCATTTTCTTCCTTGCTGGAGGTTTCTTCGGATTAAATTTCCTCTTTTGTGGGGTTATTGTGCCAACAGGGGGATCTTCAGGTGGTGGGGTGCTAGCTCCTATGGTTGGTGATGGAGGGAGGTAAAATGTAGCTTTTCCTCCTCCTTTCTCTTCTCTTCATCTCCTCCTCCATGTCCTTCTGCTTCGTCTTCTCCTCCTCCTAGCAAGCTAGACCCGTTATCTTCAGAGTTTTCCTCTTTATCCTCTTTGTCACTTTCTATGTCCTGGACTTCAACCTTATTTTTACATTCCCTCTGCTTCTTCGTCCCACTGGGCTGTCTGACATGTTCAACTCGTGTAACCATCTTGATTCCTATAGTATCAGTGTCATATAACTCAGCATCGGTGACAGGTACAAGAAATTATTTTGGCCATTCCTTTATAATATGTTCCATATCTTCATCTACGAGCTTATAGTATGACTGCAAACTTTCTTGGTGCTCATCTCTTTGCATGGTGATGTAAATGAAGTGAGGATCAGTGGGGAACTTCACTATGGGTTGGTACTGATGCAGGGTACACGGTGTCATACGAGGGAATGCTTCAATGGGAACTTTCAACTACTGATAATATCTGTGAAACACGACATTAGACTGCCACTGCTTTGTCATGTCATTGGTATACCACAAGGTGGAAAATTGAGTGGCCAAGGGCTCCGTAGGTTCAATCTCAGGGAAAGTAGTTCCTTCAAGCATCTACCAAGCCACAAATGTGATTAGGATGATCAACCAATTGTAGTGAAACTCATATCCTAAGTCCTGGGCTTCGCAAAAATCTTTCTCTAGTTTGTTGACAAGGTAGTTCGCCTAGTTCATAGCATTCCCTCCACACACTTTCCTGCGAGGTCCACCACGAACCCAGTGACCTGTGTGGGGTGGTTATTCCTTACTAGCTTACCAGCTAAGATTTGAAAATAAAGGCACACTGCACCATCTTCTATGGAGGCTACCTTGTAACCTCACTTCCCATTTTCCACCTCTCCATAGGATTCTTTGATGCATTGTGCTAAAGAGCAGTGTAAGGTCTTCCCTGGGTAGAACTGTTGTGGGTCAAGACCCTTCAAACTTAAACCTGTGATCTGATGGATCAACATCGGATCCACAATAATTCTTATGTCAATCCATAGATATCCGCAATGATAGCACGACAGAAGGAGTTTAACGCAAGCGTTAACCTCTTGGTGGTGGCCAAAATGCAGAATCTTCATTACGTTTAATATGGTTGATTGTGTCAACCCCTTGATCCATGGATGTGAGACAAGGTGAGGTTTCTTTCCGGTTGTCTTCGTTAAGTAACAGTGAGGATCTGGCGTGGCATAGTTCTTCCGGTCTCCTAAGTTGAAGTCAATGTGCTTCAATAGCGGGATCTTCCCTGACTGACTTCCTACTATGTGAATTCCTTTCAGAATGTACGCAGTGAACATGGAGTACTCGAAGTCGTGAGGGATACTATCGCGGTTAACAGTGTTGGCCAAAGGTGGAATATTCTCAGGAAATATCGACGAGATCTTCTTCGCGTTAGCCAGATCACTGTGGTGGTTGCTTCTTTGTTCAGTTATGGGGTTGATGCAGGTGGAACGACGTCTAGTTGAAGGGGAAGCCTGTAGTCCCCTAGTCGACCACACTTGAATACCTTCAGATACAAGTCTATTGGCCATGAGTTTCCTAATAACTTCTTTGACAGACTTCTCAAGATCGTTGGGTTCACCCGACATTCTAGATTTTAATAGACAACGGATAGACAAATAGACAAGCGGGGTATACTTTCAGATAACGACAGGAAGCATAGATCAACACTTGAAAAATTATTAACTTGGCTCTATCAATCACGAGTATCAAAAATTGGTCCCAGTGCCACAATCAACGAGCTAAATAAGAGGAGCGGTCTTGCCGGATCTTCCAACAGACAGGAAAATGCTTCCATTAACGTAAATCTAGTTGTTATGGCACGATATCAACGTCCAAAAGTAGTCTACAAAACCATAAATGTGTTTCCTAACTGTTCTAGTGTGTCATTCTAACATTCTAGGTGCCTCTAATGGTTATATAACTTCGCCAAGGCGAAGTCCAAATTTGCGCGAACCTGTTGTTCTAGCGAGGTTCAAACCCTGCGAACCTGCCTCCTACGAGGTTCCAATTTGCGAAGTCTTCCATCTGGTTTCCTCAACTTCTTTTAGCTTTTCCAACTTAGCCTTATTTTTATTGAGCTTCCTTGCCTTCTTTCCTGTCATCTGAGCTCTTTAAATGTTTTTGGAATCCTCTTTCCATTTTTATTCTTATTTTCCCCTAGCATAGTGGCTTCGCATTGTTGAGGTACCCTCAAAGGTTCTAAAGTTAATATCCCTTTTCTTAACACTTCCTGAGTCAGAATACTTCTATCTTGGATAGATAGGTCCTTCAAGCCTTCTTGCATTCTTTCAACCTTGATAGCTAATTATTTTGCTTTATGTCCCTCTTGCATTGTTACTTTTCTATGTTTCTTCAACTTATCCTCTCGTTCTTCTCTTAGTTGGTCTATTTTCCTAGCTATGAAATCCCTTAATTCTTGATTTTTCTTTTCTATAAATTCTTCCTCTTCTCTCCTTCTAATCTGATCCTTCTCAATCCAAGTCTTACCTAACAAAAGTGGGAAAGAATCATTGTCCTCAACAAACCTAATGACTTCAAATTCTTCTTCAGTCGATGTTTCATGAACAATAAGAGGTACAATAGTTACTCTTCCACATAAAGTTATCATCTTGCCTTTAAACAAGCCTATCCTTCCTAAAGGTATCAGAGTAGGCTTTCCCAAAACTTTCCAAGTTTCTTATTTCATAATATTCACTTGTGTTTCTTCATCTAAGACTATACAGTCTATGTCGAAGTCTTTTATTCTTTCACTTATGCGTTGTTTTCCTTTCAGGATTTCTAGTAAACTGACATCTTTATGAACATCCATCATTTTTTTCAACTATAATAACATAGTCTGAACTTCCTCTGACCTTTTCTCTTTATGAATTTCTAACATACCCTTAGTCTCTTGACTCTTTTCATAATTTTATTGTCTTATGTCCCTCCCTTCAACTTTAGCAATAATCCTTGGACAATCCTTAACCTCATGACCAACAACCTTACAACAAAGAAAAATAGGGCCTACCCTAGGGCATTCCTTAGAAATATGTTTCGGCCTTTTGTAATTATAACACAAAGTCAATCCTCTTTTTCTCTTAAATGTTCCCCAATATTTTTTGTACTGTGCACTTCCCCTGGGATCATAGTGTTGGACCTGCAATCTGCAAAAATTCTTTCTACGTTCATGCATCCACTTATTATTCCAAAAACTCTTTCTATGCAAAGGAATAACAAATATTTCTTCATTTCCATTAAATTTACTCAAATAAACTCTTTCTTTCACTTGCACCCTAGCCCTCAGACTAGGACAGAGTCTATTAAACATACTAAAATTCATGCTTTTGGAAAAAAAAAATCCACTTATCTTTCTCTTACCAAAGCACAAATCTTACCTCTTTTCTTCAGAACAACTTACTTCCTTGGCACAAATATTCACAAGTCAAGTAGAGTGATGCGCACTTCAACAACAGATCTACGCATAGAGATTTTATTTTTCTTTACTTCAGTTCCCAGCAATCACAGTTTCAAGTCCTGGCAATGGAACCATTTGTTGGCACAAGGGCATCCCCAGGGTTCAATGCTTGAGAGCACACCAGCAAAACCCCGACTACCGTCCCTTTTGGAAATACCTGCGAAGCAGGCAAAGTCTTACCCGAGGTAGAAGCAGGGGGGGTTACAGGACGCAGGTGTCTGTAACCAGGTTGGGACACGAATCTGTGATAAGAGCACTTCACAGAATATTTTTTTAATGCTTAGGAAGTGAACATGCATTAGTTTATTAACCTCCTTAACATCACAGAGCATAATCAAAGACAGATAAGCACAATAATAACAAGTGATTATGCACCTTGAGCACCTAGCAGTTAGAACTATAAGTTAAATCTATCATTCATTTACCCTTTAACATAAGTAAAATACTTAATAAAAAAAATATACATTCGTTACACATCATAATAAAAGCACTAAGAAAATGCATAACAGAAATAACATTGCACAAAGCAAACCATGAGACACCAGATATATGTGGTTCACCCCAAGGTGGGGTTATGTCCACAAACCACTTCAACTCTTTATTATTGGAAAAAATCTTACATTCAGTCACTCATGTGCACTAAGCCACAGAGTTGAACCTTGCACAAGACAAGAGATATGCGCACTAAGCACTAGATCCTCCTTCTTTACTTTCCAAAACTAGGTAAAATGCACAAAGCCACAATCTATTATCACAATACTTAGCACCTTCTACAAAATCACAGTTGAGCACTAAGCCTCGACCACATACATTCTTTCTCACATAGAGCTACTCACTTCTACAATACATTCCCCTTTATTTATACTTTACAATAAGGCCTAAACATGGGGAAAACCCATGGGCCGACATCCCATAAACCATTTACAGAACCCTAGAGGACCCCTTACTGGGTCCATATAACCCTCAAAATAGGTGATATTCACAATCTCAACTCCACCTAGGCACTCCTACTTCGACCAATGTGTCGAAGTCCAAAAGTGGGCCAAAACTGACTAAAGTTTCCCCAAAACTTGGTCGAGGCCCAACATTGTCCCATCCCCCTCAAATTGTGGGATATACTTCTGAAACGTTTTGGAAGTGCATGTGAGTACCTTGGAATGGTATTGAAATCAAGAGGTGCATGTGTTGAATCTTCATACCGCTCTGGATCCTATTTTTTTGCACTAAATTTTCATCTTAATCGTTAATCTCACATAAATTATTTTGTAAATATTTCCATCGTTTTACCTACGAGGAAAAAATGACCTCTTCCACATCACATGCCATAAAAGAAACATAGAAAAATGAAAAAAAATTCATCGGGATCACTCACTCAATATATATGAAGCTAATATATGAATAATGAAAACTTTCTTATCAGGATCACTCATTCAATGGAGTTACCAAGTGTGAAAATAAAAATACAATTATAAACTACTCATCTCAGTATGTGTAGTTATACTACAAATTGGAAAGCTTGACTAAGCTCCCCAACAACATTGCCAAAATGTTATCACCTGAAAATTATCACCCTTAAAAAGGTGAAGGGAGTCCAAAAACACTAGGACATAAACAGTGTCACCTCGCTTACTTCCCTTTACTCTGAATTTAGTACTTTCTAAATTTGATGGGTATCCCTAAATGATATAGGTAGCTGGGGGAAGCGAGGGCTCCTTATGGGGAGCCATATCCCTTCACAACCCGATTGATAGGTCGAGCATACATCATTATCACATACGTAATATGAATCGATTAATCCTCATCACTGAAGTGGGTTAGCCTTTTCCTATTTTTCTAGCTTTATTTCATCCATGAAAAAGTTGGAATAACATACGTAAGGGCATTTAGGCACTCGTATTTAATCGAGGGAATTCATTTATGTGCTCGGCCTTTTAAATCTCTCTATCTATAATCTTAAGAGGGAGATAAATTTTAGATGAGCACTCTCCCGAGTGAGTTGGGAGAGCACTCAACCTCCCTCTTTCAAAATTTAAGTGGTCAATGGTTGAGTGCTTATATAAGTCGTTATCATATTACGTCTATAATATTGGTTCAACAGGTTCAATGCTAGAAATGATTCATACTAACAACAAATTCGAGAATTATCAATAACACCTCAAATCAAAGTAGATTATTGTTGTCCTAGAATAAATGTGCAACTAATTATTTAAAATCTAAAAAACAAAGTTACCAACTTAATGAGAACTCTACAGAGTTATCGTTTTTGGTGGGGTCACATTTTTTACCTCGTTTTGAAAAATTCTGCTATCGGTAGCACCTCCCCTCCACTTTTAGGTTTTTTTTTATATTTTAAATCTTCTTATCCATAATGTATCCACATTATTTTTTTAAATGCTTATTTTTTCAACTATTTTCTATTTTTTCTATTTTTTTTTCAACAGTGTTTTTAATCATTTTTCCATGCTTCTTTGAATGTTAAAAATGTTGTATACCATTTAATTTTTTGAAATTAATATTTTTCATATAATTGTGTCTCCTTAATTAATTTATGGTTCCATATTTTTTAAATATACTGGAAAATATCATTTTTAACACATTTTTTACCTTTACTTCAATACATAAAAAACAATTGTAGTTAAATAACAATATTTTTAAATATTTAGCAAAAAAATATACATTTTAAAGCCATATATAATAAAAAAAGGTATACATTTTGTAACATGTCCATTTATACTAACATGTCAAATAAAACATTTTTATGAACATAATTTAAAAAAAAAAAGTGAATTTTGTTTTTAATTTAACATTTTTTCCATATTTGTATACATTTGAAGTAAAAAAATGACAACATTTAATGTCATTTTCCATAGTATAGTGATTCACATACAAATAAAATAATAAAAAGATTCATCATAAAACAACAATACATACACATTCATTCTTATTTTAAAATCTGAAAGTCAAAACATTACAGTTATAGCTCATCAAAAAATTACAAAATTGAGCATCAATTTCAAGGAAATCTTAAAACTAATCAACAATATCATATATCCCAAATTCATCATTCTCAGCAGACACATAATCATCTTCTTGGACATCATTATGTGCTTCCATTGTGTCATTTTTCTCTTCCATTGGGTCTTTGATATCCACAAGTTATCCAAAGTGATCTTTTCCAATCAATCCTCTTAATGGTACTTGAGGTTCCTTTGACATTTTTTCCACCTTTGATTCATAAAAAACTCCTTTCCTCAAAACAAATTATTGCATTTGTTTCTCTTTCAAACTTGGCTTTTTGAATAAAAATTTTGAAGGTTTCAGGTACTCCATCTGCAATCTTCTTTGGAATATTTAATGAAACAAACAAACATATAGTTATATATCTATAACTAATAAAATAGAAATAAATTAACCTACAAATGAATAATATGAATGTGATAAATCAACATACCTTTTTTAATGCAACAAAAAAAAAAAGTAATATTGTTGTAGAGCTTGTATCCGGATAGTTGAGTTTAACATGATCCCAACTCTCTTCATTCAACATCTTAACCATTTCCTCTTGTACTGTCATATACACCTTGTGACTAAATAAAATAAATAAATAATGTTATAATGATATATATAATAAAATACTTAGAACATTGATATGTTAAACTGAAAAAATTACTTTTATAATCATAACATACATAAAAATAACTCAACAATCTTACTTTTTAAATTCATCACATATTTTCCATTGATAATTCACCCGACCTTACATGTGATAATATAGATATGAAAAGTTTCTCATCCTTCACTCCTCGTATCGTTCTCCAAGGTTTTATAGTCATATCTTCTGGCATATTCTTGATTTCAGGACCTGTCTTACTTGTGTTATATACTAAGGGTTTAGCCTTGTTAACTCTCTGGTTTTTAATACCAATATTTTCCCATAGGTTGAAGATCTCATATATCAAATCCCATACTTGTCCAGTTATAAATCACAATTGAAAATAGTTATCCACAACTATGAATACAACACTTCCTTTGCAAAATTTTTCTTTTGCATTTTCGTCATCAATTGGGAAGCTTATTTCCATACAACATTGCTTCTGAAACTTTGTATCAACATTTAATCTCTCCCCACCACATATTTCAGAAAACTCATTATGGATTGATAACCAATCCAGATTGGTTCACCTTCAAACAAATTGTAACATCCCGCTCTACTAAGAACACTTTTATTGACATATTCTTTGAGGAAACTTGTGTGCAAGTGATCCAGTTATGGTATATTATGATTTCATTTCGATTATGGGTTATCTATGCTGATGATGATGTATTGTGACTTATAACTATTTTGATGTATATGTATTGACAGATGCTATTAACGAGTTTTCCTGAGTGTGCAGGACACATGGCAGGTAATGGATGTTGATGGCATCAATGGACTTCCTTGGAGTTCAGATTGAGTCAAGGAGTGGATCGTATTTTGATTGAGTATTTCATTTTACACACATGTGACATATGATTGATTACAGTATGATTTATGTATATGAATTATTGGCATGGTTTTTGTTAGTGGATGTAGGCTTGTCGATTCTTGCTAATTCGACTCACATCAGGATAAGAGGGGCCATGCACAGAAACAAGACATCGATGGAGAGGTGTGGAAGCATCCCTGTCACAACCTACTAGCACTCCCACCATGGACGAATGGTAGGTTAAAGATTACCTAGTTCAAGAGGTCCACGATGTCGTGAGGGCAGACTGAGACATTCGCTCATGAAGATTCTAAGGGGTGTGCAATAAGGTAGAGTCCTTATTCCTTAGAAGCTCGTAGTCTCTCACAAGGTTGACCAAGTGAAGTGTTGACTCCAAGGGTCGGATAAACTCCCAAAACTATTCAAAGATGAGTGGAACCCTTGGAGCATGGAGGTGCCTCTTGAGGGCACGTTATGTAATTAAAAACTTGAGTCAATAAATCTAAGTGGCATAAAAAACATCGAAATGATTAGACCTTGTTGGAATAAAATAATTAATTAAAAAGTAAATTATTAATTATAAATCCCAACAAAAGTCTAAGCCTAAGTCTAAGTTTAATTAAGGGACTAATAAAAAATATTAAATAAATTAAAAGAACTGAGATAAATCAAATTCTAAGAAAAAGTGAGTAAAATCTAAAGATTGGATAAAATGCACATGTGTGCATAAAATTAATAAATTGGATTTCTAAAATACAAGAAATAATAACAAGAGAGAATAGGTGTACACATAGAATGGTATCTAGAGTCAAGATGCCACTAGTCTAACTAGAAGAAGACTCTTAATCCAACTCTAACTAAGATCTAGCTAGGAGACACTCATTAAATGAAAATTTGAGGAACAAAGGGACACCTAAGAGCGAATATAAGAACACATTGGAGATATGAGAGGGAAATTGACTTTTAAATAAAATAAAAGTGGTAATTGTTTGTGCAACTTGGGGAGAGTGTGCCAAGTGTGTGGGTGAATAATCCAAATTAAATTAATTAAAAATATAATTAATTGTGCATGAGGACATGTGTCATTGGGGATTTTTCTATAAAACAAAAGAGGTAGAAGAGTGAAGGGTTCCATTTTCTTTATACTGTTATGCTACCAAATTTTTGACTAATTTTTTCTTGTGAAAGTTGGAACTCCAAGCTTGTTACAAGATTGGAATCTCTTCCTTGCGAGGAAAGCTTGGAAACTATTGTGTTCTAGTTTTTTTATTTGCCCCATTTTCGGCTTGGGGGGATAAGGGGGAAGAAGATTGCCCCTAGCATTGGTTGGGAGGTACCGATAAATTTCTTGATTTGTAAAGTGGAAGGAAGGATGCGGCACAAATCTCTTCTACGGTCGGAGATCCTCAACAAGTTTCAACCAATCTGTTAATAGTATTTCATTGTTTACATTATTCCGTATTTAATAAGATTGGAATATCATGTAATTATGGATTGATACATTATTGGAAATGATGAACCTTTAGTAATGGAATTTGTTACTGTGTATAGATACATTCATTCTAATTGGTAATTTATTGAACTATGGATAATTATCCATATTTTAAATCGACAGGCCGAATGATCTTGTCGATATAGACCTCAAATTTAATTGATTCTTGTTCTTTGTTTTCGAAAGCATTACCTAGGGTTATTGACAATTATGAATACATTTATGTACTGTGAGATATTTTAATTTATTTATTTTGTTGAATGACATTAGTGAAATGTGCGTTGCAAATCTTCAAATGTAAAGAAATTTTCTTTTTAAAACTAAATCTAATTTTATATATATGCGAGATTAGTCGGCGAAATTAAACAAAGAAGAATTTTCAATGGTTCCTTACCCTGATCTGATGATCGGACAAGAAGAATTCTTATTACACTTCGGTGACTTGTTCCTAAAATTTTGTATTTACTCTCCCTTAGGTTAATTGAATACTCCTCCCTCAAAAGAAGGTTAACATGCTTGATTTGTCTTAGTTCGTTACAAAAGATAATCCTTTCAATTTCTTTTCACATAAACATTGGAAAGTCACCAAAGGTATCTCTACTGGTTTTTGTAGCTAACGGATATATAGTCAGCGCAGAATTCTATGACCGATTTCATAATGCAATTTATATATTAAAGGATACGACTACCCAAGTGTGATATCCTTGTTTTGATGTGAAGTAATCATCACCCCAACATCTATTTTGTTTGGTTTAGTTAGTAATACGTTAAGTAAACAAGTAATTAAATCTTCCTTCTTATCATTTATACAATTGAAAGTGTGTATGGAGTTGACTACGGTTAGATTTTGGACGTCGTCACTATGACACACTTCATAATCAATAAGCATTGATCCATTCTCCATGTGAGGGACGTGTACTCATAATTATTATGGAGATGTGAAATCTAAGTGTATAACCATAATTTTTACCCTCGAGTATATAATAGCTCGACATGGAAATTCTTGCCTTATGCGACTGAAATCTCTAAGAGATAGATATGGTTAAATGTGGGAACCTGTTCTTTTAATAATAAAATAGTTTGAATGTGATGTCAGCTTGAAGACTTCAATTATCTATCTATATATATATAATTTTGCGTTATAGAGATTAAATATATAAGATTAATTTACTATAAATTAGTTATGTAATTATAAAATGGGTGAAGATGATGAATAGATATTGGTTGTGTAAATCACATATAATTTATGTTACTAAATTAATAATTGTCATGTCACAAATCTTTGTGAATATTATAGTACTTAGTATCCTTATATGATAAATATTATCTAGTACACTTATAATGAGCATATGATCTTAATTAATAATTAATGATTTAAAAGGAATTATCCTTGAAATAAAAATAAAAATATATATATAATAATAAACAAATAAATAGATTCTTTTTCTGGTTTTCTTTTTAAATTTTGTTGTGTAACAAAATGGGATCTTACAAATTAGTATGTGTATTGTGTGAAAAGTTTAGTAATTTATAGCTAGATAATTTAATATGTGAATTCATCACATGCGTGTTAAGTGAAATTTCTTGTTGTGCTTCAGATAAATGTTATAAGATGTTCTTGCTCAATACACATGAATATTGCTTAAATGATTGTTTAATTGTAGAAGACTATACTATGTACTTAAAGAATTTATGATGAGTATTGTTGATGATTTAGTCATGAAATTTGAAGTAGGATTTTGGTTAAGGGAACTAGATATCTCTTTGTTCTTCAAAATAGTTGCTAGTCCTGAGACCTTAAATGGTCAAAATCAATCAAATGAATCTTGGACTTGAGTGTTGATTATGTGTTTTGGAGGTCCTAACCTTTCAAGATAGGTTGGGCGGGTAGATACCTTTGTTATATTTAAGTGATATGGTTGATATTGAATAATAGTGAGGTTGTATTCGGATTTTGTTGTGTAGTGATGTGATGAGATTTGATTATGTAATTATTAATGTATGCCATTGCCGCATATCCCTTGTCTTGACAGTTGTTTAAAAAAAATACCACTACTATACTCACTTTTGATTTCATAACGGAGGGGACGTTACATGTGGTATCAGAGTGGGTCCATCCTTGCGACAAGGGACCCATTATGCCTTCTAGTGTGTTAAATTAAATGATTAAATATGTATCACTAATTAATTTGAATTTGTCCCTGCAAGTAATCATGTTTAAAGGATGCAGGAGAAGTAGACGTTGTGGTGCAGGAGGAAGAGATATACCTCCTCTGGTTGTATCCACGCCAAAGGGGTCTAACCCCCATGAAAAAGAGCAGACTACTGAGCAGGAGCAGGTTGTTGTAGGAGATGTGGTAGGTATGATGAGATCCTTCCAGAGGATGTCAAAGGCATTGATTAACTGCCTGGATCGAGATGAGGACAGAGCATCTGTACCCAATGATGGTTCACAACGCGCTCCAACTAGTAGTAGTAGAATACACAAAGAACTCGAGAAGGTGAAGTTTCCCGAGTTTTGTGGTGCCATGGATGGCTTAGCCGTTGAGGCATGGTTGGAGAACATGGCGATGTGCTTTTCACTTCGTGATTACACCTCCAACATGAAATTTTGCATGGCAGTCTTTCAATTGAAAGGGAGTGCTCTACTTTGGTGGAAGACACTCCTACCTCAACTAAACATGGTCGGGGAAGACGTGTCATGGGAATTGTTCGAGGAATGATTATGGAAAAGGTACTTGTCCGATGAATTCATTGAGAGTCAACTTAATGAGTTCAACGCCTTGAGGCAGGGTAGTCATACAATACCAGAGTATGAGGCCAAGTTCATGGAGCTACTTAGGTATGTTCCACATCTGAACACGGAGAAGTTAAAGGTCAGCAAGTTTGTGTTTAGGCTTAACTTCAACATTCGTGCGAATTTGAGGATTATAATGCCTCAAAATTTGCACGACGCAATTCAGAAGGCCCTCATAGAGGAGGAAGAGATGAACAGTGAGGTTCAAGGCACGAATCCTTTTATACCGGCTGGATAGACGACATCAAGAGCACAGTAGCATCAGACACAAGCTAGACAGACTACAAGGCATCGAGATACACCTAGAGGACCTATGTTCTCGACACCACAATAATAGACTCCTCGGTAGATGAATCCTTATAGAGGACCATAGCAACAGCAACATTTTAGGAATTTTCAGCATAACAAACCAGGATCACAGACTGTTAGGTCGGCATCTTCTACTTTGACTACCATGAGTACTAGACTGAAGACTGGATGTTGGACATGTGGAGAGCCACATTACCAGCAAGACTATCTGATTGAGAAGGCCAGAGTGGTTGGATCATCAGGACCCACTAGAGTTCAATATTTGGGCAAGGCCCATAGGATACATGCAACAGTGAACAAATGCTAGGCCAAGCACTAGTCCACCATGCTCAAGACGTTAGGTACAATTTTCGACCAAACTTTTAGTATTTTGATAGATCCAGGTGCTACAGAGAGATTTATCTCTAGTGCAGTGCTAAATATAATTAAGGTAAAGGAAATTGACCAGGAAAAGTTCATATATGTAGAAATGGCATCAGGTGCCAAATAGAAAGTTGGAGGAAAATTTACAGATTGTGGCATTAACTTGGGAGATTTTGTAATGAAGGTATATATTTATGTCATGATCTTAGGATCTTATGACATAGTGATTGGTATGGATTGGCTATAATTCCACGAAGTGATACTTAACTGTAAGATGAAATGGTTAAGTTTGACAGATGATTTGGGGCAGAAAAGAGTGATTATAGGAAGAAACCAAGGAGTGTCCTTGAGGTTTATTTATTCCCTACAACTACAGAAGAGTATGCGCAAAGGATGCAAACTATATGCAATCTTAGCACTAAATTAAAAGGGAAATGTGGAAGGAATAGAAGACCTTCCTATAGTACAAGAGTTTGTAGACATATTTCCAGAAGAGTTACCAAGTTTACCGCCTGAAAGAGACTTGGAGTTTACAATAGACTTGAAACCTAGAACTGAACCTATTGCAATAACTCCCTACCGGATGTCAACACCAGAATTGCAGGAGTTGAAAATGAAATTGAAGGAATTGTTGGACTTGGGACTTATACGTCCAAGTGTATCTCCTTGAGGTGTGCCAGTTATTTTCGTGAGAAAGAAGGATGGGTCATGGAGACTTTGTATTGACTGTCATCAATTGAACAAAGAAATGATCAAGAACCAATATCCATTGCCTAGAATAGATGATTTGTTTGACCACATAAAGGGAGGGATGATGTTTTCAAAGATTGATTTGAGATCAAGATATCATCAATTATGGATTAAGGAAGAATATATCCCTATGACCTCATTTAAGACGAGATTCGGACACTATGAGTTTACAGTTTTACCGTTCAGTTTGAAAAATGCCCAGGGGGTATTCATGAGTTTGATGAATGGGGTGTTCCATGAATACTTGGACAAGTTTGTTCAAGTATTTATTGATGACATACTGATTTATTCTCGGACGAAAGAAAAGAATGATGAACATTTAAGATTGGTCCTACAGTTTCTACAAGAAATAAAATTGTATGGGAAGCTACCAAAATGTTCTTTTTACCAATCGAAGATTCATTACTTGGGGAATATTATATATGGTGAAGGTATCATTGTAGATCCAACAAAGGTCAAGGCTATTATGGAATGGCTAGCACCGAAAAATGTACAATAAGTACGTAGCTTTATGGGTTTATCAAGATACTACTGACGATTCATCGAAGGTTTTTCAAAGATAGCAAATCTAATCATGAAATTGCAAAAGAAAAACAAGAAGTTTGTTTGGACAGAGAAATGCGTGGAATCATTTCAAAAGCTTAAAGATTTTTTAACGGGAGCACCAATATAGAAATTCCCCGACATGGAAAAGGAATTCTTGGCATGCACAAACACATCCAAGGAAGGTTTAGGTAGATTTTTGATGCAAGACAGTCGAGTGATTGCTTACATTTCAAGAAAATTGAGAAAGCATGAAGAGAACTACGTAACACATGACATGGGGTTATTAGCAATTGTATATGCCTTGACAGTTTGGAGACATTATCTTATTGGATGAAAATTCGAATTAAAGATATATCATTGTGATTTAATGATCTAGATGGATGTCGGTGGCCTCCCACCTATTCCAATTAGCTCATTTTAGTAGTTTTCTAGTACGGTAGTTTTTTCCTAGTTTTCAGATCCCTAACTTTCGAAGTCATTTTGAGGCCCGAAACAACATTTTTAGGGCTCGCCACAATCGAAATGTGTATATATCGCAAAAGAAACATGTGTATTCCTCATGTGCCTAAAACGGAGATCGTATGAAAAAGTTACAACCCCGAGAAGTTGATGTACTAACTTACCCAGATGGGGCCCACATGAATTTTGGCGCTTCATCTCCTAGGGTTAGGTTTTTGGATGTCTAGGATTTTTGAAATTCATGTTTATTGTAAAAAGGCCTTGAGATCCTCATTGTAATGATATTCTGGTGAATGAGCACAGACGTCACATCTCTTCTCAGAGATAAGCCTCCACCATTCTAGCAAGCTTGTTTTCCACTGCATTTTACAGTTTCATCTTATTTCCTTATTGAATAGAAACCAATTTTACTGTAAATATGTTATTCTATGTTAAGCATATTTTGATAATAATTTGTATTCATTTCATTCTGCTCATAAAATTTGGATCAGTGGTATCAGAGTGGTCCACTCCCTTTCATTCTTAAAGCATGTCCCCAATGAGGTCAGGGTACAAAGAATTAGGTCTCGAGCTTGTTTCTCTTGAGGACAAAATCTCTCACACGCTAAAGACACCTCTCATGGTGGGAGAAAATAAATACGACGAGACAGTATATCCCTTCAAAATGTTTCTTGAGGAATCCCTCACACAATAGAGGAACGAGATGATGGATAGTTCTGTGTAAATACTTCGACGACTACCAACAGGCGACACATCTTCCTCAAATGGAGGCGTCGGCCCCTTCAAGGTTAAAATCAACTTCAATATTCCTATATTTGAAGGTCAGATATATGGAGATGTTGTAGACAAATGGTTGAATCTTCTAGAAGGGTATTTCTTTGTCCACAACTTCTTGAATAGAGAAAATATTACTTCTGCGCTCCTCAAAGTTGTTCCCCAAGTCAAAGATTAGTGGAAAAAATTTTGTGAGCAGAAGGAAATAGAAGAACCCTCATTATTTATAGTCGCGGTCAATTGGGAGTCCTTCGGGGATGATATTAAGGAACAATACTACCGTAGTGGAAGTTATGATGACTTGTATCCAAAATGGACCACACTGCGATAAGAAAGAGACCAAGCAGTGTCCAAGTTCACAAATATCGTCCATACCTTGTGCACCAAATTGGGTATCAAAGATTTTGAGTGAAATCTGGTGCTCAAGTATCACGTCGGTCTGCATAGATACATACAGGTCGAAATGGAGTTTCTGGACATCTCATACTTGGGTGCGACCTACCGATATGCCGTCAAAATAAAGCAGAAATTCAAAAAAAAATGCGACAATTTGGGCCTAGGAACCCCGCACAGCAAAAGCCAGGAAAGGGCGGCCCCAACCTACAGAAAAAAGGACAAAGAAAATATGGACCACCACAAGACAACCAGTCCGGGCCACAAGCAAAGAAGGACAACAGAAAGAAAAAGAAATATACCAGGAAGTGGTGCGACTTCAATAAGATCTCCTAGCATAACATTGATGATTGCTACTCAAAGCAGTCGTTGGTGGCTGAGGTGAAATCCTCTGAATCAGATGTGGGTTTTGACTCTGATTCAAAACCAGAAAGGGGGATATGGATCATTGATGTAGAACCCAATGTTATCGTTTCTACCACCAAGCTCTAGCCTGATGAACCAGATGAGCCAGAGGATGGAGAGCGCCTTTTTCATTCATAGACATGGGTGAAGGGTACCCCATTGCACTTCATCGTTGATAGTGGTAGCCAAAAGAACCTCATCTCAGAAGAGGTTTTCAAGTGACTCGCCCTACCGACAACACCGCACCCACAAACCTACACCATCGGATGGCTCCACCAAGGAAGCGACATCGAATGGCATCAATCCATTCAAAGACGAGATATTGTGTGATGATTCCCCTCTCAAAGTTTGTAATTTTAAATTGGGCCAACTATATTTATGGAAACACCATGTTGTATATGATTCTAGGCCTCACAGTGTTATTATTACTTTGAACAAGAAATTGTACAAGATACCGGAGGAAGTCCCACCCAGTGTTATTTCCTTGATCTATGCCAAGAAATGCAGGAAGGTCATCTCTCAAACGAGGAAGTTTGTATTCCTCATGATTCGCTCTCAGAATGAGAGAAATATCGCAGCCACATCCAAGGTCTTGATGACCAACCTCTCCACATAGAAGAAGCAAGTGGATAAGGTCTTGGAAGCATACTCGGATATCTTCTTCTCACCTACCGGGGTACCTCTGTACTGTCAGGTCAAGCACCCCATTGATCTGACCCTCGGTGCACCACTGCCCAATGGGCTAGTATATCATCGCTCTCTGTTAGAGAATGAGGATATCAAGCGATAGATCAAAGAAATACTCCATAAGGGTCACATCCATCCCATCTCATCACCTTGCGAGAGCCCAATAGATATGGTACAGAAGAAAGATGGAACTTGGCGACTCTACATTGATTACCGGGCCCTCAATAAAATCACAGTCAGAAACTGGGACCTGATTCCCCGAATCGACGACCTCCTTGATCAGCACATGGGGGCCAAATAATTTAGTAAGATTGATCTAAAGTATGGCTACCACCAGGTCCCGATATAACAGACAGATGTATGGAGACCGCCTTCAAGTCAAAGGAAGATCTTTTCGAATGGTTGGTCATTCCCTTTGGCTTGACAAATGATCCAACCAATTTCATGAGGATGATGGACGATATCATGTGACCATTAACCAATACTTTTGTATTGGTGTATATGGATGACATTCTCATTTACAGCAAGACTTCAACAGAACACTTGTAGCATATTCAGCAGGTTCTACACACCCTGCGACAGCACAACCTATACGCCAACTAGGAAATATTATCCTCTAGCATGGACAGGGTCCATTACCTAGGCTACATCATTGATCAACATGGTGTACATGTGGATCCATCCAAGATCCAAGTCATCTGTGATTGGACATCCCCAACCAAACTCACTGAGCTTCGAAGCTTCTTGGGCATTGCCAATTTCTACTGCAGATTCGTGTTGGGATTCTCCCATATTGCATGGGCCCTCAGTCAAATAACCAAGGGTGGTGGTAAGGAGAAATTTGTGTGGGGATTATCCTAACATAAAGTGTTCGATGATTTGAAGCAGCGCTTGTGCTCAACCCTAGTACTTTCACTATCGTACCTGCAGTAGCCCTTTAAGATCGAGAAAGATGCTTCAAATTATGTTGTGGGCATCGTTCTCACTCAGAACGGCCACCCTATGGCCTATCATAGTGAGACACTATCATATGATGTATGTAATTACCCTACTTACGACAAAGAAATGCACTCCATTGTGAAATCCTATCACCAATGGAGACATTACATTCCTATTTATTGTAAAAAGGCCTTGAGAGCCTCATTGTAATGATCTTCTGGAAAATGAATGCAATTGTCACATATCTTCTCAAAGATAAGCCGCCACCATTCTATCAAGATTGTTCTCCGCTGCATTTTACAGTTTCATCTTATTTCCTTATTGAATAGAAACCAGTTTTATTGTATATCTGTTATTTTGTGTTAATCATCTTTTGATAATAATCTATATTGTTTTCGTTCTGCGCATAAAATTCGGATCAGTGGTATCAGAGCATTATTTTCCTTGTCATTCTTAATGCATGTCCCCAACGAGGTTAGGGTACAAAGAATTGGGTCTTGATATTTTTTCTCTTGAGGAAAAAATATCTCATAGGCCCAAGCGACCTCTCATGGTGGGAGAAAAGAAAGACGACAGGACAGGAGATCCCTTCAAAAACTTTCTCGAGGAATCCCTCACGCAAGAGATGAATGAGATGATGGATAGTTTTATGAAAATCCTTCGGTGACTACCAACATCCGATGCATATTCCTCAAATAGAGGCATCGCCCCCTTCAAGGTAAAAATCAACTTCGATATTCCTATATTTGAAGTTCAGATAGACACAGATGTTGTAGACAAATGCTTGAATCTACTAGAAGGTTATTTCTCTGTCCACAACTTCTCGAATAGAGAAAATATTACTTTTGCGCTCCTCAAAGTCATTCCCCATGTCAAATATTGGTGGCAAACTTTCTGTGAGAAGAAGGAAACAAAGGAACCCTCATTATTTATAATCGTTGTCACCTGGGAGTCCTTCATGGATGCTATTATGGAACAATGCTACCCTATTGGAAGTTATGATGACCTGTATACAAAATGGACCACACTGCGGCAAGAAAGAGACCAATAAATGCCTGATTTCAAAAATATTGTCCATACCTTGCACACCAAGTTGGGTATCAAATATTTTGAGCGACATCTGGTGCTCAAGTATAGAGGCGGTCTGCATAGATACATCCAGGCCGAAATAGATTTTCTAGACATCTCATCCTTGGGTGTGGCCTACCGATATGTCGTCAAAATCAAGTAGAAGCTCAAACAAAAGACGCGACAATTTGGGCCTAGGAACCCCGCACAGAAAAATCTAGGAAAGGGAGGCCCCAACCTGCAGAACAAAGGACAGAGCAAAGATGGACCGCCTCAGGACAACCAGTCTAGGCTGCAAGCAAAGAAGGACAACAAAAGAAAAAGAATTATATCGGGAAGTGGTGCGACTTCCATAAGATCCCCTGGCATAACATTGATTATTGTTGCCCAAAATATTCGTTGGTGGCTGAGGTGAAAGCATCTAAATCAGATACGGGTTCCAAATTTGAGTTAGAACCAGAAAGGGGAAGACGAATCATTGATGCAGAACCCAGTGCTATTGTTTCTACCACCAAGCTCTGTCCCGGTGAACCAGACAAGCCAAAGGAAGGCGATTTCCTTTTTTCATTCACAGATGTGGGTGAAGGGTACCCTGCTACACTTCATCGTTGATAGCGGTAGCCAGGAGAACCTCATATCAGCAAAGGTTTTCAAGTGACTCTCCCTGCCGAAAACACCGCACCTACATCCCTACACCATCGAATGGCTCTGCCAAGGAAGCGACATCTACGTCAGCTAACAATGTCGCCTATCATATGGAATCAATCCCTTAAAACATGAGGTATTATGTGATGTCTCCCCTCTCGAATTTTGTAATGTTCATTTGGGCCAACCATTTATGGAAACGCCATGTTGTATATGAGTCTATGCCTTGCAGTGTTATTATTACTTTTAACAAGAAATTGTACAGGATACCGGAGGCAGTCCCACCCAGTGTTATTTCCTTGATCTCTTCCAAGAAATGCAGGAAGGTCATCTCTTAGACATGGAAGTTTGTCTTCTTCGTGATTCTCTCTCAGAATGAGAGAAAGATCACAGCCACATCCAGGATCTCTACGGCTGACCTCTCCACACAGCAGAAGAAAGTGGATAAGTTCATGGAATCATACTCAGATATCTTCTTCACACCTATCGGGGTACCTCTGCACTGTCAGGTCAATCACACCATTGATTTGACCCCCAGCGCATCGCTTCCCAATGGGCTAGTCTATTATCTCTCTCTATTAGAGAATGATGAGATCAAGCGGCAGATCGAATAAATGCTCCACAAGGGGCACATCCATCCCATCTCATCATCTTTCGAGAGCCCAATCGAGTTGGTACAGAAGAAAGATGTAACCTGGTGACTCTACATTGATTATCAGGCCCTTAATAAAATCACAGTTAGAAACCAACACCTAATTCCCTAAATCGATGACCTCCTTGATTATCTCACGGGGACCAAATACTTCAGTAAGATTGATATGAAGTATGGCTACCACCAAGTCCCGATAGAATAGATAGATGTATGGAAGACTGCCTTCAATTCAAAGGAAGGTCTTTTCGAATGGTTGGTCATGCCCTTTGGCTTGACAAATGCTCCAGCCACTTTCATGAGGATGATGGATGATACCCTTTGACTATTCACCAATACTTTTTTCTTGGTGTATCTGGATGACATTCTTATCTACAACAAGACTTGGGAAGAAAACTTATAGCATATCAAGCAGGTTATGCAAACCCTGTGGCAGCACAACATATACGCCAACTTGGAAAAATGATCCTTCGGCATGGACAGGGTCCATTCCTTGGCTACATCATTGATCATCATGGTGTACATGTGGATCCATCCAAGATCCAAGTCATTCATGATTGGATAGCCCCAACCACACTCACTGAGATTTGGAGCTTCTTGGGCCTTGTCAATTTCTACCGCAGATTCGTGTTAGGATTCTCCCATATTGCATGGGCCCTCATCCAAGTAACCAAGGGTGGTGGTAAGGAGAAATTTGTGTGGGGTCGGTCCCAACATAAATCGTTCGATGACTTGAAGCAGGGCTTGTGCTCAGTCACATTACTTTCACTACAGGACCTGTAGCATCCCTTTGAGATCGAGACAAATGCTTTAGACTATGTTGTGGGCGTCTTTCTCACTCAGCATGGCCACCCCATGGCCTATCATAGTGAGAAACTATCATATGATGTTTGTAAGTACCCTACTTACGAAAAATAAATATACTCCATTATGCAAGCCTATTTCCAAAGGAGACATTACATTCCTGGGAAGGAGACAGTGATCCACACTAATCATAAGCCACTATAGTTCATGTAGACACAAGGAAAATTGAAGAATGAGTACCATTAGAAGTGGTCCACATACTTGTAGCAATTCCACCTCAACATCAAGTATAAAATAGGAAGCACCAACCACGTTGTTGATTTCCTTAGCAGACCGCTAGTCACGGCACACACCACGGTGCTATACTCTTATGGCCATGAGACCTCTGGATAGTCCCAAATATATGAGACAGGCCCGGACTTTTCCACCACCTACCAAATCTTGGGCGCAAACACAATTTTCGCTAATTTCCATCTTCAAGATGGGTTGTTGTTTCTTATGGGCCATATCTACGTTCAATAAAGCGAGCGATAGAAGTTGATCTAGGAATCCCACTACAGTCGGGTGACAGGACAATTCGACATTGAAAATACAGTGGCAATGCTACAAAAAAAATTCTATTGGTTGAAACTTCAACAGGAGGTCAACAAGTATATCAGGTCTTGCACTGCCTACGTTATTGCCAGACCGACCACTAAGAAACAAGGCTTGTACACATCTCTTACTAATCCCAACAAGCCATGGGAATCCATCTCCATGGACTACATGTCAGGCCTCCCATCCACCAAGCGGGGAAATGCTTGTGTTTTTGTGGTTGTTAATTGCTTTTCTAAGATGGTGATTTTGGCCGCCAAGAAGAGCATCATAGCAGAGGCCACTGCCAAGCTCTTCTTTGAACAAGTCTGTGTACATTTTGGAATCCCACAAACCATTTTCTAAGATCGGGATAGTCAATTTCTCAGCACATTCTGATTGAGCCTTTGGTCATTTTTGGACACAAAGCTAAAAAAATACACGGCCTTCCACCCCCAGACAAATGGCCAAACCGAGGTCATAAATCGAATGATCGTTCATATCCTGCACATGTATAATTCCAAGCACCCTCTCACATGGGATGAGAGCCTTCCCTATGTCCAACATAGCTACAACTGAGCCTTCCATATATCAACTAGCCACAACCCCTTTCAGGTGGGGTTTGGATTCCAACCATTGGGTCCCATAGATGTTCCACTAACCCTTGCAGTCACCTTGACCAACTCATCTATTGCTCCAAATGAAGCTAACAAAGCGACCTGGTTCATTGAGAAGATCCAGCACATACGTCAACAGGTTCAGGATATCCTACAGAAGTCCAATGAAAAGTACAAGAAGCACCATGATCAACACTGGGAGCCACATAAGTTTCAGGTGGGTGGAAAAGTTTGGTTGAATTTGCAGAAAGAATGCCTTACCGGACCCCATAAAAATATTCACCCACTCTTTTATGGGTCGTACACCATCACCAAGGTTGTGGGTGATAATTCTTTTGAGCTCAACATTCCTCCTTTCCTTGGCCTGCACCCAATGTTCAACGTGGATCTCCTTCGACCTTATTTCCCACCATTATTGGACACCTCAGAGATAGCAGAACAGCTGACACCAACAAATCTCAACCTTGACTTCATACAACAGGAATCCAGTGATCATATTGTGTACAAATAGCTCAATTTCACTCACCAGCAAAGGATCCAGCTTTATCAAGTTGTCAAAGCAGGGCAACTCCTACACGAAGGCAAGTGGCTCACCCAGGACCAAATTCAACAGAAATTTCCTCATCTAATGGGGGCACTCAACACAATGGATACCATTTCTTACTAAGGGGGGAGGATTGATCCATATGAATTTTGGTGGCCTCCCATCTATTCCAACTGGCTCATTTTGGCATTTTTCAGCTCAGCAGTTTTTTTCTAGTTTTCGGGTCCCTGACTTCTGGGGTCGTTTTGAGGCCCAAAACAACATTTTTAGGGATCTCCACGGTCAAACTATAGTCATAGAAAAAATATTATAGCAACATGTGTATTCCTCAAATAGACCTTTCCAACGGGCTATCGTGCACCTAAAATGAAGATCGTATGCAAAGGTTACAACCCCGACAAGTTGATGTACTAGATTAACCCAATGGGGCCCACATGAATTTTGGTGCTTCATCTCCTAGGGTTAGTTTTTTGGATGTATAGAGTTTTGGCATTCATGATTATTGTAAAAAGGCCTTTAGAGCCTCATTGTAATCATCTTCTTGAAAGGGAGTGCTCTACTTTTGTGGAAGACACTCCTACCTCAGCTAAACATGGTCGTGGAAGATGTGTCATAGGAATTGTTCGAGGAATGATTCTGGGAGAGGAACTTGTCTGATGAATTCATTGAGTGTCAACTTAATAAGTTCAATTCCTTAAGACAGGGTATTCATACGGTACCGGAGTATGAGGCCAGGTTCATGGAGCTACTTAGGTATGCTCCATATCTGAACACGAAGAAGTTAAAGGTCAACAAGTTTCAATCCATCCATAACTTCAACATTTGTGTGAAGGTGAGGATTCTAATGCCTCAGATGTTTCACGATGCAGTTTAGATGGCCCTCATATATGGGGAATATTTGAACAGTGGGGGTCAGGGCACGACTCCTTTTATACCGACTAGAGAGACGACATCAGGATCAAAGTAGCATCAAACTACAGGGCATAGAGATACACCTAGAGGACCTATGTTCTCGACACCACGATGACATACTCCTTGGTAGAGGAATCCTTATAGAGGACCACAGTAGCAGAAGCATTGTCCACAGTAGCAGCAACATTTTAGGCATGTTCAACATAATAGAACAGGATCACAGGTTGTTAGGCCAACAACTTCTACTTTGGAGACCAAGAGTACTAGACCGAAGACTGGACGTTGTACATGTGGAGAGCCACATTACCAGCAAGACTATCTGATCGAGAAGGATAGAGCGTCTGGATCATCAGGACCCACTATATTTGGAGATTTGGGAAAGGCCCACACGATACATGCAGTGGTGAACAATTTCCAGGCCGAGCACCAATCCACCGTGCTTAAGATGTCAGGTACAATTGTCAACCAAACTTTTAGTATTTTGATAGATCTAGGTGCTACATAGACGTTTATCTCTAGTGCAATGTTAAATATAATTAAGGTAAATTTAATTGAGCAAGACGAGTTCAGATACGTAGAAATGGCATCGGGTGCCAAATAGAAATTTGGAGTAAAAGTTATGGATTCTAGCATTAACTTGGGAGGTTTTGTAACGAAGGTAGATATTTATGTCATGATCTTAGGATCTTATGACATAGTTATTGGTATGGAATGGCTAGAATTGCACGAAGCGATACTTCACTACAAGACGAAATCGTTAAGTTTGACAGATTATTTGGGGTAGAAAAGAATGATTGTAGGAAGAAACTAGGGAGTGTCCTTGAGGTTTATTTCTTCCCTACAACTACAGAAGAGTATGCTCAAAGGATGCAAACTATATGCAATCTTAGCACTAAATGAAAAGGGATATGCGGAAAGAATGGAATATCTTCCTATAGTACAAGAGTTTGCAGACGTATTTCTAGAAGAGCTACCAGGTTTACCGCCCAAAAGATAGTTGGAGTTTACAATAGACTTGAAACCTGGAACTGAACCTATTGCAAGAAATCCCTACCAAATGTCAACACCAGAATTGCAGGAGTTGAAAATGCAATTGAATGAATTGTTGGACTTGGGACTTATACGTCCAAGTGTATTGCCTTGGGGTGTGCCAGTTATTTTCGTGAGAAAGAAGGATGGATCGTGGAGACTTTGTATTGACTATCATCAATTGAACAAAGAAATATAGACAAAGTCAAGCCCTGGAAGTGATGATTGATGCTATGCGATTCATTTCGTTGGTTTCAATCCCATTTCTTCATCCCTGTGAGCATCACCTGATGCAATGAGTGTGAAGTGGACTATTCAAATTATAAGAATTATTGGTCAGTTGCAACTAATTTTCATGGATATGGGTCATATATTAATGACTTACACTACACAGTTAATCTCGGAAATGATATCTAATATGTTGCACTACGGAAGCCCCTTTATGCTTAAATAATAAAAGTGAGGGGAGATCTAACTGGATAGTTCATAAGGCACAATACTTGCTAAGGTTTTGCAAATGGGATAGCAAGATAAGTGGGCTTGATTGTGGGGAAAACTCCACAGTTAAGCGTTCTTGAGCCAGAGGCGTCTTGGGATGGGTGACCACCTGGGAAGTCCTGGTTACTAGGTTCAAGCCCCAGAAGTGATGATTGATTCTATGTGATTCATTTCACTGGTTTCAATCCCATTTATTCACCCCTGTGAGCATAACCTGATGTAATGAGTGAGAAGTGGACTATTCAAATCATGAGAAATATTGGTCAATTGTGAGTAATACTCATGGATATGGATCATAGATTAATGACTTACACTACATAGCTAATCCTGAAAATGATATCTAACCAGTATCCATTTCCCATAATAGATGATTTGTTTGACCACATGAAGTGAGCGACGGTGTTTTCAAAGATTGATTTGAGATTAGGATATCATCAATTATGGATTAAGGAAGAAGATATCCCTAATACCTCATTTAAGATGAGATTCAAACACTATCAGTTTACAGTTTTACCATTCAGTTTGACAAATGCCCCGGGGGTATTCATGAGTTTGATGAATGGGTTGTTCCATGAATTCTTCGACAAGTTTGTTCAAGTATTTATTAATGAAATACTGATTTATTATCAAATGAAATAAGAGAATGACGAACACTTAAGATTGGACCTACAGTGTCTACAAGAAATCAAATACATACGGGAAGCTATCAAAATGTTCTTTTTACCAATCGAAGATTCATTACTTGGGGCTTATCATATCTAGTGAAGGTATCATTGTATATCCAGTGAAGGTCAATTCTATTATATAATGGCCAACACCGAAAAAATTACAATAAGTACGTATATTTATGGGTTTAGAAAGATATTACCAATGATTCGTCGAAGGTTTTCCGAAGATAGGAAATCCAATCATGGAATTCCAAAAGAAAAACAAGAATTTTATTTGGATAGAGAAATGCGTGGAAGCATTTCAAAAGCTTAAAGTGTTTTTTACGACAACACCAATACTGAAAGTCCTCAACATGGAAAATAAATTATTGGTATGCACAGACACATCCAAGGAAGGCTTAGGCATATTTTTGATGCAAGTCAGTCGAGTGATTGCTTACATTTCAAGGAAATTGAGAAAGCATGAAGAGAACTACGTAACACATGACATGGAATTATTAGAAATTGTATATGCCTTGAGATTTTGGAGACATTATATTGTTGGATGAAAATTTGAATTAAATATAGATCATTTTGGTTTTCTAATCCAGATGGATGTCGGTGGCCTCCCACCTATTCCAACTGGCTCATTTTGGCAGTTTTCCAATTCGACAGTTTTTTCCTAGTTTTCAGGTCCCTGACTTTCGGGGCTGTTTTGAGGCCCTAAAAAAATTTTTTAGGGATCCCCACAGAAAACATGTGTATTCCTTAGATAGACCTTTCCAACGGGCTATCGTGAGCCTAAGACGGAGATTATATGAAAAAGTTACAACCCTGGGAAGTTGATGTACTAACTTACCCAAACGAGGCCCACATGAATTTTGGAGCTTCATCTCTTAGGGTTAGGTTTTTGGATGTCTATGGTTTTTGACATTCCTATATTGTAAAAAGGCCTTTAGAGCCTCATTGTGATGATCTTCTGGCTAATGAGTGCAGTCATCACATCTCTTCTCAGAGATAAGCCAAACCATTCTAGCAAGTTTGTTTTCCGCTGCATTTTACAGTTTCAGATTATTTCCTTATTGAATAGAAACCAGTTTTATTATATATATATTATTATGTTTTAAGCATATTTTGATAATAATCTGTATTCATTTTGTTCTGCTCATAAAATATGGATCATTTGCATCATATTTTCACATAGAGTGACTTGAACGTGCGACAAAGGAATTGGTCAGAATTACTTAGCGAATACGACTTTGAGATTACTTACATTAAAGGAACGGTGAACATGTGGAAGATGCATTGAGTCGGAGACCACACATATTCTTGGTAATACCTATTAAGATGAATATTTGAGAAAATATTCTAACTTTACATATCGACGATGACTGGTATAAATAAGTTAAGGATAATATTGGATGAAATACCATGATGGTACCGAAGTTTGAAGGTTATTCTTTAGACAACGATGCATTGTTGAGATTTAACGGAAGAATTTACGTACTGTCTAACAAAGAATTAAGAAGTTTGATCTTGAGTGAAGGTCATTGATCAGTGTACATGGCTCATCTAAGAGTCACGAAGATAAAGGAAGACCTTAAGCCTTTATTATTCTGAGATGGAATGAAAGAAGACATAGTTAGTTACGTGGCGAGATGTCTAGAATGTCAACAAGTGAAGGTTAAACATAGTAATCCAGCAGGATTGTTACAGACACACGTTATTCCTGAATTGAAATGGGAAGTAATTTCAATGGACATTATTTTTGGATTTCCATTGGCGGCAAGGAGACATGACTCTATTTCTATGGTAGTTGGCACTTTGACAAAGAGTGCACTCTTTATTCCAATGTGTGCGATGTATCAAGCACTAGATATAGCCATATTTTTTTTTAACTAGATTGTGAGGTTACATGGAGTACCAAAAAGGATCATATCTAATCAGGGATTGGTGTTTACGGGACAGTTTTGGACCATTTTCCAAGAGGCCTTGGGAAAACAACTGAAATTTAGCACAGCATATCACCTAGACATAGACGGGAAAACAGAAAGAACGAACCAGTTTTTTGGTGATATGTTTTGTATGTATGTAATGGACCAACGGAAATGTTGGGAATATTTCTTTCCACTAGTAAAGTTTGCATAAAACAACAACTATCATAGTATGGTTAAGATGGCACCATTTGAGTTTCTTTACAGACGATCATGTCGAACGTCGTTGAGTTGGGATCGAATTGAAGATAGTTTCCTGGTAGGACAAGAGGTGATCTAAGAAATGGAAGAACAGATGCAATAGATAAGACAGAGGATTAAATAAGTGCACGATCGACAGAAGAGATATGTTGATGCGCATCACATTGACCGCATTCATGAAGTTGGCGACAGAGTTTTCTTGCGGGTAAAACCGCACAAGAGTTCTAAACTCTCTCCTAGTTTTGTGGTACCTTTCGAGGTTGTGGAAAAGAAAGGACCTGTCACTTCTCAACTATCTTTGCATGATTCTTTGAGTCGTATGCATAATGTATTTCATGTATTGTTTTTACGAAATTATATTAGTGATATGTCACATGTTATTGACATGAGCTCTTTGCAGGTGTCGGATGAGGGTGCTCTCATTATGGAGCCAATCCGCATTATGGACCATCGTATTCAATAGCTACGGCTTTGAATAGTCAATCACGTCAAGGTCGAGTGGGAAAACTATAGTCCACACTCGTCTACCTGGGAGGATGCATACGAGACGCGTCAATAGTTTCCTTACTTGTTTGATAGATTAGACATGTATATCTATGTCTGATACATTTATTTACTTTCATTTATATATTGTACAAAACTTTGTGATGAAGTTTAAAACAAGAGGGGTGTATGTAACATATCTCTCTACTGAGCACACTTTTATTGACATATTCTTTGAGGACACTTGCGTGAAAGTGATCCGGCTATGGTATATTATGATTTCATTTCGATTATGGGTTATATATGATTATGATGATGTATTGTGACTTATAACTATTTTCATGTATATGTATTGGTAGATTCTATTGATGCGTTTTCCTGAGTGTGCAGGACACATGACAGGTTATGGATGTTGATGGCATCAATGGACTTCCTTGGACTCTGGATTAAGTCAGGGAGTGGATTGTATTTTGATTGAGTATTTCATTTTACACACATGTGACATATCATTGATTACAATATGATTTATGTATATGGATTATTGACACGGTTTTTGTCAATGGATGCAGTTTTGACGATGCTTTCTAATCCGGCTCACATAAGGAGTAGAGGGGCCATGCATAGAAACTGTACATTGAGGGATGGGCGTGGCAGCATCCATGTCACAGCCTACTAGCACTACCACCATGGCTGAATGGTAGGTTAGAGATTACTTAGTTTGAGAGGTCCACGATGTCATGAGGGCGAACTAAGACAATCACTCACGGAGATTCTAAGGGGCGTGAAATAAGGCGAAGTCCTTATTCCTTAGAAGCCCTTAGTCTCTCACAAGGTCGACCGAGTGGAGTGTTGACTCCAAGGGTCGAATAAACTTCCAAAACTAGTCAAAGGTGAATATCACTCTAGGAACATGGAGGTGTGTCTTGAAGGGCATGTCACGTAATTAAAAACTTGAGTCAATAAATCTAAGTGGCCTAGAAAACATTGAAATGATTAGATCTTGTTGGAATAAAATAATTAATTAAAAAGTAAATTATTAATTATAAATCCCAAAAGAATTATAATACTAAGTATAAGACTATTACTAAGTCTAAGCTTAATTAAGGGACTAATTAAAAATATTAAATAAATTAAAAGAATTGAGATAAATTAAATTCTAGGAAAAAGTGAGTAAAATCTAAAGAATGGATAAAATGCACATGTGTGCATGAAATTAATAAATTGGATTTTTAAAATAGAAGAAATAATAATAAGAGAGGACAAGTGTACACATAGAATGGTATCTAAAGTCAAGATACCACTATTCTAACTAGAATAAGACTCATAATCCAACTCTAACTAAGACCTAGTTAGGAGACACTCATTAAATGAAAAATTGGGGAACAAAGGGACACCTAAGAGAGAAAATAGGAACACATTGGGGATATGAGAGGGAAATTGACTTTTAAATAAAATAAAAGCGGTAATTACTTGTGCAACTTGGGGAGAATGTGACAAGTGTGTGGGTGAATAATCCAACTTGAATTAATTAAAAAGATAATTAATTGTGCATGAGGACATTGTTGATTAAGGTTGGTTGTCATTGATGTCAACCCTTGAAGAATGCCCCGTAGCACAAAGGTTTGGGTAATGGACCCAAGATTGTTTGTTGTAACTATGACTCATTATTTTTTTGTCATGGTTGATAAGAAGTAAATATGGATGAACTCCAAAGTGGTCCCCTTATGGTTAAATCCCTCACGGGAAGACGCTTTGCGAAGTAAGAGAAACCCTTCTTAATTGTGGAATAATGAGATGAAGGACAGTGAATTTTTCAGGGAAACTGTCCTATCTGGATAGTGCTTGTCATGCCATTTCTGGTGGTATGTAGAACATCACATAACTCCTCATGTTTAGAGAGTTATGACCATGTGAAGTTGGAGAACCCAGGTTTGGGTAATGGACCCAAGTTTGTTTGATGGATAACGGTATGATTTTTGATATATTTGAAGGTAATACTATTCGATATGGATAGTACATGTCATTCTATTTCTGGTGGTATGTGGAATGTCACATAAATCCTTACGGTTTGAGAGTTATGGCCTTACGAAGTTGGAGGACCCTCATATGTCATCTAGAAGCCCCAAAAGGTCAAAGTAGTCAAAGTGGTTTAAGAGATTTTAAAAGTTAAATAATAAAGTGAAGTGATGAGTGTATTATAATTCAAAGTGAATACAAAATAAATTATTTCAATAATAAATTTAATGGAGAAAGTGGGTTAACCCTAAAATAAGGAAAGTGGGCCAAGTGACCTAGAAGATGTTTTTAAGGAAGCTACTTGGAGAGTATAAATAAGAGGCAAGGCTCTCTCATTTTTATTACACTTGAGAATATTGAATATCTATAGGTGTCTGAGGTAACCAAGGATATATAATCCGAATTTCTGAGGGAAGGTGAAGAAAAGAAGGCCGAAATGCAAGAAAGGATAAATTCTTTTGATGGTGCTTTCTAAGGTATGTTATTTATAGGTCATCTCACCATTTTTTCTATAAATTATTTTCTATAATGCTTCAGACCTTGAAATTTCTATTCCATTGAGAAAACATACCCAAGTATCTATGGTAAAAAATTCAGCTTGTGGTTCGTTGTATTTTTGGAGTTACACTCCGTGGAAAGTAGGGTTTGTGGCTAGTCCTGAAACTAGTCAAAAACGGGTGTTTAGGGTAAAATTGTCATAAATTCTTAATAACAAATCCAAACTCCATGAGACCAAATGTGTTGGTTAGGGTATATTCTATAGTATGATGCGTAACCATTTTAGATCAATTCAATGAATATTTCATGCGGGGCATGCTCTACAAGGTTGCTCTCTAGAATAAGCCAAAATTCAACAAGGTATGTCATTTTTGCTATAACTCCTTTTCTGAGAGGTTCAAAGTAGTGAAACCTGGAGGAATTGTACAAAACACATTAAATAAAATTGTATATCAGTTTCATATCTTTATACATTACAAGTTCAAAGTTATGATTACTTCAAGTTAGGGTTGTTGACTAATCCAAAACTAGGCATGTGAGACTAAAGAAAAGTTTGATGAAAATGCTAGTCTCTTGTTGTTAAAGTTAAGGAAGGTTTGCAGGAATGTGATCATATACACCAAGTCTATTACAAAGCTACAAATTAGATTTGGATGATGAAATTGATGAGGGATTTTGGTTGAGGTACATGTTGAGTAGATGGTTGAGACAAGTAGTTGATGCGTTGGCACATACATGAGGTGTATAGTTGATGATGTTGGTACATATTGATGAGTCATAGTTGATGAGTAGTTGACACATGATTTCTACATACTTGGTACATGGTTAGATGCACTTGTTTGTGGTACAGGTTGATTACAGGTTTTTTGGTACAGGTTGGTTCATGGTTGATGCACTTGTTTATGGTACAAGTTGATTACAAGTTGAGGTACAAGTTGATGCATGGTTCAGATTTATTGGTACTAGTTTACAGCAGTATATCTCATAGTGATAGTGTGACAGTGGTTCCATCATTCTACTTCTACTTCAGGGTGGCAGGATGGGGCAAGGACGGGTGGTTGTAGTCACCTTCTGGTTGTAGCCGGAGAACATAGGAGGTTGTAGCCTCCTTCTAGTTGTAGCCAGAGAATTGGGGAGTTGGAGCTTCCCTCAGTTTGTAGCCTAAGAAACTAGGGGGTTGGAACCTCCTTCTAGTTGCAGTTGGAAAACAAAGGAAGTTGGTGCTTCCAATGAATGTAATTCTTCAAGACATATAAGAAAAAGAATTATGTGGTTTTCTCTTGATTTGGGTTTCCACGTAAAACACTGGTGTATTGTATATGTGTGTGATTGTTTATATCTTACTACTCATTATTGGATAATAATTCTACATTGATAGAACATTTGAAGAAAAAGGATTGTGATTACACTATTACTGATTCACCCCCCCCCCTCTTAGTAATCCAACAATTGGTATCAGAGAAGGTTCCTTCAAAAATTAGTTTAACCATTGAAAGGTAGATCATGGAGATTACCAACTCGTATAAAAATGGAATACCACAATTTGATGGACAGAAGTATGCTTTTTGGAGCATAAGGATGAAGACATATATGCAGGCACAGGGATTTCAATTTTGGCAATCAATTGTAGATGGATACACAGCACCAGCAGTTCCACCAACAAATGACAAAGCAGTGAAACTCGGTGAGAATAATTCCAAATCCAAAAATGCACTTTTGAATGGTCTCAGTGATACGATATTCAACAAAGTTGCACATTCTAAATCTGCTAAAGAGATTTGGGACAAGCTTCGAAATATTTATGAAGGAGATTCAAAATTCAAAGAAGCAAAGCTTCAAACTTACAAAGGTCAGTTCGAACAACTAAAAATGAAGGAAGATGAAGATATCGCAACCTACTTCTTACGAGTCGATGAAATAGTGAATGCAATCATAGGATTGGGAGAAGAAATTGAAGAATTTGTAATTGTTCAAAAGGTACTAATATTTCTTCCTATGAGATTCAGCCCTAAGATATCAGCATTAGAAGAAAGATCGGATCTAAAATCAATAAGCATGGACAAACTACATGGAATATTCATAGCATATGAGATGAGAACTGAACAGGAAAATCCAGATGTAAAAGAAAGAGCCTTCAAAGCATCCAAAAGATCAAAGAAAAATAAAAAGGAACAAGAAGAATATAGCAGCAGTAATGACGTCTCGGAAGATGATGAAGAAGTGGCCAACTTCGTCAAAAGACTGGACAAGGGAACCAACGGTAGGTATAGAGGTAAGCTTCCTTTAATTTGTTTTAATTGTGATGGTATTGGTCATTTTGCTACCTCATAAGAAAAAGAGAAATGATGATGGTTACTCAAAAGGAAGACAAACATATAAAGGTAAAAGAATTCCAAAGAAAGTTTTCAAGAAAATCTTTTGCACCAAAGAAGACATCTCATCATCAGATGAAGATGAAGTCAGTGATAGTGAAATGGGGAGAGTTCTATTCATGGCAATAGAAGAATCCGATAAAGAAGACTCCGAAGAAGAATATGAAGAAGCATATGAAGAAGAAATTGAAGAGGAAGAAGTTGACTTCCAAGAAGAATTAATGAGTGTCATAGAAGTTATCAGAAGATAAAAGAAGAAAAACAAGAAACTACAAGAAGAACTAGATAAGAAAAAATACACTCAAGAACTAGAACAAATGATCACAAAATTGAAGGTTCAAATAGAAGAAGATAAAAGAATTGAAGAAGCATTCAAAGAACAGCTAGAAGGAAAAGACAGGATCATTGGAAACCTGGAAGCAGAGATTGTCACACTAAGAAAGGATATTCAAAAGAAAAATATGAAGAATAGCTCAAAAGTTTTGGATGACATTATCAGCAGTAAAAAATCTCATCTTGAAAAGTCCAAACTTGGATACAATCAGATAGAAAAGGGATCAAGCTCCAAAACAACAGAGCAAGAAACAAATCCAAAAAGTTATGCAGAAACAATCAAAGGGGATAAAAAGATATACAAGGAAGATTACAGGGACACTCCTTCACCGAGAAGATTCATCTTTCAGAATCAACAACAAATAGACAGGCCTCAAGAAGAAGAAGGATTCATAAGAGCACCTCCTTTCAGAAGATCTTCAACTACTAGGTATCAAACTATACTTTTTGGTTTATGTTATGCATGTAATAACTTTGGACATAAAGTTGTAAATTACAGAGCTAACAACAGAAACAATACCTACTTTGAGATCCATACACAAAGGGGTTATTTAAGAAGACCTAGTGAAACACAGAAACAAATTTACAACAGGTTTGAATCTTTGAGCACTGAAGTAGAATGTTACAAATGTAAATATTTTGGACACATGGTCAAAAATTGCAGAATGGTAGTCCCTCCTAAAGAACCTCAACAGAGTCACAAACAAGAACCTCAGAAAATGACATGGATAAGAAAGCAAGATCAGTATAGCAATGAATAATGCACAGTCACTCTACAATCTAAACAAAATAAACGTGGTTGGTATGTTGATAGTGTATGTTAAAAACAAATGACAGGTGATAGAGACAATTTTCTTACATTACTAAAGGAAAGAGATGGATCAGTCTCCTTCGAAAATGATGATTCGGCCAAAATCATTGGAAAAGCCACAGTCTGAATTGGGAACAAGAATGAAAAGGCAGAAAATGTTATACTAGTAGAAGATATGAAACATAATCTTTTAAGTGTGAGTCAAATGTGTGACCAAGGTCATAAAGTTACTTTCGATTCACAAAAGTGTGAGATAAGAAAATAAGGTTCAAGGAAATTGGTCGCTACAGCTGCAAGAACTTCAAGCAACATATATATGTTAAGCGAAATTGGAAATGAAAAGTGTTGTCTAGGAAAGGAAGATGAAAGTTGGCTATGGAACAGAAGAATGGGTCACATGCATTTTGATAACCTTGTCAAAGTCATCAAAAGAGAAGCAGTCAAAGAAATGCCCCAGATCACGAAACCAACCAACACTTTATGCAAGCATTGCCAACAAGGAAATAAAACAAAGACCAGGTTCAAATCAAAGGAATATTCAACAACAAAACCACTGGAAATTGTGCATACTGATTTAGTTGGACCAACTACAACAAAAGGCTTAAAAGGTGAGAGATAATTTATGTTATTAGTTGAATATTATACAAGAATGACTGCAGTTTTCTTTCTCAAGAACAAGTCAGAAGCTTTTGAAAACTTCAAGATCTACAAGGAAATGGTTAAAAATGAGATGGATTCAAGAATCAAATGCTTAAGATCAGATATTGGAGGATAATTCACCTCAAAGGAATTTATGGACTATTGCAGCAATCATGTAATAAAAAGGCAATTCTCCATCGCTAGGACACCTCAACAAAATGGATTTGTTAAAATAAAGAACAGGACAGTACAAGAAATGGCTCAAACAATAATAATGGATTCAAAGTTGACAGATATTTTTTGGACATGGGTAGTGCATACAACAATTCACATTCAAAACAAATTAATTCTCAAAAACAACACTGATAAAACTCCCTACGAGCTATAGAAAGGAAGACCAACAAATGTGAAGCACTTCAAAGTTTTTGGAAGCAAATGCTACATCAAAAGAGAAGATGGAAGAATGGGAAAGTTTGGCTCTCGTGTGGACAAAGGAATACTTGTTGGTTACTCAAGTACAAGGAAATCATACAAGTGTTACAATCTAAGATTAAACCAAGTTGTGGAAAGCATCAATGTAACAATTGATGAAAAAGGAAGACCAAAATCAAAGGAAGAAGAAAACAAATCAATGGAACAACTTTTTGAAGAAGAAGATGAAAAAGAAGTAGAAGATGAAGATGAAGAGAATCCGACAAAAGAAGAAGAGAAATTTCAGCAAGTATCTCCAAAGACACCTAGCAAACGAGTACAGAAGAATCATCCTTCAGATCAGATTATTGGAAACAAAGATGCAGGAGTTGAGACTAGAAGAAAAATCCGTTCACCAGAACAAACACACCTAGCACTCTTATCTACAATTGAACCAAATTGTTTTGAAGAATCCATCAAGGATAAATTTTGGAATAAGACCATGGATGAAGAATTGGATCAAATAGAGAAAAATGACACTTGGGAATTGGTTCCAAGACCAAAGAATAAGAATGTGATCAGCACAAAATGGGTTTTTAGGAATAAATTGAATGAATATGGATAGGTTACAAGGAACAAATCTAGATTGGTATGTAAAGGATATGCAGAGATTGAAGGAATCGACTTTGAAGAGACATTTTCCCTAGTTGTCAGAATGGAAGAAATCCGTTTTCTTTTAGATTATGCATGCTCCAAAAATGTTAAAGTATATCATATGGACGTAAAATCAACTTTTCTGAACGGGGAACTTGAAGAAGAAGTCTACATTGAACAACCAGAAGGATTTTAGTTATCAGAGAACACATACTATGTGTGTAAATTAAAGAAGGCCTTGTATGGTCTAAAACAAGCTCCTAGAGAATGGAACTCCAGACTGGATAAGTATCTGCAGTAGGAATGGTTCAGAAAAGGAAGTGCAGACAACAACCTCTACATCAAGGTAAGTCAAGGTAATATTTTATTAATTGAATTTTATGTTGATGATATTATTTTTGGTAGTGATGATGACAAGTTAATCCAGAAATTTGCAAAAGACATGTAGAATGAATTTGAAATGTCGTTACTTGGATAACTATCCTTCTTTCTGGGACTTCAGATACGTCAAAGAAACCAAGGAATTTTTATTTCTGAAACCAATTATATCAGATAAATGCTAAAGAAGTTCGGAATGAAAGATTGCAAACTAGTTATCACTCCCATGCAAACCAGTTGTAAGTTGAGAAAAGATGATGATTCGAAGTCTATATATCAAAGGAAATATAGGTCAATGATTGGCAGCCTACTATATGTGACAGCATCTAGACCAGATGTAATGCAGGAAGTTGGACAGGTGGCCCAATTTCAAGAAGCACCAAAGGAATCACATGTATTAGCAGTAAAGAGGATCTTCAGATATCTCAAAGGAACAAAAGAGTTTGGATTATGGTATCCAAAAGGAAAAGATATATCACTTATTGCCTACACAGATGCAAATTGGGCAGGTTGTATTGATGACCGACAAAATACCAGTGGAGCAACGTTCTACTTAGGTGAGTGTTTGGTATCATGGCCAAGCAAGAAACAATCATCAATATCTCTATCTACAGTCGAGGCAGAGTATATTGCAGCAGCAGCATGTTGTACACAGGTTCTTTGGATGAAACAAGATTTTACAGATGTATCGGTTGAGTATGATGAGCCCATTCCAATATATTGTGATAATACAAGTGCCATAAATATCTCAAAAAACCCGGTGATGCACTCCAAGATGAAGTACATTCCAATCAACTATCACTTTCTATAGTAACAGGTTGCAGAAAAGAACATCAGAGTTGAGTATGTGGGAACAAAATAACAAGTGGCAGACATCTTTACAAAACCACTTCCACGGGAAGCCTTTGAATATATTCGCCAAAGACTTGAAGTTATTTCTACTACAAAATGAATGCTTTTTGAATTCTTATCTTATATGTCTTAGATGTACACAAGGAAGCACCATAAGAGGACAGTTCAGTCAATGGGAGCAGCCACGGATGGAAAGATACCTTTGACATTGATGACAAAGGGGGAGAGATTTATCAGATGCAAAGGACATAAGCATGGTTCCAGGGGGAGCAGATTTATAAGATGCAGAGGATAGAAGAAGATTTATCATATGCAGAGGACAGAGGCATGGTTCCAGAGGGAGCATGAATGATATGATTTCAGTATTGCATCAGAGTGTTGCCATCAATGCCAAAGGGAGAGATTGTTGATTAAGGTTGGTTGTCATTGATGTCAACCCTTGAAGAAATATCTGTAGCATGAAGCTTTGGGTAATGGACCGAAGAGTGTTTGATGTAAATATGACTCATTATTTTTTTTTCATGGTTGATAATAAGTAAATATGGATGAACTCCAAAGTGGTCCCCTTATGGTGAAATCCCTCATGGGAAGACGCTATGCGGAGTAAGAGAACCCATTCTTAATTGTGGAATAATGAGATAAAGGATAGTGAATTTGTCAAGGAAACTATCCTATATGGATAGTGCTTGTCATGCCATTTCCGGTGGTATGTAGAACGTCACATAACTCCTCATGGTTAGAGAGTTATGACCATGTGAAGTTGGAGAACCTAGGTTTGGGTAATGGACCCAAGTTTGTTTGATGGATAACGGTATGATTTTTTATATATTTGAAGGTAATACTATTCTAGATGGATAGTACATGTCATTCCATTTTTGGTGGTATGTGGAATGTCACATAAATATTCACAGTTTGAGAGTTATGGCCTTACGAAGTTGGAGGACCCTCATATGTCATCTAGAAGCCCCAAATGGTCAAAGTAGTCAAAGTGGTTTAAGATATTTTAAAAGGTAAATAATAAAGTGAAGTGATGAGTGTATTATAATTCAAATTGAATACAAAATAAATTATTTCAATAATAAATTTAATGGATAAATTAGAAGTGGGCTAACCCTAAAATAAGGAAAGTGGGTCAAGTGACCTAGAAGATGTTTTTAAGGAAGCTACTTGGAGAGTATAAATAAGAGGCAAGGCTCTCTCATTTTAATTACACTTAAGAATATTGAATATATATAGGTGTCTAAGGTAACCAAGGATATCTAAGCTGAATGTTTGAAGGAAGGTGAAGAAAACAAGGTCGAAATGCAAGGAAGGATAAATGTTTTTGATGGTGCTTTATAAGGTATGTTATTTACAGGTCATCTCACCATTTTCACTATAATTTGTTTTTATATAATGATTTAGAACATGCAATTTCTATGACATTGAGAAAACATACCCAAGTATTTGTGGTAAAAATTTCAGCTTGTGGGTCGTTGTATTTTGGGAGTTACACTCCGTGGAAAATAGGGTTTGTGGCTAGTCCTGAAACTAGTCAAAAACAAGTGTTTCGGGTAAAAATGTCATAACTTATTCATAACAGATCCAAATTTAGTGAGACAAAATGTTTTGATTAGGGTATAGTCTGTAGTATTCTATGTAACATTTTTAGATCAATTCAATTAATATTTCTTGTGGGGCACGCTCTACAAGGTCGCTCTCTAGAATAAGCCAAAATTCAGCAAGGTATGCCATTTTTGCTATAACTCCTTTTATGAGAGGTTCCAAGTAGTGACACCTGGAGGAATTGTATAAAAAACATTGAAGAAAATTGTGTATCAGTTTCATATATTTATACATTATAGGTTCAAAGTTATGATTACTTCAAGTTAGGGTTGTTGACTAATCCAAAACTAGGCATGTGAGACTAAAAAAAAGTTTGATGAAAATGCTAGTCTCTCGTTGTTAAAGTTAAGGAAGGTTTGTAGGAATGTAATCATATACACCAGGTCTATTATAGAGCTACAAATCAAATTTGGATGATGAAATTGATGAGGGATTTTGGTTGAGGTACATGTTGAGTACATGGTTGAGACAAGTAGTTGATGAGTTGGCACATACATGAGGTGTATAGTTGATGATATTGGTACATGTTGGCCCTTGGGTATGGAATCAAGTGAAGATCAAGGAAGAAGAGGTAAAATGCGAACTTCACGGGAGACATAGTGACTGTTACTAGGTCGAAGTAATCAAAAGAGAAGAAAAGAAGGAGTGAAGCCCAACAAAGCTAGTTGTTGGATGAGGAGATAAGGGATGATAGATAAGCAAGGTATATGGATCGAGGAAAACTCAGATAATGGGAAAAGCCACTGTTAGCACCACATGGGAAGAAAGGAGATACATACTAGTGAAGCCCGAGAAAAGAGGGTCAAGTTGACCTAGGGTTTGTATATCTAGGGTTTTGACACCTAGGTCTCAACCTAAGGCTGTCAGTGAGGGACTATATCGTATAAATAGAGGTTGAGAGGACCTAGGTCGGGTCGGTACTATTGTTGAGCATTGTTATTGATTGTTGTTCATTGAGAGAATATTGTATTTTGATTGAGAGAAGTGTTGAGAGTAAGAGCCTTATGGTATTGTAAGATCTTCAGTTGGGTGCGAAGATCAAGTCTTGCAGTTGGGTGCACAGGAGGGGAGAGAAAGTGAGAAGAAGAAGAAGATATGCTAGCAGAGAGCACAGATAAGAATAGTAAGCTTGTAAGCTTTACCTTAATATATCATAAGCACAGTTTTGTGGATGTAGCCCTAGGGAGAGGGTGAACCACGTATATCTGGTTTTATGTGTGTATGATTGATGCTTTATCTTTGTCTTTGATATACTGTTATTGCATTATTGTATTAGATCAGACCTATAGAATGTGGAGTAGATTTTAGTGATAAGTGAGCTAGGTATACTACATTGTATTGTGTTAAGATCCACTTGATATTCCCCTTGTTGTATACATCCATGTCCTGCAACCCCCCATAGCTACTTCAAGTGAGACTTCATCTGCTTCGCAGGTGTTGCCGAAAGGTGCGGTAGTTAGGGATTTGTTGGTGCACTCTTGAGCATTGAACCCTGGGTCTGCCCCTGTGCCAACAGATGGTTCCGTTGTCAGGACCAGAATATTCATGAGGGAATGTCAAGGTGGTTCCCATCGAAGACAGAGATTCAAAATTGGATAGAAGATCAAGAGAGGGAGTTCGTTGAAGCCCTAAACATTAACCCTAGGCTGAGTACTAAAGATTGGCTACAAAGCTACATTTTCACCAACATCCACGAGATCTTCTTTAGAGGAATCCATCAGGAGTTGTTTGAGTGGTTGGCTAGGTTAGATGATACCCAATTGGAGATCATATCTAGACCCCCTGTGGTTTGGATGCCAGCGTTGATCCAGAAGGTTAAAAGACTCGACAACATTGTATCCAGAGTAGTAGATCATTGGTTTGATAGTGCCATTGGAGGGTATATCACTAAATTTGTTGTTGACAGAGTAGAATCATATATCCAAGCCGAAAGATACTTTTTCAAAGGACCCAGAGGGAAATTTTTGCATTTTATGAAGCTGAGAATAAAGATGATCTTGCATGAGAAGAGCATTCTAAATATACAGTAGATTGGTTGAAGCCATAAAAGCTAATGTTCAAAAATTCGGATAGTGACAGCAACACAGACACTGGACATATGCGCAGTGGGAGAGATTTTAGAGGGGTTCACCTTGAGAACCTATTCAAGAAAAACTACAGAGAAGAAGGTTTCTACAGTGGAGAAGAGGTAGATCTAATAGACGAAGAACGTCCAGAACCCTCTAGACCAGAGGAAGGAGCAACTGGAGAACTTTTCCCGGACGAGCCAGAAAACTCAAGAACTGTGAAAAATGATGAAGTAAGTTTCATTAACCCTCCTGTTGTTTCAACAGCACTAGGAAATCAGAGTCATCAGAGTCCTCAGAGTGTTACTACTAGCAGTTCAGCATCTACTCAGACAAGAAACCTAGGTAGCTCTATGGAGGATGAGATGGTTCCCTATCTTTAGAGGGGATGGATCTGAAGACCCAGATCAACACTGGCTCCTATGTGAAGCTGTGTGGAATATTAAGAATGTCATTGATGAGGCCATAAAAAGAGACCAGTTCAGCACTACTCTTAGAGATCGCACACTGAGATGGTACATGAAGCTTGTCTAAGGACATGCACAGCCCCAACCATTGAATGAGATCAAGAACACGCTGATTGGAGAATTCAAGAAACCCAAATCGGAGTCACAATGTATTACAAATATGAAGGAGATCAAATAGAAGGTTGTTGAACCTCTCTGGGAATTCAATCAGAGATTCAAGACCTTAACATGTCGATTAACTTTTAAGATCCCAGATGAACAGAACAAAGAATGGTTCATCGTTTTGTTGTTACCACACATCAGAGTTCCTCTAATGCAACAGAAAATGTCTTCACAGTCTGAGGCGCTGGAGATCACCATGAAGCTTAAATCAACTCCTATGGGAGAATCCAGCTCAGGTATGAGCCAGATCTTGAGCCAGTTGACTAATTTGTCTTTACAAGTCAAAGACATAAAAAAGGATAAAGGAAAGGACAAAAGAGAAGACATCTGGTGTGTCAGATGCAAATCAGAGGGCCATGATAAGGAACATTGTCCTATATTTCATGAATATTTTGCCTCAGGAGCTCTGAGCCCCTTGAAGCAAGTCACATTTCCCTGGTGCGAAGTATGCAAAAAACTGACATCGCCCTGGTGAGTGCTATTACATGAAGAAGTATGTTTAGACACATGCAAACCTATATTGCACCTTTTGTAAGTCAGTAGGGCATGATGATAGAGACTGTAGGGCCTATGACCTCATGCATTAAAGTTCAAGAGATGTATACAAGATCCAAGATGAAGTACAACAAGAAGGAAACTCTACGCAGTACAACTCCCCGAGAAGAGGAAAATTCAATCCTCGCGATGGATACAGAGGACGAGGACGAGGACAAGGAATGGGATGAGGCCAAGGATAGATAATGTTTTATAACTGCACATAGCTAGGACATCTAGCAAGGGATTGTCAGAACCCTTGTACTACTTTTAGTTATTGAAATTATTTTGAGCATGTTATAGAAGATTTCCCTTTGTTGTTGGCTAAGCTTCAAGAAAGACGAGGACCTTAGAAGAACCCACAAGTGTAGTTTATATATGTTGAACCTCGTGGAGAAGACACGAGATTCATTTTTATTACTCGAGGAGGCATTGTTACAGGAGAAGATAGAGTGACCCGGGGAAATACTACAGAAGACTCAGGAGTCATAAAAGCTGTAGAGAAGACTCAAAATTTTGATGCCAAGAAATAAAGACGAACATTTGAAGATGCAAGGAAATAATTCAAAAGAGATCAAGGCTCATCTTCAAGAACGTGGCCAAAAGTAAGAGAATATGGAATGCCACCAGTATTCGATCAGTCTGTTTTTCCGAGAGAGGGAAAAGAGGTAAGCAAGCTCATGGAATTTCTATATACTTGTATTAAGCTAATCCAGGATGAAAACACTGTAAGGGAACTTCAGAATTTAATCAAGCAATATGACCTAGGAAAGATAGACCCCTTGTTGAATAGGGCAGTACACCAAATTGGGAAAAGGAGAAGGACAAACAAAGAATTACACTTGAATGCTCAGATAGGAGAGTATGACATAGACTATGTGGTCCTCGACTTAGGGTCGGAGGTAAATGTCATGACAAAGCAAACTTGGGCACTGATGGGAAAACCCAAGATGATATATTCCCCTATCAGGCTTCGCATGGCCAATCAGCAAGTTGTCAGCCCATTTGGATGATTGGAGCATGCCTCTGTGGACATCGGCGTAGTTAGAACCTTTGCAGATTTTGAGGTAATTGAAATTTTCGATGACAGTTGTCCTTACCCTGCATTGTTAGGAATTGATTAGGCCTTCAACAACTCTATTGTTGTTGATTTGAAGAAAATACGTATGACATTCGAAAGAGATGACCTTAGGGTCATCACACACTTAAATCCAAATGAGGGTCAGTGTTACACAGAGCCCATCAGAGAAGAAGACCATGCATACGAACTGGAAAACATCTACAAACTGACATCCATACAACAAGATTACATCAACCCTACAGTCGATGGGAATCTGAGTTGGCGAAGTGAAAACGCGTGTTCATCAAACTCAGAAGAAGCACTGGAAAATTGGAAAAATCAGATGTATGAAGTATCCACAAGAAGGTGTGCCAGGCTGACCAGAGAAGTGTTAATATTATGGTAGCTGCAGGAGGTATTTTCCTCCATGCATAAACCTGACGAGAATAGAAGACTCCTGAAAGCAAGAGAAAACCCTAATGAGTTGGCTAATAACCCTAGAAGTCTTGTCAGCTCAATAAGATAATTTATATTAGGTTATTAGCCTCCAAGAGAAGAATTCGACCAAAAATAATAATAATATACTGAACATACATGTACCCAGAAGGAGAAGTCGGCCCCAACAAATCTAGCAGAACCACTATAAATACAGGGCGCCAGTTCTCATTTGACACATCTCAGAATTGCAGAGAAGCAACTGGTGCACACTGCAGTTCCCAGTTTGGTGTGCACATGTGGAGGAGAGCTACAGGTGCAGCTGCTGCAGCAACCAGTTTTCAGTGTTGGCTTGGACTATCTCTTGGCTAGGGTTTGGACTATCTGATCAGCTATTTTTGGTGCTCTATCCTTGGCGGAAGATGGGCTACACATTGTTTGGCTATCTAGCCTAGGGTTTGCTTTTGGAGTAATTCTCAGTCAAGGTTAAAGTGCTCGGAGGGTAGCTTTGGACTATGGTTGGGTGACAAGGGTATTGTCAATGGTAAAACGAGCACACAATAAACTATATTCTAATAGGTTATGGGCCCACACCTCCTTCATTCAGTATAAACATTGGAGGGAAACATATTCGCTAGGATATTGAGCTCATTGAGGAACTACCACTAGGGTTACTAGCAGAAGCAGTTTCCAAGACACTGTCACTAGGGTTACTAGCAGGAGCAGTTGCAGAAACCCTAAACCTCTTGTTCAGGAACCTTAAGTGAATGGATTGACCTAATCTCTAGATAGATCAGTGCACTCTAGCCTAGTGCATTCCTTGATACTCTCAGCAAGCCAAGACATGAAGATTGAGTTTGTGGTCAAATCTAGGGTTTGACCAAGTCAAAGCAGCCATGAATTATTCTATGAAGTCAGAGAACAAGTTAGATGGAGCCTCTAACTTCAGAGCGTGGAAGACAAGGATTGACCTCATCCTTGCCAAGAATAAAGTGTTGGATATTGTGAAAGGAAATATCGTGAAACCAGAGTTTGAAGAAGGAAAAGAGAAGGAACCGTAGAATGTTGCAACTATGGAGAAGTTCAAAGATGTTGACATCAATGACATGAGTATCCTAGTGGATTCTATAAAATACCACTTGATACCCTACATATCCCATCTTGACTCATCGAAGAAGATGTACGATGCCCTAACAAATCTCTTCTTAGTCAAAAACATTGGACAAGTTATGAGTCTGAAGAATGAGCTCCGTGACATGAAGATGAATAATGATGACAACATAACATCATATTTTGTGAGGATATCTCAGTTAAGAGATCAATTGCAAGCCATTGGAGAGACCATTTCGGAAAAGGAATTGGTGAACACGGCCTCTCTTGGCAGGTCAGTTTTGGTGGGAACGCTCTTCTCATAAGACTAATCAGTTTAGAAACCCGATCGAATCAGTTCACTCAATCAATGCCTCTCCCGTAAGGCTGGGGCTATTGTTGTTGTTGGAGTTTGGAGTTAGGGAGTGGGGGAGTTGGGCTTTTTCTGCGGATGTCACCTCGTATTGGGACGTGAGATGGGGAATGATGGGGAGTAGAGATCAGTATTAAGTGAGAGATCTAATTGGTCAGTGAATGATGGGGACGCTTTTCAATGGTCTTCCCAAGACATGGGATGCATTTTCCGCAAGCATGAACACAAGGAAGGAGTATCCAACATTTGAAGAACTTTGGACTTGTTGTGCTCAAGAATAATTAAGGATCAATGCAAAAGAGAAACCCCAAAAGAAGTACGACAATCAAGCCTTCACAGCAATATTCAAGAACTTTAGGAACAAAAGGAAGTTTGGTTCAAGGAGGAAGCCAAATCAAGAGAAAGAAATTTCAGAAGTACAATGCTTCAACTGTCGAAAGTATGGTCACTACAAGAATCATTGTCCCAAGCTAAAGAAAAGGAAGGAGAAACACGAAGC
>ML779657.1:245535-272063 GCA_009831015.1 Picea engelmannii
ACAGTAAAAGTAAAAAGCATCAGTCACACATAAGGTATACACAGAGACAGATTTTCACGAGGAAACCCATAAAGGGAGAAAACCTCTTCTTCTTCGAAATGATAGGCAGTCTTTTTAGGTTTTGTACATCATCTCTAATTGAGAACCAACTCAATGTGAGGATTCTACCTTTGTTTTACAAGCTGCAACTTGTTTTAGAGCACCAACTCTCTGGTTTCTCTAGCACCCACTAGAAGGAAGCACCAACTCCCTGAATATTCCAGCACCAACTAGATGGAAGCACCAACTTCCTGAATGTTCCAGCACCAACTGGATGGAAGCACCAACTTCTAGTTACACAGGCTCCAACCTGTATAACAGAGAACACTTGTTCTCCCTTGCACCACCCTGCCACCCTGGTTTCTCTAGCTGCAACCAGATGGAAGCTACAACTTCCTGTGATCAAGCTCCCACTTGAACCTCTGAGGACAACAGTCCTCCCAAGCACCTCCCAACCGCCCTAATGTATTAATGAAAGAATACACAGATAACTACACAGATAAATCAATTCTTACCACTCTTTCTTTGTTCTATAAGTCTGATCTTCTACAAACTGTTCTGCCATTCTTCTCTTCCTCTGTCTGTTCAGCAGGTTTGCTCTGCATCAACTTTTTTTGTCATTCTTCTCTGCTTCAACTTGATCTGTTATTCTGCTCTACCTTTGATTTCACTCTGCACATATGCGCCATTTCATAATGCGCATCCTCTCCTTTTCCCTTTCTTACAGTTTCATTCTTTTTCATCCAGAACAGCCGAAAAGTCACATTCTGTCTCATATTATTTTATACACACCTCCCCGACGATTCCAATTCGCATTTCCTTAGGAAAAACAAGGACAACTATCCTAGCAACTGAAACGCTAACTGATTCTCAATCATGAGTCCATTTCTTTTAACAGATTCGTAACTGAGGAGTTAACTGTGAGAGGGAATAGTAACCCTCCGATCACATTCAATTTTATCCACACCGTTGGATGAACTTTATTAATCTTCCCTTTAAATTGGATTTCGGCATTCCTTGTGTTCATTGTTCTTTTCACTTACAAATCCTAATCCACAAAATTCCATAAAGCAGTCGGATCAACAATCCAGATCATATTTAAATCTGACGGTTCAAATTAAGTCAGGATTTCACTCATCGCGATTTCGACACTCTGGACGTTCGGTGTTTTTGTCACTTCAAATTCCCGATCCTCGACACTCCATAAAGAAGTCGGATCAATGGTCCAAATCACATCTCTATACAAAGGCTGCGATTATATCGTGAAATCGGGATTCCTGATGTTAAAAAACTTTGACATCTCCAACTCTCGATCCCCAAAACTCCGACAAGGTGTCCATCTGCTGACGTCACACGTGGATTGACACGTGTTGAATACTGCCACGTGTCACTCTAATTCGTGACTTACATGTGCCTGAAATGTTGAATCAGTCTAACACTTGTCATTACCTGGTTGTGCCACGTGTTCCTAGCTGACGTGGTCTGCTGACGTGAGTCGGGTCGACGGTTCAGATGTGATCTTGATTTGACGGCTCAGATTACATCGGGATTTTGCATATCGAGAAATCGGGATTCCTGTTGCATTGTTTCTTTGACATTTCCAACACGCGATCCTCAAAACTCCGATCAACGGTTCAGATGTGATCTTGATTTGATGGCTCAGATTACGCTGGTATTTTTCATATCGAGAAATCGGGATTCCTGTTGCATTGTTTCTTTGACATTTCCAACACACGATCCTCGAAACTCCGATCAACGTTTCAGATGTGATCTTGATTTGACGGCTCAGATTACGCCGAGATTTTTCATATCGAGAAATCGAGATTCCTGTTGCATTGTTTCTTTGACATTTCCAACACGCGATCCTCGAAACTCCAATAGGGATTCAGATCAACGGTCCACATAACCCCCTGAGATGGACGGTCCTCCTTCTTTCAGGATTTTGTGAGCCCCTTTTATCCTTGTTATACTTTAAAATGCGTGCACGTTCTCCTTGATCCAACGATGGTCGGATCCCGTGCTTGGATCAAACCCCTGAGATCTGTCTTCCTTTTCAGCGCTCTCTTCTTGTCTTCATTCAGATATGACGGCCATCGGGAATTCAGAAAGAGATCCAACAAACACAGTTGATGCTCTTCCCCGATTATCACTGCTCCAATGATCATCGTTGTCGTACTCAATCCATCACCACTACTATACTTGCCATCAATGACAAGTATACGCTTCCTATAAATAATCTAACAATCCTCTGTACATTCTTCCTGTACTCATGCCATTCGTTGTTTGTTACATATTTGCCAACAAAAAATATCCCCTTTAAAGGGATGATGTTGTAGTTAAAGGCCTTGATCATTCTTTATGGATTAAGGACCCTATTTTCATCACCTAATCATGGTCAAGGCCCCAACATAAATCCCTACTACACAAAAAATCCTAATGGAAACTTCATCCAACCCGTATGCAAAAGATCCCCTTTAAATGTATCATGTTGTAGTTCATGGCTTTAATCATGGCCTATTAACCCAATAATATTTTTTCAAGGCCTAATTCCTTGGATTTATCCCCCAACCATGGTTAAATCCTTCATAGCCATCTTTGATACAAAAAATATTATAACAATACCCATATCTCACTCAAAGGTTCATGATTCCCTATAGACAACATGTTAAGTGGTTTAGGGAATTGATTATGTCCCTTAATCCCTAAAGGATTCATAAATGACCCAAGAGCCTTATTTTCCTTGCTTAACCATGGATAATTACTTAATGCACATGTCCCTATTGCAAAATATTTCATAATGGTACACATATTCAACTTGGAGGCTAAATATTTCCTCTAAAGGGATTATGTTGAAGGTGATGTTCATGGATATTGAGCCTTACAAATCCATTTATGGAATAAGGCCCTTATTGTCCTCCCTTTTTTATGGTAAAGTCCTTGAGACCCATTCCTACTATGAAAAAACTCATTATTATACCCATATCCTACTTATATGACAACGATTCACTTTAAAGGAACTATGTTGTAGTTTGAGGCCTTGATCATGGCCTATTAGATCAAGAATATTAACTTAGGTCCTAATTCCCTCGACTTCTGACCCAACCAGGGTCAAGGCTCTAGTACCCATCCCTAATGCATAAAACCTTCTAATGGAATCCACATACCACTCTAATGATAATGATATCTTATATAGGGAATGTTTTGTGGTGTGTGGCATTGTCCATGGCCCTTGTAGGTCCCCGAAAGATTCATTTAGAGCCTAAGGGATTTATTGTCCTCTCATGCACATTATCAAGGCATTGAGACCTATCCCCATTATCCAAGGAAATATAGGAGAAACCATGTTCCACTTGGAGGATATGGTAATATTAATATTAATATTAAAATTGCAGCCTAAAATATTAATACTAGAGGTGGGCAATAGGGACTTGTATGGTCTAAATCATAGTGAATGATAGTGTTTTTTATGCCATATTAACATAACTGATTATTCTTGAATAAGTGAAGCTATTTTTTTCCTTCATATTCATAACTATATGAAGTTGTTGATTAGAGATTATTTTGTAAACAGTATGAAGATGTCTAATATCGATGTAAGTGCTTATATTTGATCATTCATTGGTATTAGCATCAAGACTTAATGGTGTCCACCCTTTGGAGGTTTTTACATGTATAAATGTTATGCATTATTGATTCAAATGTTCAATGGCCTATTGATTGATGGGTTGTTTACCTAGAAGGTTAAGAGGTTGATAGATCGATGATCCTTACCTTTATTTAGTGTATATGGGTTTAAATGTATTAACCTTGTTCCTAAGGATTGTCATTTTTAAAAGTGAAGATACCTTTCATCCACGGTGTTGTAGATGTCTAGTAAGAGGAATTTGTCTTAAGGATACTATGAATGAGTTTGATTGATGTTAAACCAGTAATCTTTGGTGGTATATTTGTATTATTAACAAGACTTAGTTGTAACCACCCTTGAGTGTCATGTATGCATTGAATGAGTAGACCTCTTATTTATGCAGAGTGAAGTTATTATTCATGAATAGGATTGTATATGTCCATTAATTTGAATGCATGTCTATTGATATGAATGCATGGATGTGTTTAATTSTTGAACATGAAATTGTACTTGTTATGCTTTGGATAATACCATTTTTAACTAGTTGTCTTCATCTTGAAGGTTATGCTATGTTGTTTACTTTGAATGATAGTTTTGAGTGGGTTGTATGCAACTCTTCATAATGAGCAGGTATGAAATTATCATATAGCAAGTGTGAAATAGTGTTATGTATGACATGGTATAATACATGTTTTCTCTTGTTGTTAGCTACCATATGAAAGAGAGAAACATATTCTAATTATGCCTTTGAAACTTATCATGTGAATGATTATGAACTTTCATATAATAGACTAGTCTTAAGTCTATTATGGTAATATTTTTTGTTTTTACACAATAAAGGGGTTTATATATTAAAACCAGTGGTATAACCATTGTAGAGAAAACTTACATAATTCAGCCCTGTGATCAGTGCGGGAGCTTCGAGATTACAAAAGGGGTTGCCATACTATAAAGTCCTAGAATTCCCATAACAGCCGAGAGTCCAAAATATAACTAAACTCAGAATAAGAATCAGCTTACAGTGCGATTGTCTGAGTTGCATAAGGGCCTATACTCCAACTTACAAAGAAGAGAACCAGAGATCCAAAAAGAAATAATTCCAGGAAAGAGGAATTCAGGATTAAACCTTCCAACCCAGGATGGAGGAGCTTGCACTTGTGGTTGCCTTCCCCCCTACATCTATCTAGCGGCTCTATACTGCAGCTTGAATTTCCAACTTTTCAATTCTTGGTTCCAGATCAACAATTTTTATGTTAGCTTGCTGAGTTGTGTAGGTGAGAGCTTATAACACTTCATCAATTAGCTGGATTAGATCTTCCTCCATCATTTCAAACCTCTGACCTCCTTCCCCGTCAAGACGGAGCAGGAATCATCTATGCGCGCTAAGCGTGCGTTTCAGCCTACGAATTTTGAGTTCCAGGGAGGGCGAGGGATTAGGGGGGTTGGCTGAGTTGGAACTAGAATCCTTTGCAAGAGCGGTGGAGAAAGACCAAGAGGGAGGCTTGGGCGAAGAAAATTGGTAGAGACTAACTGAGGGAAAGACTAGGATCTCAAGCTAAGCGAGAAGCCAGATAGAATTGGCAAGGCAAGATGAGCAGGAGCAATTCGCCACCTTCCTGAATTTAACAGTATCTCATTCGTGTGCCACCATGGGAGGATGGGGGGTTCACGCGAGTGCCATGCAGGAGGGATAAGAGATCTGTGCGGAGGTGCAGGCGGGACATGAGGCGAAGGACAGGGAGGGGGAGGGGAGTGGACGCGAACAGTGCAGATAAGTACCCTCACACGGGAGAAGGGACAGACAAGGGAGGCGAAGGAGGGTTGCCATGAGTATAATGTCAGGAGGGAACGAAGGTCACTTGCCCCGGGAGGCCCAACTGAGCGCTCACTGGGTGTCATTAAGGGAGAGGGATGAAATCCAAAGCTCCATTTAGGGAGAGATGACCCCTGCTCAAGTGGGTGGCGGCTTTGGTAGCTTGGTAGGCTTCAGCGTTGAGATGACGGAGCACATGAAAGAAGTCAATTTTTTGGAAGGATCAGGAGAGCCACATGATTTTCTTGAGAATGTGGCACAGATTCATTTGAGTAGGCAAGGTGTTGGTGATGATAGCTTGGATTAAAATCTGGGAGTCGCCTATCACCGTTATTTCTTTTATTTCTAGCTTCCGGGCTTGGATAAGTCCTTTCCAAAGGCTTAGAGCTTCTTCTATATTATTGGATTCGACTCCAAGCCCCCAAGAGTAGTCTAATTCTCATATTTCACCATATTTCATGATCCTTAGTGAGAGGAGGGGGGGATTTGAGGTATGGAGTGAGGCTATGGATCCAATCTTTATCAGGGGAGTTGAGAGAAAGGGAGTTGGTGCAAGGCTAAAGGTAGGAGAGGCAGTCTCCCAGTAGGGATTTGGCTTTGGCAGAAACGATGTCGGGTGAAGCGGTCAGATTTCTAAAGATTCTGGAGTTTCTTTCGAGCCAAATTTTCCAAAGGATGAATTTAGGGAGGGACATCCAGCAGCACTTGATTTGAGGGTTGGCCTTTAGAGGGAAAGGACAGAGGGTGGCCTAGGTTTTTAGCAGAGTGGGTATGTTAGGAGGGATTTGGTTAGAAGGGATCCCTCCTGGCAAGGCATGCCGTCAGTCTTATTTTGCAAAGGGGAAATTGAGGAGCAGATGGTCAGCAGATTCTTCATGGATTTGACAAAGAGGGCATCATATTCTAGGTTTAGCGGCTCAGAGCAGTCCTAGTGCTTCGAATTCATTAATTGTTTATTAAATTATTAGTAATGGAGCACATATCAATTAAAAAAATATTATGGTAATATTAACATTAATATCAAAATTGCAGCCTAAAATAATTTTTTATTTTTTTTTTAAATAAATATTGGTCGTCGCAATTGCGATGCAAACCTTAATTGTTGCGACAATTTTGTTGTATAAACAATGAAAAGATTTTGTCGCCTGTGTGACGACAAATTCAATTGTTGCGACAGTTGTTCTATATAAAAACGAAAATTTTCCATCGCCTATGTGATGACAACTTCAATTGTTGCGACAGTTGTGCTATATAAAAACGAAAAGTTGTCATCACACATGCAACGACAACTTCAATTGTTGCGACAATTTTGTTGTATAAAAATGAAAAATTATTGTCGCACGTGCGACAACTTCAATTGTTGCGACATTTTTTCTATATAAAAATGAAAAGTTTTCGTCGCACGTGCGACGACAACTTCAATTGATGCAACGGTTTTGTTATATAAACAACGAAAAGTTGTCATCGCACACGTGACGACAACTTCAATTGATGCGAAGGCTTTGCTATGTAATCAACAAAAAGTTGTTGTTTCCAGTGTGACAACCGATTAAATTATTGCAACAGTTTTTCTATATAAACCATGAAAGTTGTTGTCGCAATGGGCATCGCAATTGAGAGGAAATGTTGGTTTCACATAGTTTTCCTATATTGTCGTATTGGCAACAATATTTCTTTTTTTGTCGCAATTGCCTATGTTGTCTCTCTTGCAACATTTTTTCAAGTTCGTTGCAATTGCCACGTGATATAAAATGATGTTTCAAAGACTCCAGATTCATCGCAATGTCAACGACATAACGTCGCAAGAGCGTCAAAACAGTCGTCGCAAAATGACCCAAATATGCTAGTGGCAGCTGGAAGACTTTTAAACCAATTTTTCACTTCACCTTGCAAAGACAGGGCAAACATCCTGATATAGACATCGTCATATTCAACCTCATAAAAGTTAAGGAAATCTTCAAACCTCTGGATCTATTTTTTAGCAGTGATATTGGCATTCTCTCCATCAAACCTCGGCAGATTATTGGTATAATTTGTTGGAGGTCATGGAAGATAGAAGGAAAAACCAGAGGTTTGTATCTGTCTGGGACTTTCACAGGTATAGGAGGTAAATCAAGGATCTTAGAACAAGATGGAATTTTAACCTATGAATCTGGAACTTTTACATATGTATCAAAGATTTTTACATTTGTAGGAAATAAGGCAGGAGGCTTATGTCTATCAAGGCTTCCTATAGGTATTTGAGTGTGTACCAGAGATATGGGAATGGGCTCAATCCTTTGAGGCTCTTCGGGTTGAAAATGATCGTCCTGGATTTCAACAATATACTCTGGACCAGGATCATGATAAGAGAGAAAGTAATTACAAATGAAACCAATAATATCATGAATACAATTTGAGCTTGAGTACCTAGTCTTTCTAGGTTGTTTGGTCATGCTTCAAGTTCTTCCTCCAGTGGAGTCTTTGAGTTGGCACTGTCTGGAGCTGATTGGAGTCGTCGGGTGAATGATATCAGCATTATGGTGTCTAGTCATTGTCCACCATCAGTGATCAAATCTGTAACTTGAAGTGCACTACTGGAGAAAGTTCCCCAGTATGGTCGCCAGTCTGTTAGCACTCTGTAATTTTCCCAAGGCTGTGGAGGCAGTCACAGAGGCAACATCAAAACCACTTTGAGACTTGGATCTATCCCTCCAATACTTAGAGAGGGATCTCTCTGTTTGATATAGATTTGTTTAAATAGATATTAGGCTAGTTATGCAGAACATGGGTTTGTTTATGGATTTGGTATGTTTGGGAGATCGAAAAATCGAATTTTCATTGGGCCATGGGGTCTACCTTTCTGAAAATGGATCTATCTCAGATGTAAAATATTGTCTCCATAGGGAAGGATAGCAAGACTGTTGTATAAAATTGAATTAAATGCAAGTGGAGGAGAGGAAAATGAGGTAAAATCCATCAAGCATAAGAGCAGCTAAGAATTCCTATGCTTAACTTCAGACGAAAACATGTAGATCATTAAAAGACCAGAAACAAAGTGCAAAAAACAAGTTATGTTCTTAATATTTCTTTCAATGATTGGATCAGGGAAAAACATGAATGGATTGATAGAGAAAGAAAACAGTTACTTAGAGAAAAACATCACCAGGGAGTCTAACACAAGAATCCAACAGATACAATTTTTATTTCTGGAAAGTCATCTAGAAAATTACAATGTATCCCATGTGGGGCATGAATCCAGAGCTCAATAATCCACCCTTGTGCATTTTTCTTATTAAAATATATGGAACTGACTCTCCCCAGGATCAGGAAGTTGAATTCAACCACCTCGTCCAAAAATAGCAACAAATCCCCAAAAATCATGAACTGTCTGCCATGAAAGACGAGTCGAATTTCTGCAAAAAGGGGGTCCGCTCAGACATCTGTTTCTCTTTAATTATGACACCTTGGAGTATGTTACAGAAAAAAACCTCTTTTTGTTTCTCCAAATTCACCTCCAGCTCTCTGAAACAGCTCCCGCAAAATCAGGGCTAAAACAGAAAGAACTAGAAATCTAAAAAATGAGGCTGAGAGAGAGCTTTGATTCTCCCAGATAGTGGCACCTGTGCAAAAAATGAGAGAGGTTTTTGTTTTTCATCTCATTACAGAAAACAACCTCTCTCATTTTTTCAAAATTCGCCTTATTTTTCCCGAAATAGCCTTCGTAAAATGACTGGTTGAAAATGTTGCCAAAGCGGTTTTGTTGGGGATAAGTGGTATTTCGGACCCCCCCTGAGGTGGTAAGCAGTTTTAGGGGGAGGGGGGGGTCCATAGGAATGTGGAGTTGACACCTATCTAGGAGTGGTTTTTAATAAATAGCTTATTGTACCCCCCTAAAGTGATGGGACGTGTGGGGGGGGTCCAAAATGCATGGGAGAGTGGGTAGGGAACTTAGGATAGTATTAAGTTTTAGTTTTTTTTTTTTTTTGTTTACGAGTTTTATTATATGTTTTTGTTTTGTTTTATGTTTTTATGTTTTATTTATATTTTGTTTTAATTATTTGTGTTATATTTTTTAATTGTTTTATTTAATATATGTTTTTGTTTTAATTTGTTTTTTATATGTTTTATAATTTGTGTTTGTTTGTTGTAATTTGTTTTTATTTTTTATTTCATAAATGGTATCATTTAATTCTAATTAAATTAACTACTAACTTAACTATTATTAATTAATTAATTAATAATTAGTCTAACATATCTTGATTAAACTAACTACACTAATTTTATTGCTAACCTTATTAATCTATTGTTCTTTTTAGCCTAAGTTTGTTTATTCATGGATGGGTGGCGGGCGAGATGTAGCCAATGGGATGAATGGAAAAGGGAGTGAGGGTACATAGGTGGATTAAGGATGCAGCAAAGTGATGGAGTATCGGGCGAAATGGATGGAGGGGAAAAAGGGGTCAACAGAGCCAGACTTCGTCATCACAAGAGAAACGCCAAATCATTAGTTGAAGAATCAAGTTACCTATAATTATAGGACCCCAACATGGGGGACTCACAAAAGCAATATTACAGACTGGGTACAATGTCGAACCTTGATGACAGCGTGGTTCTCAGCCCAAGTAGAAAGTTGCGAAGTAAGGTACACAGGTCAAAGTTTCCCAAAGGACCATGTGCGAAGTTGTGAAGAAGCCTGGAGTAATATTCCACAAGATAAATGGGTGCACAAATTCATCAACATGTTGGACACCACACCTATCAACTGGTACCTTCAAGCGGAGCTGCGCCTCATCACCATAGAATGGAAAGGTATGAATCATAATTTTGTAACTACATTTCTATTTGAAATTCAATATCCTTCAGTAGACCAGACACTACAGATTGTGAGACAGAAAGTATTTGAAGAAGAATCTAGCCTCCCTTTTGAACAAGAAGAGGACGAGTGTACTACGCCTCTCCAGAAACTGCAGGGATGTTACAACATTAATGCAGATGACGATGATGATCCAAGGAAGGTCAACATCGTTGAGACAGAAGGCCAAAGAGATGTGAAAGGACTAGGAGTTGAGCTACCATTTATTGGTCATCCAATCAAGATTACAAAAGTCAACATTGGGACAGAGGAAACACTGAAGCTTACCAATGTCAGAGATTATTGGGATGTTGCTACCATTGACAAGATTATAGATCTATTGCATGAATATTAGGACTTGTTTCTGACCAAGTTCATTGATATGAAGGGCATTAAGGGACCTATGGAAGAGATGAGGATACCTTTGAAACCATATGTGAATCCAGTCAAGAAAAGACCCTATAGATTGAACTCAAAGTATAAGGAAAACGTGAAGCTTGAGCTTGACGAAATGCTAGAAGAAAGCATTATTGAACCTGTCGAAGAGTCTGAATGGATTAGTCCTATGGTGGTGCAAGACAAGAAAATAGGAGAAATCAGGATCTGTGTACATCTTAGGAAGTTGAACGATGCTTTCCTACATGACCCCTTCTCTACACCATTTACTGACGAAGTGCTAGATAATGTGGGAGGCCAGGAGGTGTATTCTTTTACAAATGGATTCTCAGGATATCATCAGATCCGAATTTCCAAGGAGGATCACCACAAGACCACATTTGCAATAGAATGGGGATCTTACCAATATACAGTGATGCCATTTGGACTAAAGAATGCCCCAGCCATCTTCTCCAGGGTGGTGGTTGAATCATTTAAAGAATTTTTGCATAAATTTTTAGAAGCATATTTTGATGATTGGACTGTGTTTAGTTTGATGAAAAACCATATTGACTTCCTAAGACTAATGTTGGGGGGGCGAATATGCAGATGGCTTTTTCTATTTCAAGAATATGATTTTGAGATCATAGTTAAGCCAAGAAGAATGAACAAGGGACCTAACCACTTGTCGAGGTTATAACATGGAGAAGAACCCACCAGTCTGGAGGATACACTATCGGATGCCCAGCTTCTCGCCATCAGAAAGATCGATGACCACTTCATAGAAATAGTCCAATTCCTGTCAACAGGAATGGCACCTAGTGAGTATACAATTCCCCAGAAGAAACAGCTAGTAGTGCGTGCTGCAGAATTTTCATTGATAGCGGGTCAGCTATACAAGATGGGACCTGATGAGATACTAAGAAGATGTTTTATGGAGGCAAAATGCCCATTGATCCTCGCAGAAGCTCATGAAGGAATCACAGGAGGACATTATGCAGGGAAAGTAACTGCGCAGAAGGTTCTGCGATATGGCCTTTGGTGGCCTACCTTACATAGATATGCTAAGGATTATGCTAGAGCATGTGATGTGTGCTAGAGAGTTGGGAGACCATCCAGAAGAAATGAAATTCCTTTAGCACTGCAGATGATCCTATAAGCATTAGAAAAATGGGCCATTGACTTCGTGGGATCTATCAACCCACCAGGGAATCACACAGGAGAAAGGTATATCATAACTGCGACTGAATGCTTAACCAGATGGGCCAAAGCCAGAGAAGTCAAGGACTATAGTGCAACTAAAGTTGCGCGATTTATATTTGATGACATAATAACCAGGTTTGGATGCCCCAAGATCCTTCTAACTGACCAAGGCACACACTTCATCAATCAGACAGTTGAAGCATTGACTGAGGAGTTTACCATCTACCATCAGAAGAGCACACCTTATCCTCCTCAGGAAAATGGAACAGTCGAATCATTCAACAAAATCTTGGAGACAACACTAACGAAGATTTTTAATGTGAATAGGGATTACTGGGATTTAAGACTACCTGCAGTACTTTGGGCTTATAGAACCACTTGCAAGAAACTGACTAGGCAGACCCCTTTTAAGTTATTTTATGGTATCGAAGTTGTTGTCCCAATGGAATACTTGGTTCCAAGATTAAGAATTGTTTCCTTTACAGATATGGATGACACTGGAGTTGTTCAAGAGAGGCTTGCACAGTTGGTTGAACTAGAAGAAGACAGATTTATTGCAGGATTTCATCAGCAGGTTCAGAAGGACAGAGACAAGGCCTACCATGACAGGCACATCAAGAAGAAGGCATTCAAGCAAGGTAACTTAGTACTAGTGTATGACAGTAAGTTTATAAAACACCTAGGGAAGTTTAGAATGCATTAGCTTGGACCATATGAGATTGCCTATGTTACAGAAGGAGGAGTTGTGCAGCTGAAGACGCTAAACGGAGAATGGAAGGAAGGGTTGTTAAATGGGAGTCGATTGAAGTTGTACTATGACAACCAACTTCCTCACATATCTCAGTTTAAATCTGGAAGAAAAGGGTCTAGGTATCAGGTGCAGTTGAAACTGGGTACCAGACATAGAAAAGGCATTATGCACAGGGATGGAGAGGAGGCATAAAGTAGAAAGCAAAGACTACACTGTGTAGTCCAAAGTCAAAGTAAAACAGAAGGATCAGGTCTGAAGTGCCTCTAGATGAGTCACATGTGAGTGTTGGGGGCCTATTGGCCCTTAGGTATGGAATCAAGCGAATATCAAGGAAGAAGAGGTAAAATGCGAACTTCGCGGGAGACACAGTGACTATTACTAGGTAGAAATAAGAAAAAGAGCAGAAAAGAAGGAGCGAAGCCCAAGAAAGCTACTCGTTGGATGAGGATATCAAGGATGATAGATAAGCAAGGTATATGGATCGAGGACAACTAAGATAACAGGAAAATCCACCGTTAGCACCGCGCGGGAAGAAAGGAGAGACAGGTTGGCGAAGCCTGGGAAAAGAGGATCAAGTTGACCTAGGGTTTTAGACACCTAGGGTTTGTATATCTAGGTTTTTGACACCTAGGTCTCAACCTAAGGCTATCGATGAGAGATTATATTGTATAAATAGAGGTCGAGAGGACCTAGGTCAGGTCAGTACTGTTGTTGAGCATTGTTATTGATTTTCGTTCATTGAGAGAATATTGTATTGTGAGTGAGAGAAGTGTTGAGAGTAAGAGACTTATGGTATTGTAAGATCTTCAGCTGGGTACGAAGATCAAGTCCTATAGTTGGGTGGGTAGGAGGGGGAGAGAAAGCTAGAAGAAGAAGAAGATCTGCTAGTAGAGAGCGCATACAAGAACTGTAAGCTTTACCTTAATATATCATAAGCACAGTTATGTGGATGTAGCCCTAGGGAGAGGGTGAACCACGTATATCTGGTGTTATGTGTGTATGATTGATTCTTTATCTTTGTCTTTGATATACTGTTATTGCATTATTGTATTAGCTCAGACCTATAGAATGTGGAGTAGATTTTAGTGATAAGTGAGCTAGGTATGCTGCGTTGTATTGTGTTAAGATCCACTTGATATTCCCCTGGTTTTAGACACCCTTGTCATGTAACCCCCCATAGCTACTTCAGGTGAGACTTCATCTGCTTCGTAGGTGTTGTCTAAAGGGTCGGTAGTTAGGGATTTGTTGGTGAGCTCTTGAGCGTTGAACCCTGGGTCTGCCCCTGTGCCAACAATACATATTGACGAGTCATAGTTGATGAGTAGTTGACACATGATTGGTACATACTTGGTACATGGTTGGATGCACTTGTTTATGGTACAAGTTGATTATAGGTTGTTTGGTACAGATTGGTGCATGGTTGATGCACTTGTTTATGGTACAGGTTGATTACAGGTTGAGGTATAGGTTTATGCATGGTTCAAATTTATTGGTACAGGTTTACAACACTATATCTCATAGTTATAGTGTGATAGTGGTTCCATCATTCTACTTCTACTTCAGGGTGGTGGGATGGGGCAAGAACAGGTGGTTGTAGCCACCTTCTGGTTGTAGTTGGAGAACATAGGGGGTTGTAGCCTCCTTCTAGTTGTAGCCAAAGAATTGGGGAGTTGGAGCTTCCCTCAGGTTGTATCCTGAGAAACTGGGGGGTTGGAGCCTCCTTTTAGTTGCAGCTGGAAAAGAAAGGAATTTGGTGCTTCCAATGAATGTAATTCTTCAAGACATATAAGAAAAAACATTCTGTGGTTTTCTCCCGATTTGGGTTTCCACGTAAAACACTGGTGTACTATGTATGTGTGTGATTGTTTGTTTCTTACTGCTCATTATCGGATAATAATTGTACATTGATATAACATTTGAAGAAAAAGGATTATAATTATTCTATTACTGATTCACCCCCCTCTCAGTAATCCAACAGACATGTGTCATTGGGGATTTTTCTATAAAACAACAGAGGTAAAAGAGTGAAGGGTTCACTTTTCTTTATACTATTATGATGCTAAATTTTTGACTGAGTTTTTCTTGTGAGAGTTGGAACTCCAAGCTTGTTACAAGAGTGGAAGCTCTTCCTTACAAGGAAATCTTGGAAGCTATTGTGTTCTAGTTTTGTTGTTTGGATCCTTTGCGACTCGGGGGGATAAGGTGGAAGAAGAATACTCCTAGCATTGGTTGGGAGGTACCGGTGAAGTTCTTGGTTTGGAAAGCGGAAGGAAAGACGTGGCGCAAATCTCTTCTACGGTCAGATATCCTCAACAAGTTCATCCAATCCATTAACTGTATTTATTTGTTTACAGTATTATGTATTTAATAAGATTGTAATATCATGTAAATATGTCTTGATAAATTATTGGAAATGATGAACCTTTAGTAATGGAATTCATTAATGTGTATAGATACATTCATGCTAATTGATTGAACTATGGATAATTATACATATTTTAAATGGATAGACCGAATGATCTTGTGGATATAGACCTCAAATTTAATTGATGTTTGTTCTCTGTTTTCAAAAGCATTACCTAGGGTTATTGAAAATTATGAATACATTTTTGTACTGTGACATATTATAATTTCCTTGTTATGTTGAATTATATTAGTGAGATGTGTGTTGTGAATCTTGATATGTACAGGAAATTTTGTTTTTAAAACTAAATATAATTTTATATCTATGCGAGATGGATCGACGAAATTAAACAAAGAAGAATTTTGAATGGTTCCCTACCCTGATCCGATGACCAAACAAGAAGAATTATTATTACACTTCGATGAATTGTTCCTAAAATTTTGTATTTACTCTCCCTTAGGTTAATTGAATACTCTTCCCTCGGAAGAAGGTTAATAGGCGTGATTCATCTTAGTTCATTACAAAAGATAATCCTTGCAATTGATTTTCACATAAACTTTGGAAAGTCACCAAAGGTATCTCGACTGGTTTTTGTAGCTAACAGATATATAGTAATTTAATTAGTAATATGTTACGTAAACAAGTAATTAAATCCTCCTTCTGATCAGTTATACAATTGCAGGTGTATGGAGTTGAATATTGTTAGATTCTGGACGTCGTCACTATGGAACACTTCATAATCAATAAGCGTTGATCCATTCTCCGTGTGAGGGACGTGTACTCGTAATTATTATGGAGATGTGAAATCTAAGTCTATAACCAGAATTTTTACCTTTGAGTATACAATAGCTCGACATGGAAATTCTTGCCTTATGCGACTGAAATCTCTAAGAGATAGATATGGTTAAATGTTGGAACTTGTTCTTTTAATAATAAAGTAGTTTGAATGTGATGTCAACTTTAAGGCTTCAATTATCACTATATATATATATATATATATATATATAATTTTGGGTTACAGAGATTAAATATATAAGATTAATTTACTATAAATTAGTTATGTAATTATAAAATGGGTGAAGATGATGAATATATAAATTAGTTATGTAATTATAAAATGGGTGAAGATGATGAATATATATTGGTTGTGTAAATCACATACAATTTATGTTACTAAATTAATAATTGTCATGTCACAAATATTTGTGAATATTATAGTACTAAGGATCCTAATTAATAATGAGCATATGATCCTAATTAATAATTAATTATTTAAAAGGCATTATCCTTGAAATATAAATAAAAGTAAAAAGATATATATAATATTAAAAAAATAAATAGATTATTTTTCTAGTTTTCTTTTTAAATGTTGTTGTGTAACAAAATGGGATTTTATAGATTAGTATGTGTATTGTGTGAAAAGTTTAGAAAATTATGGCTAGAGAATTTAATGTGTAAATTCATCACATGTGTGTTAAGTGAAATTTCTTGTTGTGCTTCAGATAAATGTTATAAGATGTTCTTGTTCAATACATGTGAATATTGCTTAAATGATTGTTTAATTGTAGAAGACTATACTATGTGCTGAAAGAAATTATGATGAGTATTGTTGATGATTTAGTCACGAAATTTGAAGTAGGATTGTGGTTAAGGGAACTAGATATCTCCTTGTTCTTCAGAACAGTTTCCAGTCCTGAGACCTTAAATGGTCCAAATCAATCGGATGAATCCTAGAATTGAGTGTTGATTATGTGTCTTGGAGGTCCTAACCTTGTAGGATAGGTTGGGCGGGTAGATACCTTTGTTATCTTTAAGTGATATGGTTGATCTTGAATAATAGTGAGGTTGTTTTCGAATTTTTTTGTGTAGTGATGTGATGATATTTGATTGTGTAATTATTAATGTGTGTTATTGTCACATATCACTTGTCTTGACAATTGTTTAAAAAAAAAAAGTATTATCGCTTCTATACTCACTTATTTTGATGTCATAATGGAGGGGACATTACACAAATTCCAGCATCTTTAAAACTTCTCCGTTAATAGTCAAGAAATCCAAAATTTCCTTGTACACAATCGTTATCCCCTTTTCTTCATGACCACGCACTAGAACCTTGGGTGCGGACTGGAGAAATACTCTGTACCGAAATTTTTCTCTACCAAACAATAACCCGGTGGCGCAAAATAACGTCGACCATTCATCAAATAAAATGATCAATGGTAAATGTGAAGGACCCGACATCCCGATATCATGTTAATCATCGATCTCGCAGATCAACTATGGATCATTGATCCAACCCAAACGTAATACAATGGTGGGCCAGCCAAACATCAAATTCATCCTGACGATTATCGGATCAGGCCTTTGGAACTTATCATGAACACAAAAAATGTGCATCCAATGTTTGATGTCCACTAGGATATGGACCGTACATCTAGACTTCATGGATTTAATCTTCGTCGTTCATTTCTTTCCACAAGTACATCGAATATGGACCCCATCGAAACTCCAATAGAACCTCAAACAAATGGAAATGTGACACGTATGTTGGACCATTGGTATCGGACTTAAACACCAACTTAACACTTAAGAGAATCGTGACAATCGATCTCCGCGATGATCTGAGTTGGTTATTTCAAAATTCTTGATTTAATCTGGACCGTCCAACACCCAAATAAAATCTTCGTTGATCTCGATCACGATTTTAATCATGGTCGTTCAATAAGGTAACCAGAGTATACATGGTTTTGATGCTTTCCTTGAATCAAGCCTGCAACTATTATGTGCAAGTGCTTCACCTGCAAGCATAAGAGATATTTGTAGTCTATCTAGGTAGACTATACATATCATTCAACAACTCAACGCATAAAAATGAAAAATCCACAAGCTTGGATATTTATTATATTTGTGAAGGAATAAAGTTACACGGGGAAGCTTGTCCTTCGATTCAATTCACCCTTTGTCACACAATCACTCACTCTTTCTTACACTATGATTCCACTATTTATCTCTTTAATACAATCTAAATCATATCGATCCAATCCTTAGAGACATGATCGTATCTGCCCAAATTTACAAAAATACCCTAATTAGATGAAAACAATCAATTCTAATCTAGGAAGATAGGATCGGATCCAAAAAAAATTCCTAACATATCTAACTCTTCTACTTCTACCACATTCATGGAAAAAATGTCTTATTCTCGAACAACCTATATTATTAAAATTATGGAAAATAATTAAAATAAATACAACGAGGAAACCAACTTCCTCTCATAGAGTTCCTAAGACCTTCTAGAGGTCAAAGACTAAGTTGTAAAAGATGCTTCTACATCAGACTCACGGGGAAGAAAAGGGTGGTTTTGGGTCTTGCAGTAGCAGTTCTTCAATATTGGTACCATACTTAGATATTTCTATTGATGTCATACACATGGCATATTCAGGTGGTTTCCCTTTCCACTTCGCCAAGTACTAAAATTATTCCTTGCATATGGTCTTCCTTACTACGTTTCGGTCTAAGATACATTCAATTTGTTTCTCCTGTGTTATAGGTAGTTGCTTCTCCCAGTCAATGGTATGAATATTATCATTGTCAAGTGCATCTGTGAAATTGTCTATTTTTTCCTTAAAAGGGTACAAATTTGATACATTAAAAATTGGACAAATTTCAAGGTTACTTGGAAGTTCTATTTCATAAGCATTTGAGGAAAAATTCCTCAATATTTTACATGGTCCAATATTTTTTATCGTTAATTTGTTGTATTCCCCTCTAGTAAACCTTTATTTTCTAAGGTGTGCCATGACCAAGTCTCCAACTTCAAAATCCAATTGTCTTCTCTTCAAATTTTCTTTTTTTTTTTACTTGTTGTTGTTGTCCAGTAACTATTGTTTGACCCTGTCCTGCAATTCCTGCATACTTACTGCAAAATCCTCACCATCGGCACTTCTAATTTCTTGTTTTCCTAGGTTCCTTAATTCATAAATTTCTCTGGGATGCATTCCATACAAAATCTGAAAAGGACTTAACCATGTCCTTCTATTAGGAGAGTCATTATATGCAAACTATGCTTGTGCAAGTACTTGATCCCACTATTTGGGATGTTCACTTACAAGACATCTCAAAATATTTCCCAAGCTTCTATTTACCACCTTTGTTTTCCCATCAGTTTGTGGGTGGTATGCTGAACTAAAATTGAGATTGGTCCCTAAATGTTTCCACGAGGTTTTCCAAAAATGACCCACAAATTTTGTGTCTCTGTCAGAAACAATGTTTTTTGGAAATCCATGCATTCTAACAACTTCTTTAAAGAACAAATTTGTAATGTTGGTTGTATCATTGGTATTTTTACAAGTTATAAAGTGTTCCATCTTTGAAAGTCTATCAACAACCACATAAATTGAATCATTACCTTGTTGTGTACTAGGAAATCCTAATACAAATTCCATACTTATAGAGTCCCATGGTTGGTATGGGATTGGAAATGGCTGATACAGTCCAGTATTTGTCTCTTTCCTATTGCATATTGACAAACTCTACATCTTTCAATAAATTTCTTAACATCATTATTCATGCCAGGCCAGAAATAAAATGCACTTAGTTGAGAAAATGTTTTATCCTATCCAAAATGTCCTGCTAAGCCACCACTATGTTTTTCTTTCAATAGATTTCCCCTCATTGAACACCTTGAAACACATAATTTACTTCCTTTAAACAATAATCCTTCTTGAATCATATAATATAACCATGGATTTTTGTCTCTACTTACTTTATTTTCACATACTGCATAAGCCTCCTTAAAATCTACATCATCCTTATACATTTCTTTCATCCCATCAAATCCAACAACATTTACTTGGAACTCTTGCAAAATCAAACTAACTTCGCTCAATGCATCTGTCACTTTATTTGATTTCCCACTTATGTGCTTTATAACAAAAGTGATTTTTTTCAGGAAGTCAATCCATTTAACATGTCAATGATATAATTTTGTTTGGTTTCTAATATACTACAAGGCATGATTATCAGTGTAAAGAACAAATTATTTTGGCATGAGGTAATGTATCCACTTATTTAATGCTTGAATAATTTCATAAAACTATTTGTCATATGAGGAATACTTTTTCTTTGTTTCATTTAATTTCTCACTAAAATAAGCAACTGGTTTCTTTTCGTGACTTAGAACATATCCTATTGCAGTTCCACTTGCATCACACTCAACTTCAAATAGTTTATTAAAATTAGGCAGTGCTAAAATTGGTTGTTTTGTTATCTTATTCTTTAGTAATTTAAAACTTTTATCAGTTTCCTTTGTCCACTTAAATGATTGTTTGGTTCCTTTAATAGTTTCTATAATTGGAAACTTCTTACCTCAAAAGAATTCTTTGGAGTATGCCAATTTATTATAGCCTTAACCTTTTCATGGTCTATCTTCAAGCCTTCTCCAGATATCACAAAGCCCAAATAAATTAATTATGTCTTCACAAAACTACACTTTTTCAAATTGATAAGTAGTTTCTCTTGTTGTAGTTTATTCAAAACCAACCTGGTGTGTCTCAAGTGTTCTTCTATAGACTAACTATAAATCGGAATATCATCCAGATAAACTATAACAAACTTACCAATGAATTCTCTAAGTACGCCATTCATCAATCTCATAAAAGTACTAGGGTCATTTGTAATTCCAAAGGGAATTACCAACCATTCATACAATCCATAATTAGTTTTAAATTTTGTTTTCCATTCATCCCCTTCTCTAATCCTGAGTTGGTGGTATCCACTTTTCAAATCCAATTTTGAGAAATATTTAGCACTACTCTAGAAATCCGTCAAATAATCAATTCTGGGTAATGAAAATCTATACATGATTGTAATCTTGTTTATAGCTATGGATTATGTACACATTCTCCATCCTCCAACTTTTTTTGGACTCAATGTTGTAGGGATTGCACAAGGGCTCAAAATTTCTCTGACTAGACCTTTGTCTAACAATTCCTAAACCTGATTTCTTATTTCTTCATTCTCCTATGGGGTCATTCAATATGTTTCTCTATTTGTGAGGTTAGCCCCTGGAATTAGATCTATATGATGGCGGATACTTCTTAATGGAGGTAATTCATTTGGTAATCCATCAGCCATAATATCAACAAATACATCCAATAAGTCTTTAACTTCTTCAGGAAGATCATTTAAATTTGTGCTAGTGAGAATTACCTTTGGTTTACCAATCAGGGAAAAATGTACCTCTTATTTTTTAATATCTTGCAGAAGTTCTTTTCCACTGATCAACAGGACCTTTGGGTTGTTTTCTTTGGTTTCTCCTTCATCCTTCAATGGAAAGAGAGTGTGTTTTTATGCATCTTTCTCAAAAGTGTATGTGTTGTTCATTCCATCATGTATTTCCTTTCTATCATACTGCCAAGGTCTACCTAGAAAAACATGACACACATCCATATGCATAACATCATAAAGTACCATGTCTTTATAATTTCCAATATGAAATTCCACTTCACATTGTTCATTTACTACCAGTTGATGTCCCTTTTGTAGCCATGACACCTTATATGGAAAAAGGTGTAATGTCTTCTTCAGAGCCAATTTCTCAACCATTTTTGTAGACACCAAATTATCAGTTTTTCCACTATCAATAATAAAATTACAACATTTACCTTTACTTTTGCAGACAGTTCTGAAGAGTGTTTTCCTCTGTGTCACTTCCTTAATCTCTTTGTGAGGTTTTAGCAATACCCTCTTCATCAGTAGGGATTCTCTAACTTCTGGTGCATTATCATGTACAGATGAATCCACACTTTCTTCTTCTACTTGAACAATATTTGCATTCCCTTTGTTGTTGGAAGCATTTTCTAGACATCCAAATGATCTATGCCCAAACTTATTGTATCTAAAACATCTGATATAATATCCCCTACCTATTTGATAAGGTCGTCTCCCTATGAAATCACCACCTCTTGGTGACTGATGTTGTTGATATGAGTTTTTTCCTTCCTCTTTTGGTGTTGAAGATCTTCCTCTGGTACTTTGTTTCCCTCTGACTCTTACTAGACCACGACCTATATTCCTTTGGTTCTACTTCCTTGCCAGTTTTTCCTCTCCCTTCAGAGAAAAATGATATGCCTCTTCAATACTGTTAGGAGATAATATGCCAATTTCATCTTGAATTTTATATCTTAACCCATTAAGATATCTAACAACTTTCTTAGGATTCTCTTCTATATGACCATCTCTTATGTTCAACTTATAAAACTCTTTAGTGTATTATTTGATTGACATACCTCTTTGTTTCAAATTTTTCATCTGTCTAAACAAATTGAGATGATAATCACAAGGCATAAACTTACCTTTTAGTTTTGCAACCATCCTATCCCACCTCTTGATCCTTGGATTTCCTTTGATCTTCCTCTCAGCTTGTACTCCATCCCACTAGAGAAATGTATTTCCTTTCATCTTTGTCATGGTAAATTTGACCTTTTTCTCATCAAGTACATTTTCATATTCAAAGTACTTGTCCATAGTACTGATCCAAACCATCAATTCATTTGTATTTAGGTTTCCTTCATACAATGTGTTGGCCCTTGGTTATGAAAGTTAGTGAAGAGAAAGGAAGAAAAGGCAAAATGTGAACTGTGTGGAAGCCACAGTGACTGTTACTGGGTCAAAGTGAGCAAAAGAAAAGAAAAGGTGGAGCAAAGTAAGAGAAAGCAAGTCATTGGATGAGGATGTTGAGGATGACAGATCAACAAGGAAGAAGGATCATGGACAACTCAGCAAGCAGAAAAATCCACTGTTGGATGCTTTGGAGCACCGCGTGAGAAGGAAGGAAAGATAGGCTGGCGAAGCCCTAAAAACGTGGGTCAAGTTGACCTAGGGTTTTGGTATCTAGGTTTTTGACATTGTTAAGGTCCTAACCCGCACATGGGTAGATCAATGTATTCGGATGTAATAAAGGTCAATATTAATAAGGCCTTTCAATAAAATAGAATAAGGCAGATGTAAAAAGACCTAATAGAAGCTTCCGCTTCTAGAAGGATCTTCCTCTAGATGTTTCTCTTAATAGACATATTTAGTATAAATAAGGGTCGAGGGTATGAAAACCCTAGCTTGGAGATTATTGTAACAGAGCGCTGCTCAATTGGAGGTTGCCCCCTCGAAGAGGCCTATGAACATTGCTTTCCAAATCGAAGTGTTATTTCTATTGCTATTCTTATATCATTTATGTGTTATTGTGAAGATTATGCTGGATATTTTACTGTTATTCTGCCATTTCTAGCATTTTATTTCTATTCTGCATATTTTATATATCTGGTATCTTACAAGTGGTATCAGAGCACTTTCCTTGGAAGAAATTGTGGGTATTTTTTTTTCCAGGGTAGAGACGTATTCTGGCGTCTTTAAGCCACAGAGATCTGACGTTACACGCATAAACCCGTGGTTGAGGGATTCATACATGCAGGAAATACAAGTGGTTCTTAAGCGCACATCTGTTAGCCACCCTTGTAACCCTTGTTGGTACCCCTTCGAGTGGTAGCGCATCAGATAGCACCTGTGTACGGATCGGCCTAGATTTATTGAACCCCTCTTTAGATAAACCTATCGATCGTCGGACTGCTATAGTGTCACCAAGAACAGCACTCGGGAAGATACTCTATAGTACCTGGGTAGTCGGGTAGTACGGCTAAGGGTATGGTCTATCCTCCTTACTTAGTGCCCGGAGATATTGGGCCGAGTACTACTGTTGGACCCCGCACATATATCAGAGAGCTATAGCACAGGGCAAACCCTTGTCTGTAGAACCCTTGAATACCTAACCCTTGGGGAACATAAACATAAACATAAACAAATTAAACCGGCAAGATCTACTGTTGCGCATCTGTGTTCGGGTTGCCAAGTAAATACACATTTCTTTCTGGTTAATAATTTGGGGATTTCAGCACTGCAGCATTCTTCAGACCAAAGTATAACCCCGCAGCTATAAAAAAACAAAAAAACCAAAAAAAAAAAAAAACTGGAAATTTTTTCACCACTATTTGAGACCTATTCCATTAGATTCATCTCTTCTCCCTTATCACATTCATCCATATCATTTTTCTACAAAAATTTCTGACCCCGCCCGCTCCCTTTTCAGTTCACCCATCCCCATGGCCCATACCTGTAGCCAAGAACTAGAGTCTCGCTTCAACACCTTGCAATCTGGTTTCCTCAAGACCCAACAAGAAGTGCAACAACTCAGTGCTACTATTGCCTCCCATGATGCATCCATCAATACCACCATAAATGCATTTGTGCAGTCCGCAATGCGGAAGTCAAACACGAACTGACCACCCAGCTTGAATCTGTCTTTGCATCACTCTGCATCAAACTCAAGATATCTACCGATGACTCTTTTCCTGATGCACATACAAAGACTGAAGGTGAAACTTCTTCCCATTCCTTTCAGCCCCATCACTTTCAATGGGACATACGCCTTCTGCGGGTGGATGTAACCAAATTTGATGGCTCGGACCCCACTAGTTGGGTCACCCAAATGGAACATTATTTCTCTCTCTACAACATTACAGATGACTTAGCCAAACTCCGATATGGTGTTCTCCATATAGATCAAGAACACTGGCAATGGTGGCAATGGAGAAAAACTTCTCATCAAGGGTATATTGCTTGGACCCAATTTGTGACTGAGCTTTATGAACGCTTTGACACTGACACCAACCATTTGGGTCGTTTGACAAAATTGAAGCAATCAGGAACAGTAGAAGACTTCATAGCTGCATTTGAGAGCCTGGCTTTTCGAACAAAGGGCATGACTGATGCTTTCTTTCGAGAGTGTTTTATCAGTGGCCTCAAGGAGGAGATTCAGGCCCATGTCCTCATGGCTCGACCTATGACTTGGGTGGAGGCTACTAAAAAAGCTAAAGAATCACAACAAATTGTTTCCTCTCAAAACCGTAAGCCTTCCTTTATCCCTCGCCCTAAACCAGTAAACCCCACTACTCCCTTTGCCCCATTAAAGATCCAAAAAATGACCAAGGATGAAATGGTTGAATGCCAACTCAAAGGCCTCTGTTATAATTGTGATGACAAATATTTCCCAGGCCACAAATGTAAGGAACAAAAGATTTTTATGGCCATCTCTGAGGATATTCCAGAAGAGGATGTTGACACTCCCCTTGTGCCCGAGTCACCAGAAATCACTGACATAAACCCTCCCTCTAACCCTCCCGAAGTGGAACCGATCAATTCCCTTAATGCTCTCACCGGCTTCTCTGCCCCCCAAACCCTCAATTTAATCGGTTACCTCAAGCACCGAAAGGTCATCATTCTGGTTGATAGTGGCAGCACCCACAATTTTATTCATCGCCGCATTGTCCAAAAAACCCATTGCTACATCCATGCTGTCAACAATTTCCAAATCATGATTTCCAATGGTGGTTCTATGAAATGTGGCGGGCGCTGTGAAAATGTGCATCTCCAAATCGGTGACTACCACCTAAAATCCCATATGTTTTCTATTTACATGGGCGGTTGCGACATTGTGTTGGGTGCATACTGGCTAAGGACTTTGGGTCCCATTCTCATGGATTTTCATAACTTAACCATGCAATTCGACCAAGGAGGCCACCAATATAAATTCCAAGGCATCATTGTTGGTTCACCTGAGGTCATCAGTTCTCATCGCATGGAAAAACTCCTCAAAAAAGGTCATTCTGGTGTCATTGCCCAACTCCATGCCATACAAGCCACAAAGACACCCCCAGTGCCCCAAGACCTCCAAGCCCTCCTTTATAAACATCAAACGGTATTTTCCACTCCCCAAGGACTCCCTCCTTCCCGCAGTGCTCATGATCATTCCATTCCCCTTGTCCCAGGAAGCCTTCCCCCCAATATACGTCCATATCGCCACCCCTTTGCACAAAAAAATGAAATTGAAAAAATGGTCCAGGAACTCCTTCTTGCCGGCATCATCCGTCCTAGTACGAGCCCGTACTCCTCTCTGGTCGTCATGGTACTGAAGAAAGAAGGTTCTTGGAGAATGTGTCCTGACTTCCGTGCTCTCAACAAACTGACCATCAAAGACAAATTTCCCATCCCTGTCATTGATGACCTCTTGGATGAATTGAGTGGTGTCCAATTCTTTACCAAAATTGATCTTCGCTCGAGCTATCACCAGATACGTATGAAAGAGGCCAACATTCCCAAGACCGCTTTTTGCACTCATGAGGGCCACTATGAGTTTTTGGTCATGCCCTTTGGTTTGTGTAACGCCCCCTCCACCTTCCAGAGCCTCATGAACCATGTCTTCTGCCCTTTTCTCCGTCATTTTGTCTTAGTTTTCTTTGATGATATCCTCATCTATAGCAAAACCTGGACAGACCATCTTACTCATGTGGATCAAGTTCTCTGCCTACTCTCTCAGCACCAACTTTTCCTGAAACAGTCCAAATGTGCTTTTGGTGCCTCAGAAGTAGAATACTT
>ML779657.1:273926-290353 GCA_009831015.1 Picea engelmannii
AGAAGCCACCTTCAGTTCTCTCATACTTACCAGGTACCTCGAAGGTCCAAGCGGTTGACCAAACACTTACAGTCCGAGAGGATATCCTTCGTACCCTTAAAGAGAACTTGGTCATGGCACAGAATAGAATGAAGCAGCAAGCAGATCAAGGTCACTCTGAACATCAATTTGCAGAAGGGGATCAGGGGTTTCTGAGACTGCAACCATATAAGAAAACTTCCCTCAAGGTCGATCCTTGTCAGAAGCTAGCACCCAAATTTTATGTCCCTTACACAGTTCTCAAGCATGTGGGACAAGTCACATATTAGTTAGCTCTACCCAGTCAATCGAAGCTACATCTTGTTTTTCATATTTCATGCTTGAAGAAGGTGATTGGAACCAGGTGCCAAATTCAAACCAACCTTCCAGAGTTAGCTGAAGAAGGATCCATTTGGCTACAGCCAGAAGCAGTTTTGGACCAGCGTGAGCATCACCTGCGTCAGAGAACAATCAAGGAAGTGCTAGTACAGTGGAAAGATATGACTCCAGCAGATGCCACTTGGGAACTAGCTACCATTTTGCAGTAGTTTCCACATCTCAAGCCTTAAGGACAAGGTTGTTTTTAAAGGGGCGGACATGTTAAGGTCCTAACCCGCACATAGGTAGATCAATGTATTCAGATGTAATAAAGGTCAATATTAATAAGGCCTTTCAATAAAATAGAATAAGGCGGATGTAAGAAGACCTAATAGAAGCTTCTGCTTCTAGAAGGATCTGCTTCTCTTAATAGACATATTTAGTATAAATAAGGGTCGAGGGTATGAAAACCCTAGCTTGGAGATTATTGTAATAGAGCGCTTCTCAATTGGAGGTTTCCCCCTCGAAGAGGCCTGTGAACATTGCTTTCTGAATTAAAGTGCTATTTCTATTGCTATTCTTATATCATTTATGTGTTATTGTGAAGATTATGCTAGATATTTTACTGTTATTCTACCATTTCTAGCATTTTATTTCTGTTCTGCATATTTTATATATCTGGTATCTTGCAGACACCTATGTTTTAGCCTAAGGTTGTCGGTGAGTGATTGTAATGTATAAATAAAGGTCAAGAGGACCTGGGTTGGGTTGTTGTTGGGGTTATGATTGTTGTTGTTGTCTTTGTCATTGTGTGATCGAGTGAGTGATATTGTGTGAGAAAGAAGGGTTGAGTAAGAGAGCCTTTTGTATTGTAATATCTTCAGTTGGGTGCAAAGATCAACCCTGTAGCTGGGTGCGCAGGGAGGGGAGAGATAGTGAGGAGAAGAAATAAGATCTGCTAGCTGAGAGCGCAGACAAGAACTGTATGCTTCATCTTAATATATTATAAGAACAGTTTTGTGGACGTAGCCCTAGAGAGAGGGCCAACCACGTATATTTTTTGTTGTGTGTAATTGATGCTATGTTCTTGGCCCTTTGATGTACTGTTATTTCATTACTGTGTTAGATCTGATAGGTAGTTGTGTGAAGTAGAGTTAAGTTGGTAAGAGATATATAAATGCTATGTAGTTCTAGTGCTAGATTCATTTGATATTCCCCTTGGTTGTAGACATCTCTATCCTACAAACCCCCTATAGTTGCTTCGAGTGAGACTGCATCTTCTTCGCAGGTGTTTCCGAAAGGGCCAGTAGTTAGGGCTTGTTGGTGCGCTCTTGGAGCTGAACCCTGGGTCTGCCCCTATGCCAACAAATGGTTCCGTTGTCGAGACTGGAATCTTCTTCAAGGTGGTTCCCATCAAAGATAGAAATTCAAAAGTGGATAGAGGATCAAGAAAGGGACTTCGCTGAAGCCCAGAACAATAACCCTAATCTTGGTATGGAGGATTGGTTGGAAATATATATCTTTACTGATATACATGAGATTTTATTTGGAGGAATCCATCAGGAGCTATATGAGTAGTTATCTAGGTTAGCAGATACCCAATTTGAGATCATATCTAGACCTCCTGTGGTTTGGACGTCGGAGCTGATCAAGAAGGTCAAGAGAGTTGATAACACCATGTCAAGAGTAGTATATCACTAGTTTGATAGCACCATTGGAAGGTACATCACTGAGTTTATTGTTGACAGAGTAGAGTCATTTAGCCAAGCCGAGAGATATTTCTTCAAAGGACCCAGAGGAAAATGTTTACATTTTATGAAGTTGAGGATCAAGATGCTATTGCATGAGAAGAACATATTGAAGATACAATAGATTGGTAGGATTTGAAAAATCTAATGTTCAAGAATTTGGACAGCGACAACGACACAGAGGATGGAAATATGCGCAGTGGGAGAGCGTTCAGATAAGTTCATCTTGCGAACCTGTTTAAGAATAACTATGGGGACAAGGGTTTCTACAGTGGAGAAGAGGCATATCTAACGGACGAAGAGCATTCAGAACCCGTTAGGGCAAAGGAAGGGAAAGTTGAAGAGCCTTGTCGGGAAGAGCCGAAAACTTCAGGAACTGCGTAGACTGCTGAAGTAAGTACTATTATCCCTCTTGTTGATTTAGTAGCATTAAGAAATTAGAGTAATCCAATCCACCAGATATTTCAAAGAACTGTCACGAGTAGTCCACCACATACTCAATCAGGAACCCTAGGAATATCTATGGCAGATGAGATGAGGCTCCCTATTTTTAGGGGAGATGGATCTGAAGATCCTGATCAGCACTAGTTCCTATGTGAATCCATATGGAATATTAAGAATGTCATCGATGAAGCTGTTAAAATAAATCAGTTTAGTACTACCCTAAGGGATCGCGCACTGAGTTGGTACATGAAGCTTTTCCAAAGACTTGCACAGCTTAAGTCGTTGAATGAGATCAAGAATGTGTTGATTACAGAGTTCAAGAAACCCAAGTCAGAGTCACAATGTATTACAGAGCTGAAAGAGATCAAGCAGAAGGTAGCCAAACCTGTTTGGGAATTCGATCAGAGATTCAAGACGTTAACAGGTCAAATGACTTTTCAGATCCCACATGAGCAGAAAAAAGAATGGTTTATTATTGCCCTCTAAACACACATCAGAGTTCCTCTGATGCAACAAAATATTGCTTCACAGTATGAGGTGTTGGATATCGCCATGAAGTTAGAATCAACCCCTATGTGAGAATCCAACTCATGTTTGAGTCAAATATTGAGTCATCTAACTAGTTTGTCTCTACAGGTCGAAGATATGAAGAAAGACAAGGGAAAAGCTAAAAGAGAATACATATGGTGTGTTAGATGCAGATCAGAAGGCCATGACAAGGAACAATGTCCCCTATTTCATGAATACTTGGCCTCTGGAGCTCCGATCCCTTTGAATCAAGTCACCCTACCTTGGTGCGAGGTATGTAGAAATAGACATCGCCCTAATGAGTGCTATTACATGAAAAAATATGTTCAGACACCGATAAGTTTGTATTTCACATTTTGTAAGTCCATAGGGAATGATGATAGGGATTGTCGGGCTTATGACCTCATGCACGAAAGGTCAATAGACATATACAAAATTCAAGGTGAAGTATAGCAAGAAGGAAACACTACGCAGTATAACTCCCCTAGGAGAGGAAAATTTGATCATCGGGATTTAGAGGACGAGGAAGAGGAGGAGGTATGGGTCGAGGCCAAGGACAGGTCATTTGTTACAACTACACACAACTAGGACATTTGGCAAGGGACTGTCAGAACCCTTGTACCACTTGCATCTACTGCAACTCTTTAAGCATGTCATCGAGGAATGTCCAGCATTGATGGCTAAACTTCAAGAGAAACAGGGACCTCAGCAGAACCCGCAAGTGCAACTGATATATGATGAACCTCATGGAGAAGACCCTAGAGTCATTTTTTATCGCTAGAGGAGGCGCTATTATAGGAGAAGACAGACTAACCCAAGGAAATACTACAGAAGACTCAGTAGTCAGGAAATCTATAGAGAAGACCCAAACTTTTGATGCAAAGAAAGAAAGACAAATATTTGAGGAGGCAAGAAAAGAGTTCAAAGGAGACCAAGGTTCTTCATCAAAGACATGGCCAGAATTAAGAGAATATGGAATGCCTCTAGAATTCGATCAGTCTGTTTCGCCAAAAGAAGGATAAGAGGTAAGAAAGCTCATGGAATTTTTACATACTTGTATTAAGTTGATTCAGGATGAGAGCGTTGTACAAGAGCTACAAAATTTAATCAGACAGTATGAGATAGGAAGGATAGATCCTTTACTGACTAAAGAAGTACATCAACTATCCAAGAAGAGAAGGAAAAATAATGAACTACACATGAATGCTCACATTGGATAATATGATATAGACTATGTGTTCCTCGACTTAGGGTCGGAGGTCAATGTCATGACGAAGAAAACCTGGGCACTGATGGGAAAACCGAAGTTGATTTATTCCCCTATCATACTTAGGATGGCTAATAAGAAAGTCGTAAGCCTCTTTGGAATATTGGAACATGTCCCTGTGGACATCGACGGAGTAAGAGCGTTTGAATATTTTGAGGTAATTGAGATAGTTGATGACAGTTGCCCTTACCCTGCGATGTTAGGAATTGATTGGGATTTCAATAATTCCACTATGGTTGATTTAAAGAAAATATGTATGACTTTTTAAAGATATGGCCTTAGGTTCATTTCACCTTTAGATCCATATGAAGTTTAGTGATACACAGAACCTATCAAAGAAGAAGACCACACCTATGAATTGGAAAACATATACAAACTAACTACCAAACAGCAAGATTACATTAATCCTACGGCCGATGGAAACCTAAGCTAGTGAAGTGACAGTGCATGTTCATCAGATTCAGAAGAAGCACTGGAGAACTAGAAAAACAAAATGTATGAAGTATCTACAAGGATGTGTGCTAGATTAACCAGAGAAGTTCGTTGGATAGACACAACAGTAAGTAACTTGCCCACCTTTGATGGTCTGAATCCTTTATGAACCTTCTTGTTGGACTTTGAAGAAATTGTACCAATGCAACAAATATTGTTGACAATGGATGAGGCCTTGAAAGCAACACCAGCAAGATGGTGGGGGACACACAAAAACAACATTACAAAATGGGTACAATGTCATACCCTGATGACCGTGCAGTTCTCAGCACAAGTAGAAGGTTGTGAAGTTCGGTACATAGGTCGAAGTTGCCCAAAGGACCATGTGCAAAGTTTCAAGGAATCCTGGAGACACATTCCTCAAGAGTAGTGGGTGCACAAGTTCATTAACACAGTAGACACAACCCCTATCAACTGGTACCTTCAAGCGGAGCTGCGCCTCATCACTGCAGATTGGGAAGGTATGACTCAGAACTTTGTAACCACCTTCTTATTTGACAGTCAATATCCTTCAGTAGATCAAGTGTCACAGATTGTAAGACAGAAATTATTTGAGGAGGACTCTAGCCTCCCTTTAGAACAATAAGAGGACGAATGGACTGCACCTCTCCAGAAACTACAAGGCTGTTACAACATCAATGTTGATGAAGACGATGATCTGAGGAAGGTGAACATCATAGAAACATAAGGCCAGAGAGATGTGGAAGGACCAAGAGTTGAACTACCATTCATTGGACAACCAATCAAGATTAAGAAGGTCAACATTGGAACAAAGAAAACACTGAATCTTGCAAATGTTGGAGATTACTGGGATGCTGCTACTATTGAAAAAATCACAGAGTTACTGCATGAATATCAGGACGTGTTTCCGACCAAGTTTACTGATATGAAAGAAATTAAAGGGCCTATGGGAGAGATGAGAATCCCTTTGAAACTAGATGCAAGACCAGTCAAACAGAGACCCTACAGATTGAACCCTAAATATAAGGAGAAAGTGAATATTGAGCTTGATAGAATGTTGGCAGCAGGAATTATAGAACCTGTCAACGAATTAGAACGGATTATCCCTATGGTGGTGCAAGACAAGAAGACATGAGAGATCAGGATCTGCGTAGATCTCAAGAAGCTGAACGATTCATGTTTGCATGAACCCTTCCCTACACCATTCATTAACAAAGTGTTAGATAATGTGGGAGGCCAGGAGGTTTATTCTTTTAAAGAAGGATTTTCAAGATACCATCAAATCCAGATTGCCAAGGAAGATCGCCATAAGACCACATTTGCAACAGAATGGGGATCCTACTAGTATACAGTGATTCCATTTGGATTGAATAATTCCCGAGCCATATTTTCCAGGGTGGTGGTCGAAGCATTCAAGGAGTTTCTGCATAAATTTCTAGAATCATATTTTGATGATTGGACTATTTTTAGTTTATTGAAAAATCATATTGAATATCTAAGTCTAATGTTGGACAAATGCAGGCAGTGTCAAATTTTCTTGAATCTGAATAAGTGCATCATCTTCTCACCATTTGGAGTGTTGTTAGGTCATATTGTATGCAAGCAGGGATTGTTGTTCGATCCATCTAAAATTGCCATTATAGTTGATCTACTCCCTCCTATTTCAGTGAAACACCTACGCACTACGCTGGGACATACTAGAAATTACAGGAAGTTCATTAAAGAATAAGCCCAAATTACAGCACCCATGGAGAATATTTTGAAGAAAGACTGTCAATTTCACTGGATAGAAGAGTGCCAGCAGAGCTTCGACACATTGAAACAGAAAATGGTTACTGCGCCTATTCTAGTTTTCCCAGATTGGAGAAAGGAATTTCACGTGCATGTCGATGCATCTTCCATTGCATTGGGAGTTGTGTTAGAACAACCTGGAGAAGGAGATATTGACCATCTGTTAGCTTTTGCTAGCAGGAAACTATCCACAACTGAGATTAATTACACCACTACTGAAAGAGAAGGGTTAGCCATGGTGTATGCGCTGCAGAAATTTCGCCACTACTTGTTGGGAGGCCACTTTGAAATGTTTATTGATCACTCCACGCTGAAATACCTAGTCAACAAGCCAGTGTTGGGGGGGGAGAATATGAAGATGGTTGCTGCTATTTCAGGAATATGACTTTGAGATCGTAGTTAAACCAAGAAGAATGAACAAAGGTCCTGACCACTTGTCAAGGTTAGAATATGGAGAAGAACCCACTAGTTTGGAGGACACACTGTCAGATGCACAGTTGCTATCCATTAGAAGGATTGATGACCACTTCGCAAAGATAGTCTAGTTCCTGTCAACAAGAATGGAACCAGAGTGAATATACAATTCCCCAGAAGAAACAACTAGTAGTGCGTGCTGTCGACTTTTCACTTATAGTTGAACAACTATACAAAATGGGACCTAATGAGATATTGAGAAGGTGTGTTATGGAGGCAGAGTGTCCATTGATCCTCACAGAAGCTCATGAAGGAATCGCAGGAGGACATTATGCAGGAAAAGAAATTGCACAGAAGGTTCTTAGAGATGGCCTTTGGTGGCCTACTTTATACAGAGATGCTAAGGACTATTACAGAACCTGCGATGTATGCCAAAGAGTTGGGAAACCATCCAGAAGAGATGAAATTCCCTTAGCACCACAATTGACCCTACAATCATTTGAGAAATGGTCCATTGACTTCGTGGGACCTATAAACCCACTAGGAAAGTGCACAGGAGCAAGGTACATCATTACTACGACAGAATATTTGACCAAATGGGCTGAAGCAAGAGAAGTTAAGGACTATAGTGAAACTATAGATGCATGCTTCATATTTGATGACATCATAACCAGGTTTGGATGCCCAAAGATCCTTATGAGTGATCAAGGCACACATTTCATAAATAAAATAGTTAAAGCCCTGACTGAGGAATTTGTAGTCCACCATCAGAAGAGCATGCCTTACCATCCACAATCAAATGGGACAGTGGAAGCATTCAACTAGATCTTGGAGACAATGCTGATGAAGATTTGCAGAGTGAACATGGATGACTGGGATTTAAGAGTACCAGCGGTACTGTGGGCCTATAGAACCACTTGTAAGAAGCTAACAATGCAGACCCCTTTTAAGTTGGTGTATGGTCTCGAAGTCGTTATCCCAATGGAATATTTGGTACCAAGCCTAAGAATTGTTTCCTTTACCGATATGGATGACATTGGCACTGTTCGAGAAAGGCTTGCATAGTTGCTCGAACTATAAGAAGAAATATTTATTGCAGGATTCCATCAGCAGGTACAGAAGGAAAGAGAGAAGACCTACCATGACAGACATATTAAGAAGAAGGCATTTAAGCAAGGTGATCTGGTATTGGTATATGACAGTAAATTCATGAAGCATCCTGGGAAGTTCAGAACACATTGGCTCAGGCCATATGAGGTCGTCTATGTTACAGATTGAGGAGTTGCATAGTTGAAGACTTTGAAGGGAGAATGGAAAGAAGGATTAGTGAATGGGAGCCGGCTGAAGTTGTATTATGACAACCAGTTTCCTCGCAGCACTCAGTAAAAGCATGAGGAAAAGGGTCTAGGTACCAGGTGCAGTTGAAACTAGGTACCAGACACAGAAAAGATAGTTTTCAAAAGGAAGGAGGGGAGGCATAGAGTAGAAATCAAAGGTTGCATTGTGCAGCTTGAAGTCGAAGTAAAACAAAAAGATCAGATATGAAGTGCCTCGAGACAAGTCACAAGTGAGTGTTGGGGGCATGTTGGCCCTTGGTTATGAAAGTTAGCAAAGACCAAGGAAGAAAAGGCAAAATGAGAACTGTGTGGAAGACACAGTGATTGTTACTGGATCGAAGTGAGAAAAAGAGAAGAAAAGGTAGAGTGAAGTAAGAGAAAGAAATTCGTTGGACAAGGATATCGAGGATGATAGATCAACAAGGAAGAAGGATTGTGGAAATATCAGCAAGCGAAAAAATCCATTGTTGGATTCTTTGGAGCACCGCGCGAGAAGGAAGGAAAGATAGACTGGCGAAGCCCTAAAATTGTGGGTCAAGCTGACCTAGCTTTTTAGACACCTAGGGTTTTGACACCTAGGTTTCAGCCTAAGGTTGTCGGTGAGTGATTGTAATGTATAAATAAAGGTTAAGAGGACCTAGGTTGGGATTTTGTTGGTGTTATGATTGTTGTTTTTGTCTTTGTCATTGCGTGATTGAGTGAGTGATATTGTGTGAGAAAGAAGTGTTACGTACGAGAGCCTTCTGTATTGTAGGATCTTCAGCTAGGTGTGAAGATCAACCCTGTAGCTGGGTGCGTAGGGAGGGGAGAGATAGTGAGGAGAAGAAAGAAGATCTACTAGCTAAGAGCGCAGACAAGAATTGTATGCTTCATCTTAATATATTATAAGCACAGTTCTGTGGACATATCCCTAGAGAGAGGGTGAACCACGTATATTTTTTGTTGTGTGTGACTGATGCTATGTTCTTGGCCCTTTGATGTATTGTTATTACATTACTGTGTTAGATCTGATAGGTAGTTTTGCATAGTAGAGTTAAGCTGGTAAGAGATATATAAATGCTATGGTGTTCTAGTGCTATATCCACTTGATATTCCCCTTGGTTGTAGACATATCTGTCCTGAAACCCCCCCATAGTTTCTTTGGGTGAGACTGCATCTGCTTTGCAGGTGTTGCCGACAGGGCCAGTAGTTAGGGCTTGTTTGGGCGCTCTTGGAGCTGAACCCTGGGTATGCCCCTGTGCCAACACAATGGAACCTCCATTATTGGTCTAGAGATAACTCCTATGATAGCTCTAACTATTCTTTCTTCAACTCCTTATTCTTTAGGATCTTTTTGTTCTTCAACTTCTTTAGCTTCTTCTTCTTCACTGACATATCCTAGGTCAACACCTCTTTGTTGAGTAGCTTCCATTGTTTCCAACCTTTCCTAAAGGTTTATCATTTATTCAATGATTTAAACATTGGCAACATGTCTTCATCAACCTCGGCCTCTTCATCCTCATATTCTGAAGGACATCTCTAATTATCCCTCTTGGATGTTGGGGCTCTATTACTAATTGATAACCAATCCAGATTGGTTCACCTTCAAACAAATTCCAACAGCTTTAAAACTTCTTCGTTAATAGTGAGGAAATTCAAAATTTCCTTATACATAGTCATTAGCCCCTTTTTATTTGTGACCAAGTGATGGAACCAGGACCTGTACTCTATCACTCACCTTATTTTCATATGACCATGCACTAGAACCTTGGGTGCGGACCGGAGCGATACTTTGTACTGGAAGTTTTCTCTACCAAACAATAACCCAATGGTGTGAAATAACGTTGAATGTTGATCAAATGAAAATGATCAATAGTCAATATGAAGGACCCGACATCCCAATATCATGTTGATCGTCGATCTCACAGATCAAATCTAGATCGTCGATCCAACCCAAATGTAATACACTTGTGGTCCAACCAAACATCGACGTCAACCTGATGATTACCAGATCGGGCCTTTGGAACTTATCACGAACACAAAAAATGTGCATCCAATGTCTGATGTTCGTTCAGATATGGAACGTAGATTTTCACTTTACGGATTTAATCTCTGTCATTCATTTCTTTCCATGGGTACATCGGGTATGGACCCCACACGAAATACAATATAACTTTGCAAAAATGTAAAGGCAACGCGTATGTCGGACCAATGATATCATATTTAAACACCAACTTAACACTCAGGAGAGTCCCGAAAAGTGATATTTGCAATGATCTAAGTCATTTATTTCAAACTTCTTGATTTAATTTGGACCATCCAACACCGGAATGAAATATTTGTTGATCTTGATCGCCAGGTTAATAATGGTCATCCAATAAGGTAACCAAAGTATATAGGGTTTTGATGATTTCCTTAACTCAAGCCTGCAAGTATTCTGCGCAATAATTTCACTTGCAAACATAAGAGATCTCGCTAGTCTATCTAGGTAGACTATACATAGCATTCAACAACTCAACACACAAAAATGACAAATCCACAAACTCAAATATTTATTATATCTGTGAAGGAATAAAGTTACACAGGGAAGCTTGTCCTTCGAGTCAATTCAACCTCTGTCACACAACCACTCACTCTTGATTACACCATATTTCCACTATTTCTCTCTTTAATACAATCAATATCAGATCGATCCAATCAGGATCATATATGGCCAAATTTACGCAAATACCCTAATTAGATGATAACAATAGATTTTGATCCTAGAAGATAGAATCATATCCAAACCAAATTCCTAACATATCTAACTCTTCTACTTCTACCACATCCGTGGAAAAACTTCCTTATTCTCGAACAACCTAGACTATTACAATTCTAGAAAATAATTAAAATAAATACAATGAGGAAACCAACTTCCTCTCATAGAATTCATAAGACCTTCTATAGGTCAAAGACAAAGTTGTAGAAGATTCTCCTGCATCATGGATAAATATCACCCTTTGAATGAAAGTCATGGACATTAGGTACTCATTATTTGTGTTATGATCCCATGCCAATAAATTTGCTTCTACATCTGTTAAACCATCATAAATTATACATTTGACTATCTCAAAAATAGGGTTATTGGGATATTCTTGTATCAATTCTATTCTAGCCTTTGCAGAATGATTTCCTCCAATCACGTAATATTTGTTGTAAAAAAATTGATCTATCAAATTCATCCCTGCTAGGAACTTCCATTGGGTCAACGTGAACTAGGTAGTCAACCACATGTGCATATGAATTGTGCCTAATCAATTCTTTCAAATTATGAATATGCAAGTGATGTGGTTCTCTGATTTGATATTTTTCTTTCCCTTCTGTGGATTTATAAAGATGTTTCACATTCAACTGAAATGTATGGCCATCATCAACTAAGTTGGTCATCCTCAATCTATTTCGAATGGAATTTTGTGTTGTTTTCATAATACCATCCTCTATATCAACACCTGGTGTTATTATTTCTCTGCTACTTTTAGGAATTTCATTATAATATTCATAGCTAACGATGGATTCTTCATCAACAACAACATTTTCTTTCCTCCTCATATGATTTAAATGGGTTTCATCTAAATCAACGATTTCTTCATAATCAATACGAATGGAATCATCCCCGGGGATTGCTCTTTTTCATTTCTATTGTTTATTCTTCTTGCAAGGAGTGATAACCTGATTGGGACTAATATCAATAAAATCTTCATTTGGAGTTTCCTCATCTTCAAATGTACCTTTTTAGGATTTCTAGAATGAGGACTTTTCTTTCTTCTTTCATGTTCTTGTCTATCTACTCTTGCAACTTCAAGCTCTGTTATTTTTTGTTTATTTTTCCTTCCTTCTTTTGCCTTATCGATATGAAAGGAATTGATGACTTCCATGATATTTTTCTCTATAGAGTAAATCCCCACTAACATATGTGAAAGTCGCATAGAAAATTCCTATAAAAATAAAATATAACATTTACGTGTTAAATAAAATTAAAAAAATAACATGATACTAAAAGCAATACATGATACAAAAATAAAAATAAAACAGCCATCCCTGTTATAATTTCTCAGTTTCAAACAATATCTAATCTTGATATAAGTCATGGCTTGTTTCACGAGGGCATAAACAATATATGTGTCTGGCACTAAACATATATCTTGTAACAAGCCAAGTGGCTGATAATTTCCTTGCACATGTTCAAACTAGGCACAATACAAATATAGATGTTCTCCATTGTTGCATTGTTTGTCTTTAAAAAACCAAGAATATTCCAGTTTGTTTTCACCTTCCACAGATTTCCACTCTCTAACATTCTCCATTGCCCTTGACAACTTAGGTGTTGGACATTGAACACATGTGCTATCAATTTGTTTCCTAGCATTCGTGGAGGTCCCAGTTGCAATTTTGGATGCCATTATTGCAGGTTGTGATCTAGATACATTCACAAATATTTTATTTCCTGCCATTTTTCCTATATGAATTTTTTTTTAAATAAATTAGGTCTTTATAATAATGATGGGAAATGTTTACATTATAATAAATAAATAAATAAATCATAGACCATAAGAATTCAACTTAAAAAAAAAATTAAAATTAAAAAATGATTTGACCCGTGAGGTTACTGGGGTGATGTTGGGCCCAAGGCTTGGCCTACAGGGGCTAGGGTGATGTCGGGCATCGCCCCAACCCCCCCGTGGCCAAGTTACGATCCCACAGGATTGTGACTTGGTCGTGGGGGGCAGTCCATGTGGCCAAGCCTTGGGCGCGCTCAAGGCTTGGCCGCAGGGTCTAGGGAAATGTTGGGCATCGCCCTGAACGCCCCCGTAGGATAATTCACGGTCTTACGTGGAGGGGCATCATGCCCACTAACCACCATGGGCCAAAACTATAAAAAAATATTAAAAAGTGTAAAAAAATTATAAAAAGTATACCAAAATTTGTTTCTTTTTTTCTTCTTAAAATCCTAAGAATTTTGTTCAAATTTCTTTGAAAAAGATATAAATTTTCTTTAAAAGTTCTGTTTTTTTAGAAAAAGTTTGAAAAAATATAAAAAACAAATTAGGGCTTTTTTAATAATTTTTGCATGAAAAAATATCATGTAATTCAAAGATGACCATATAAATCTTTTTTTGGTAAATGGTGATAATTTAAAAAATAGCTAACCTCTGAAACGCTAGATTCTTGTTGAATGTCTTTTTGATGTTTCTCCCTTGTAGATTTCTCCAAAGTAATTAACAAATGTTGCCCAATATTTAACGCAATGTAAAAAGACAAAACAAGACTGTGTATATGTAACAAAGATTACATAAATTATTGTTAAGTGTAATGAATGTGGGATAAATAAAAAAGAAGAAGATTTTGTATATATATACCTAATATTATATGGATCATCGCTAAGTTTAATGAATGTGGGATAAATAAACAAACATAAAAAAATATTGTAATTAACAAATAAATAATGAACTAATAGAGTAAAAGTTGTTTTTAATTTTAAAGGGAAAATATTAGAGGGAAAAAATTGGGGGGAGAGAATTTTGGAGGGAAATTTTTGAGGGGGGAAATTTTTGAGGGAATATTTTGGGGGAGAATTTTTGAGGGAAAAAATCATTATGCAAGTTATAAGATTGTCATTGGGAGGGTGAGAACTTGTATCATTCTATGTTCTTAGTGAGAAGTGATGGCTTCGGCAAATAAAAAAGATTTTATTTCTAAGACATCAAAAAATTGTTCACTTGCCTCTTCTTTTGGGACTAGAAAATGTGATGGGAATACTTATAATGTAAATGAGGTGCCATATTTTTCACCTAGTCAAAAGTTTGATCATAGTGCAAGCAATTTTATTCAGCATGTTCATCAAAAAAGTCCTAAATCAGAGGACTTTGAAGGCACCAACAATAAAGAGGAGGAATATGATGGCAATCAATTTGTTCAACAATTTAATAATATTGAAAAAAATCAAAATGTAGGTCGAAGTGGAGACTTTGATCACAGTTTAAATGATTGGTGTGATAATTTTCCTCCAAGTGGGGATTTTCAAGGTACTGGTGAATATTTTCCACCAAGTGAGGATTTCCAAGGAACTAATAAGGATGATGAAGAATTTTCCTCAAGTGGGAATTTTAGAAGTAGTGAAGATGATTATTCCAATGGTGGACACTCTTTCCCAAGTGGGGAATTTAAAGACAACAATGTTGGTGATGATGATTTTCCTCCAAGTGAGGATTTTGAAGGTACTGATGAGGATGATAAAATATTTCCTCCAAGTGAGGATTTTCAAGGCACTAATGAGGATGATGAAGAGTTTCCCTCAAGTGGGGATTTTAAAAGTAGTGAATATGATTATTCCAATGATGAACACTCTTTCCCGAGTGGGGAATTTAAAGGTAGCAATGTTGGTGATGTTGGTTTTCCTCCAAGTGAATATTTTGAAGGTATTGATGAGGATAATGAATATTTTCCTCCAAGTGAGGATTTTCAAGGCACTAATGAGGATGATGAAGAATTTTCCTCAAGTGGGGATTTTAAAAGTAATGAAGATGACTATGTCAATGGTAGACACTCTTTCCCAAGTGGGAAATTTAAAGACGTCAATGTTTATGATGATGATTTTCTTCCAAGTGAGGATTTTCAAGGTATTGATGAATATTTTCCTCCAAGTGAATATTTTCAAAGCATTAAGGACGAGGATGAAGAATTTCTCTCAAGTGGGAATTTTAAAAGCAGTGAAGATGATTATGCCGATGGTGGACACTCTTTCTCGAGTGGCGAATTTAAAGGAAACAATGTTGATGACGATTTTCCTCCAAGTGAGGATTTTCATCGTATTGATGACGATGATGAAAGTTTTCCTCCAAGTGAGGATTTTCAAGGAACTAATGAGTATGATGAATAATTTCCCTCAAGTGAGGATTTTAAAAGTAGTGAATATGATTATGTCGATGGTGGACAGTTTTTTTCCAGGTGGGAAATTTAAAGGCACCAATGGTGATGATGATGTTTTTCCTCCAAGAGAATATTTTAGAAGCATTGATGATGGTGTTATTGATGATGAAGACATTCTTGTCAGAGAATATTTTAATGGCATTCATAGTCTTGAGGGTGATGATGATTTTCCTTCAAGTAAATATTTGCATGGAAAATCCAATGACATTGGTGAGGATGGTAATCATTTTTCTAGTAAGTTTGATATTCCTCTTATAAAAGAGATTATCAATGAAGATGATGATGGACCTAGGAATGAACATCATGTTCTCAATCATTCAACTGCAACAAATCAATTAGGTGATCGACATTCTCTTATTCGATCTCCTGACAATGTTTTGTATGATATTCCTTCTAGTGATGATGAAATTCCTCCTAGTGAGGATGGTGAAATAGTGGATACATTGCAAAGAAACATCGTGTCTAGGACCAAGACTGAACCTTTTTATATCAATCCAAATCATTCTAGCTATACAAGGTATAGGAAATAATTTCTCACTAAATCAGTTTCCATAAGTGATTTGATTTCAAGTGAATGTTGTCAAAATAATTGTTTGAAAAGCATGGACTACATGTATGCCTTGAATAAAAGGAAGACATATTTGTCAATGAATAAGAGCATGAAAAATTCATATCTAATGAGGTGCATGATATCCACCAAGATGGGATATGATTATCGCATTTGGAACCTTTTACTTTGTAGAAAGGTTTTCAAAAACATTCACTCAATTGGTAATCTTTGTCTATCAGAATCTAAACAAGGTTGGAAAACGATCCTTCATTTTATTCAAAGGTACATCATGGATGAGATATTGGGCTATTGACAAACACTACATTGCCATGGATGGGTGACTTGTTTTCCAAACATGGAGAGTGTATGTCAGATAGAGACACAATACATATTCCATATAATTTCTCAAAGAGAGAAATCTACAACTTATACAAAGAATGTGTTGAAGACATTGAAGGAAATGGTAACTTTATTACATATGCATATTTTACAAGAATATGGAAGAAACAATTCAACAATGTTTGTATTCCTAAGAATTCAAGGATGGGGATTTGCAGTATATGTGTTACTCTTAAATCAAGAAGAGATAAATATGAAGGGGTAGAAAGAGGTAT
>ML779657.1:308727-338644 GCA_009831015.1 Picea engelmannii
TTGAGAAAAACAATACGTGGGAGATGGTTCATAGACCTGAAGGTAAAAATTTCATTGGCTCCAAATGGATCTTTAAGAATAAATTGAATGAGCAGGGACAAGTTGTCAGGAACAAAGCAAGATTGGTCTGTAAAGGGTATGCTCAGATAGAAGGATTGGATTTTGATGAAACATTTGCGCCTGTAGCAAGATTAGAAGCTATCAGAATATTTATTGCCTATGATTGTCATAAAAGGTTTAAAGTCTATCAAATGGATGTCAAGTCAGCTTTTCTAAATGGAGATTTAAGTGAAGAAATCTATATGGAACAACCAGAGGGTTTCGAACTGTCTGATAATCCTGACTTAGTATGCAAGCTGAAGAAAGATTTATATGGGTTAAAACAAGCCCCTCAAGCCTGGTATCACAGACTGGATACATATCTCAAAGACAAAGGGTTCAAGAGAGGAATAGTTGATAACAATCTGTATATCAAAACAGAGGATAATGATCTACTCATCATATTGATCTATGTAGATGACATCATCTTCGGATGTGATAAGGATTCGTTGGTACAATGGTTTTCTTCTACCATGGAGTCTGAGTTTGAAATGTCTATGATAGGTGAACTGTCATTTTTTCTTGGTCTGCAAATTACTCAGAGGTCTAAAGGGATGTTCATTTCTCAAGAAAAATATCTAAGAGAAATGTTGAAAAGATTTCAAATGGAAGACACACCTATGGTTACTGGATGCAAATTAAGTAAGGATGATGACTCACCTGATGTTGATCAAATTTCATATAGATCAATGATCGGTAGCCTGTTGTACATCACAGCATCTCGCCCAGACATAATGCATGTTGTTGGAATGGTAGGAAGATATCAGTTTGCACCTAAACAAAGTCATTTGTTAGCTGTCAAAAGGATATTCAGGGATTTGAAAGAAACAATGACTTATGGTCTATGGTATCCCAGAAATCAGAATTTTCAGTTAACTGCCTATTCAGATGCAGATTGGGCAAACTATGTTGATGAGAGAAAAAGCACCAGTGGAGGAGCATTCTTCCTGGGTGACTCATTAGTAGCATGCTTAGTAAAAAGAAAGGTTCAATTTCTTTATCAACTACAGAGGCAGAGTACATTGTTGTTGCTACCTGTTGCACACAGATATTATGGTGATTCAGACACTTGCAGACTTGAAGGTAAAATACGCTACACCGATCCCAATCCATTGTGATAACACTAGTGCCATCAGTGTGTCTAAGAATCCTGTATTCCACTCCAAGACCAAGCATATTCCCATAAAATACCATTTTCTGAGAGAGCAGGTCACCAATAAGGTTGTTCAGGTCTATTACATTCCAACCACAGAACAAATTGCAAACATCTTTACTAAACCCCTAGCCAAGACACCATTTGAATATCTCCGACAGAAGCTGGGTGTCATCCCGTCTCACACCTAAGAGAGTCCATCCTATTAGGGGGAGATTTGTATTGATTAAATATCTGATACCTCCTAAAAATACTGCAACAGCTCAGGGGGAGCATGTTTTCTTTGACATTGATGTAAAAGGGGGAGAAAAGGAGTGGTCTGGACCGGATGCTACGATTGGAGGTCCAAACAGATTAGCGCAGTCATTCAGAGTTGCCATCAATGCCAAAGGGGGAGATTGTGGGAATGTTTTTAGGCAAATGTGCTTGTCATTGATGGCAAGATCAGAGTATGCAGCGATGGAAAAACAGGGACAATGTAAGCTCAGAAGAGATAGTGCAAAGGTGCACGAAGAGTGCAAGAGTGTGCTTGTTTATTTGATGGCAAACAGGCAGGCAAGGAAGATCAACAACGCAGGGATAATTGCATGGAAAGATCATAAGCGTAAACTCCATTTCGGAGTTTTGGATACTGAGCATTGGAGGAGTCAAGGAAGCAACTCACGACAAGAATGTCGAAACGGAGAAATGAGAAATGCCGGAATACGTTGATCCGACTCCATTTTGGAGTTTCGGATACCGGGAGATTGAGAAGTCAAGAGTTGAGACTCTTCAACACAGGAGTTCGGGAGTTGCGAAATCCAGAATCCCGAAATCTCGAAAGAGGCACATCAACAAGAGTTTTACAGACCAGGAAATAATTCCATTTCAGAGTCCCAGATACTGGGAGTTCAAGTGTCGAAACACTTCACTACAAGAGTGCCGAAATGCCGAAACGCCGAAATGCAAAACGCTGAAATCCTGAAAGCGGGAGACAGTTCCGGATACTGGGAGTTGAAGTGTCAAAACACTTCACCACAGGAGTCCCGATATTGCGAAATGCGAAACGTCGAAATCCCGAAAGCAGGAGACAGTTTTGGATACCGAGAGTTGAAGTGTCAAAACACTTCACCACAGGAGTCCCGAAATCGTGAAATGCAAAACGCCGAAATCCTGAAAGCAGGAGACAGTTTCGGATACCGGAGTTTCGGATACCGGGAGATGGAGGAGTCAAGTGTCGAGACTCCTCATCACAAGAGTCCTGAAGTTGCGAAGTGTGAAAAGCCGAAAAGTTGATCTGACTTCATTTCGGAGTTTCGCAGACCTTGACTTGGAAGTGTCGAGAACATTCACATCAAGAATGCCGAAATCGCGATATGCGAAATCGCGAAGTGATCTGGGCCGATAGATCCAGGAGGAGAATGTGGTAGACCACGTCAAAAAGGACAGGTGGAAGACTATGACACGTGGCACGATCATACAACGATAAGTGTCGAGTTGATTAGGCATTTCAGGCCACTGGAAATCACAATTCTGAGTGACACGTGACAGCCACTCCGGTCACAACACGTCATCGAGTGACGCAAGACTGACCTCACTACGGGAGTTTTTGCTTCGGGAGTTTTAACTCCATCACTCCCCCAAAGTCCCAAAGGCTAAAGTCCTGAGGCAGAGGATAGCCGTCCGATCACCACGGATCGAGGACCGTTGATTTGGAGATCGAAGCGCTTGTGTGATTGGAGAGGGGTCATATTTCGGTGGTCACATCGTCAAAGAACTGTAGAAGAGAACTCGAAGCGGCAAGCTCCATCTTGGAGTTTCGAGGATCGGGACATGGAGAGTAACGAAATCTTCACCACGGGGATCCCAAAATACCGAAGTGCAAAATGGCGAAATGAACGCAAGATTCAATGAAGTCAATTCAACAGTGCAGATGAATTTGAATAAGATCGGAGGGCTATTGTTGCACTTCATAGTGTAACTGCTAGAAACAAATGATGGTTTCTGCCAGAGGATGAGCTCGTCTATGACAAACAAGACGAAGAGTCTCAACTTCCAGAGAAGCTGAGGAATCTCAAGATAACACCCAGTGATGATGGATGCGTGGGGTAAACCGGCAGAGAAGCTGAAGAGTTACCATGATGATCAGGCAGAGCACTCAGAATGAGCAGGAGATGCAGAACAGAGAGAGACAATGTGGCACACAGGAGATGGAATAGCGGTGGAAGAGTGAAGTGGAGAAAACACCCTGATGTGGAGGAGATTGGGGTTGGAGAGGATGCAAGAGAAAGAAGCATATTACATGCAGAAGGTGCACAGAGAGTATAAGAATGTTGAACAAAGAAGAAATGGGAGTTGTTGTTGAGTGTGATTGAGGTGTGAAGAAGGAGGCAGAGCGCAGCAGCAAAAATGCATAGAAGGGGAATGGTGCATTGAAGGGACATGGCACAGAGAGCATAAAAGGAAAAAGAAAAGAAAGCGCAAGGTGTGTGCAGAAGACACTGATGCAGACAGAGCAGCGCAGTGTAGCAGAACAGTGATGAGACTGGTAAGTCATTGAAGAACTTTATATTGTTGTAATAAGTCTTAATAGCAAAGATTTAGATTTTAGGGTGGTAGGGAGGTGTTAGGGAGGACTGTTGTCCTCAGAGGTTCAAGTGGGTGCTTGAACAAAGGGAGTTGTAGCTTCCATATGGTTGCAGCCAGAGAAACCAGGGTGGCAGGGTGGTGCAAGGGAGAACTATTGTTCTCTGTTATACAGGTTGGTGCCTGTGTGACTGGAAGTTGGTGCTTTCATCCAGTTGGTGTTGGAACACTTAGGGAGTTGGTGCTTCCTTCTAGTGGGTGCTAGAGAAACCAGGGAGTTGGTTCTTCCTTCTAGTTGGTGCTAGAGAATCTAGAGAGTTTGTGCTCTCAGCATGTAGCAGCTTGCAAAACAGAGGTTGTAGCCTCATTATGAGTTGTTGCTCATATGTATGATAATGTAAAGAATGTACAGATTACTTATCATATAAAGAAGAAGAGGTTTTCCCCTTTATGGGTTTCCTCAGGAAATATCTCTCTGTGTATCTCATTTGTGTGAATGATGTTGAATGGTCCATTGCTTACTTCCCTGCATTATTGTGATTGTCATTGAGTGATCTGGAAAGAGTTTAAAATAAGTGTGATTGTTTAAGCAAGGTGACAACTGATTCACCCCCCCATGTCTCAGTTGTCCAACAACCTTTGGAGCCATGTGAGAAAATAATAATTCTCCTCTTTTTCCTCTTTATCACAAATTTTGAATCATCAAAAATAGATCTTCCAATCAAAAGTTGTGCCAATTGTAAGTTATGTACCTTTCTAACCCTTAATTTGGAGTATGTTTAGATGGTTGACCTTTGTCCTAATATATATATATATATATATTAACTTTGAACCATTATGAGTCTGAAATTTCGACCTGTAGTACTCTGATATGACTTCTTAAAATCCTGAAAATTTCAATGTGATCCTTCACTAATAAAAATTTATAGCCCAAATACTAAAATAACTTGTTTAAGACCGATTTAAGGATTAGAAAAAATCTCCAACTTCCACAAGATATATATCACAAATTATAATGATTCAAATTCTGGAAAAAATAAATAAATAAAAAATCCACTAATAATTCATTATATCTCTTCGAGATTTTGAAAATTTCAGATTCTGAAACTTCACTGAAATGTTTTTATAGAGAAAATAAAAAGATGGCTCATTTGAGACTAATTTCAGGACTAGTCACAAACCCTAACTTCCACATGATATATCTCCAAAAAAATAATGAACTAGATCCTAAAAATTTTATCACGTGTTTTTTTCTATCTTTCCTTGGTATCCTAAACGTTTCGCTATCTTAAAATACCCAGAAAAAAAAATTATAGAAAAAAAACAAAGATGACTTGTTTAAAACTGATTTCAAGATGAGTCCAAAACCCTATCTTCCATAGGCTATATCTATAAAAGTATAATGAACCAGAACCTAAAATTTTTACCATAAGTACTTGGCTATGTCTCCTAAGTAACCTCCAAATTTCACTATATCAAGCATCCTAGAAAAAAAATTATAGCAAAAATGACAAGATGACTCATTTGAAGAAGCAAAACCATAGGATCGTTGCTCTGATACCAAATGTTATGAACCAATGCCTTGAGAGTGAAAAAAAAAGTCAATGAATAACAATCCACTTCAAGGGGAAACCTCATTTTACAATATATTCAATGTACAAGATGAGATAAGATGATCCTAAGACTAGGTCTTCTTGGTGTATATATATGTATATATATATATCGGAGACAAATGGTACAATTATAATGAAAGGGTAAACACTAGAAATGTAATAATTCAATATCTAGGGATTAATAAGGGATTTTATACTTAACATGAGATTGTGTCTAGGGCTTAACAAAAAAGGACCTAAAATGCCTAAACTATATGCCTAGGATGCCTAATATGCACAATTTTTTAAATAAAGAAGTGATTTTGCTTTTATGTGAATAATTAAATGACTAGAACAAATAGACAAGTTTCTTATGGATTCAAGAAAAAAGCAAGTAGGGATAACAAAATTACCCTAGTCCTAGTACTAAAATTCTATCAAGAAAAAATTGAAAGAAGGTAAGAGTCTATGAAAAGAACAAAAATTATTACACACATTGAACAAGAGATAGATGCTTGAAGGATTGCTTGATTATCTTTATTACCAAGGGTTGTAGGAAGAACAAAGTTCTTGACAAGTCCGAACATGAAAGACCTTTCAAAGTACAATCATTCTCAACTAGATGGGATATGTACAATCACAATCCAACAAAGAAGTCTCCAACCATCACAGGTACAATATGCTAACTCTCAAATCACTCTCTCAAGAAAAGACTTGGTAATGAAAGCGGGAAAGGAAATAATCAACGAAGCTCTAGTGATCAAATCACTCACAAAAACTCCACCCTTTGCACCTTCAATGTGTGTACAATATATAGAAGAATGAGAAAACAATAATATGTACGATAGAAAATAGAAGGGAAGAATAGTAATAACCAAATATAGCCCTCCTTTTTGAGTGAAAATAATATTTGTCTAAAGAACCTACTCCAGAAGTTCACCCTCCCAAAATAACCACCTACAAGAGAAACTGCACTTGTATATGGCTAGTTTATTTTTTTAATGTGTTTTTTACATGCCTAAAATAGACCGTACGAATTTTCTAAGGGGAGAATCCAGTAAAATTAAGCCTTAAATTATGGAATAAATGGGGATAAAAAATAGTATGATAAGCTAGGCTAATTTGAGGAAGGAGAAACTTTTAAAAATAGCAATGTAAGCTCCTCTAGGCCAAGCACTCCTCGGCTAAGGTCACATGAAAAGACCCTCTCAACCATGCTAAAATGCAACCAATCCCTAAAATTTCAAAGTGTTCAAAATTGCCTGAAATCTGACACTAGCAATACATGCCATACTGGATATCCAAAAGTCTAGTTACCTTGCTAAAAATAACACCACCTTAGAATCAACAAGAACTCATACTATAGACAAATATCCCAACTGGATCCTCAAATATATAATCATCCTATCAACCAAACCACTTTCAGAAACTGCAAAGAAATGAAAAAAATAGAAATTACTAAAAAAACTTCTCAAATTTGTCTAAAATTTGAACTTCGTGCACATCTTCCCAAAGGATGCCCAAATCTATGATCACATTCTGAGATATATAAGTCTGCAAAAACCAACCTTATCATGCCCTTTGGAGTCTTTATCCTCCCATACCTACTCTAAATATCACAGTGAACCTACAAGTATGAGGCACATGTTGCTACAAAATCACCTGTAACCTATCCACCTATACCTGTGATGTATCTTGTGAATGTACCTAGATGAATAACATGTTCAAGAACCTATGCTACCATCTATGCTCGAGTAACAAAATCATGTGACCCTTTGCCAAGTCTGAAAGGCACTCCATGAACCACCGATGGACCAACCAACCAATCCATTCCATAATATACCCACAAACAAAAAAAGATGGGCACTATAATCAGATTTGGAATAAATCAAATTTGAGTACTGCATATGGAAAAAGAAGTGACATTTTGCAAGATATGATCAAAACACAATAGGTACTTGAGTGAAGGATGGAAATATGAACAATTTTCTCTTCTTGGCCTTTTCTCATTGCCAATGGGGGAAGAGAGTAGAAGAAAAATGAAGAGTGTGATGCTTTGTTGGGAAGGAAAAGTAGGGGAACTCATTGTTGTAGCAAGCCTGTGGAGGAAAGAGTCTAATGGGTGAAGAACAATAATAAATATGTTAAGAGTTCGTTTCTTTTACAACAAGAATTTGTTGACATTGCAAGAGAGGAGTTAAGAAAGATATTTGAAAACGGTTCGAGATCAATTTTGGGGTACAATACACTATAGGAGGAACCCTCTAAGATGCGTTTACAATATGAGTTTTACATACATATTGTAAGCATTTCTATAGTTTACATTGATTAAATGATTTAGTGGAGTTTATTCCCCAAAGGGTTCTACACCTTTTTTTTTAAATGTGTATTGTGTAAAGGATTATGGGTGTATGGTTATTCTTTTGTTTTATGTTTGTTGTTGCTGCAATTAGAGTGGATGAATTTAATTAATTACATCAACCCAGGCATAGTCATCCTAACAAAATCATTTTATGAGAATTTCAAATTTGAGTGCCATTGGGGGATTTTGATTCACCCATTGGATTTTGAATCAATTGTACGAGAGCAAGTTTTTCTCTGAGGCTTGTAGTAGCTATTGTTGAAACAATAATTGGAAAGGCTACAAAGCAAGAGAGACTTCAAATGTTGCAGGACGTTATCGACAAGTTCAATGAGAAAAGAAGAGATGAGAAGAATGATAAAGCAGTTGGACGAAGAAAAAGGAAAGTTGCAAACCGATATGGCTAGGCAATTAAAAGTCCTCATTAAGACAATGGAAAAGTTGGAGGACTGTGAATAGAGAATCCATTCTCAGTAGATTGGACAGCCTTGAGGAGAAAATTGTTTAAGTCATTAAGAAGTTACAGCAATATTTTTCTGCAAAAGGAGTCTTGGCCAAACTTTAAGCAGAATTGTAAGAGGTGAGGAAGAATTTTCCAAGCAAAAGGAGTTAGTTGATATGTAAGATTCTCAAATCATCACTGAGGAGAGCACGGTAAGCACTTCACCACAAGTACATTCTCAAATTGAAGCTATCAATTCTTTGGTTATCTTGAAAAGAACAACAATGGAATAGAAGCTCTAAACTGTTGAAAGGAATGGGCTTCAATGGTTAGGGTCTTGGTAAGAATGGTCAAGGAACCAAGATTCCCATTGAGGTAGAAGCCCAACCTTTGCACAAAGGCTTAGAGCATCTTGTGGGTATAGTAGCAGTGGGTGAATTCTCATAAGAATCCCAAGGCCAAGTACATTCCAATGTACAGAAATGCAGCCGACCTCAACAACAAAGCACAACTCAAGGAGGTATCAAAGCCACCAAGTTTATATTTCTGAAAGCTCAAGAGGCAGAATGCAAAGAGAAACAACTTTGCATAAGCTCGAAAGAGAGCAACAAAAAGGTGTCCCAAGCATATAGGCATGTCCGAGTAGCTAGAAGACCAGGTCAAAGAGCCAACAAGCACAACAACTTCCATAAGAGGTATGTCAAGCTGGAAAGTATTTTGTTGTTTGTTTTTGCTGCAAGAAGAAAGGCCATAATACATATCAATGCCGGAATAGTTATCCATTCTGTTTCTGTAGAAGAAGTGACCATTGCATGTCCATGTGTTAGAGGAAGAAACCCTCGGTTAAGGACCCTCGATTACTTTTGAGGAAGGTTTCAAGAACCATGCCTCAACCTAGTGAGAAGAGAAGGGTAAAGAGCATAAGAAAGTTGTTTCTGTTCAAAAGTGCAATGATGGAAATTTTTACTGCCTCTGCAAGATTAATGGACATTGGGATGCAGACTGTTGGAAGCTTCATCCCAAGTTTCATCTCAAGAATCACAAGGACAAGTCAAGAAAGAGAGGGCAACTAAAATCAAGTGGGGAAGAGCTAAAGATTGTACCAGCAATCAAGAAGTGGAAACAAATGAAGAAACTCAAGTGTTCTGAGAAGGTAGCAAGTAGCCCAGAGTCTTCCAAGGATGTCGCCTCATCACCATTGCATGGTGAGAAGTCGTTTCTGGAATCTTAGTAGAATTTCTGCAAGGTCTCCCACAATAGTTTGGTGATACCCATTTGAGTTCAGTGGTATCTAGTTGTATGCATGCGTTAATTTTAATCTATTGTTGTTATGATTGGAGAATGGATGTAATGAATGCTAACAAAGGACGCTTATTTATAAATATGTTGTGTTGGCATATTTAAGCTTCCCTCATTAACTATATGTTGTTATGTTTGGCGGATGAGGTGTAAGATTATCGAAATATTTGTCCTGAAGTTTGACAAGGGTACAACTGCATAATCTTGTAGAAAGCATGAAGGCACGAGTATGCGAACATGGAAAATCCTCAAGGAGGAAAAACCAGCAGCAAGAATATTCTCGTAGCAGTAGCGAACAAGCAATGAATGGCTGTACCTGGAGAAGCAGAATCGAGCCAGAAAAATTGAGCATTTTGGGTGTTGCTTAAAAACTGTCTATTTGGGGCATACTTTGTCCTCATTATTTGAAGAGATGTGAGGGCAACCGGAAGGTAATTGGAGCACTTCCAATAATTAAAAAAAATGGCCTCATCACCACTACAAAGCAATCATGGTCAAAAAATATTATTGGACTTTTGGGTTGAGTCCCTGAAAGGCCCCTCAAGTTAGGCTTGTTTGGACATTCCAATCTAATGGAATCTACAAGTAAATTGCAGACAATAAATTGTTCCTACCATGATTAGGGGATTAATTCGTAGCTGTTACAATAGTTGGCCATGAATGTCCCTTGTTTTATTTTGTTGAATTGGACGTCATTAAGTATGCCTCGTGAACCAAGATGTTAAGGTATTGGAGGATGAAGAGTAATGGGACCAAATTTTATCTGAACAAACCATACAGATGCATATTCAAGAAGTTGAATGCAAGAGATTGTACTGATCATGGTGAAACAAGAGTGAATGCACAAGATTTTATTTGTGAGTTCAAGTGGCATTGAGTGAATGTAGTGGATATGGATATCTTTTCTAAGGTTTTTCAAATTACCATCATAAAACAAAAACCACTTTGAGCCTATACATATGCATATTCAAGAAGTTGAATGCAAGAGATTGGATTGATCATGGTCAAACAAGAGTGAATCTAAGTTGTATGATACAGGGAAACGGAAACGCACTGGAAATGTGACCCCTCAAAAATTAGGATGGGGAAACGCAATATATATATATATATGTGTGTGTGTGCTATTTCATAAAATTATATTGAAATTTTGAAAGAAGCATTTAACATTATGATTTGGAATATAGATTCATGAATAAATAAGCAAGAACATTTAAATGAGAAACATGAAAAACATTGGACAAGTGATACATAATGCAAGCATTAATACCCATAAACAACCTTTATTATTTATAAATGAGGCTATATATCCAAAATTAACCTTTAGATATGAGCCTTGAGGCTACAATGCTACATGTATGAACTATGAATAGTGAACATAGAAATAAAACATGAGCTAAGCAAGTAAAGCCTAATGATCATCATCCTCATCTTCATATTCATCATGGAAATTAGAATAAGATGCACATTCAACAATGAAAAGTGGATTGGTAGAAGTATTTCCAATTCCACTTCTAGGTTCCACAAGATTCTATGCAGCAAGAGAGATGTCCAAGTCAAAGCATTTTGGATCCACATCCCATTCTTTAGAAGGCCCACTACGAGATGCAAGGCAAAGGTTGGAATGCACATAAACAAGAACCTCAGCCTTCTGCAAACCCAATATGTTGCGCTTCACTGAATGAATAAAACCATTCAGTGAAGTCCAAGTCAACATTTTGGACCCCTACGAGATGCAAGGCAAAGGTTGGAATGCACATAAACATGATCATCAGCCTTTTGCGTACCCAACCTGTTGCGCTTCACTGAATGAATAAAATCATAGGTGTTCAATTTCTTTCTATTGATGAAGAGCTTGCCACTTGTGAAAAAATACAAATGGCAAGGCTCTGTAGATGTACACCATTTGCTCCATGAAAAATCCACCATCTAATTGGACTCATGGTGCTCCTCTCATCCAACGATGATATGTATGAATATTCATCCAAACCAACAACAAAACTAGTGAATTCTTCCTTCACCTCCCTATGTAGATCAACTGAAAATATCCTCATAAGGGCTCTTTTCACTCCATTTGCCACCTCTCTATCCTTATGCGGTTCCTTCCTCTTCTCAGTGCTTCAAGCAATAAGATCTTCATCATAAAATATTGGGTTTAGGGTGTGTGTTAAAGTGTGCAATGGAGTGTTGAACTAGTTCCACCTCTCAACATTGATTTTATTCACTGTATCAGCAAAATGAGCATCAACAAATAAAAGCTAAGGAGATTCATGTGCAATGATTTCCATAGTTTTCTCAACTATGGCATCCATATCATCGTAAACCTTTTCCAAGAAAGCCTTGTTTTTGGTCGGCACTTCAAAGAAGCTCAAATGTAGGGGATGTGAACTTGAGCAAGAAATCTATCTTGCTCCACCACTCCTCATCAAGACACGATCTACGCACCATAGTTCCCTGCTCTAAATCTATCTATCTCCACTTAGCCCAAAGTTGAATCACCACCATAGAATTTAATGGTTGCTTAACCTCAACAAGGTGGTCCAACATGATGAAGCTTGAGGCATATCTTGTCTCAACAACTTTCAACAAACTCCAATTCGGTGTATTCTTGAAATATTCCTTGAGATTGGTGGTGGTTGGTGTTGAATTTGATTGTCTCCCTTGCTTGTCTTGTGAGTTCCTTAATCCATAGAACTTTAGTGTCAATCTCTTCTAAGATCAAATTTAAATTATGAATAATGCAAGGAGTCCCAAAAATGTGATCATACCTACTCTCAATAATCAAACCTGCAACTTTGAAAACCAATGCATTATCCATGATAACTTGCACCAAATTAGTAGGCCCTATTTGCTCAATAGCTTTGATTAAAATATCAATAATGAACTAAGCATCCTTTATCTCCCCTAAACTGTCATCGACATTCAAAAACATTGCTCCTTTTGGTGAAGTGGCAATGATATTAATCAATGGCCTACGCCTAGTATCTATCCATCCATCTGAGACAATGGTAACCCAAGAGCTAGTCCATGAAGCACGAATAGGTGCTAAAATATCCTCAACAAGCTCCTCCTGCTTTTTGGGCAATTCAGTTCGGGCTTTTTCATAGTTAGGCCCATTGAACCCTTGAGGAGCTATGTTAATTGCCCTCACCGTGTCTTGCCAATAAGGAGACCGTACCACATTAAAAGGGATACCACAAGCATAGATGGCCCTTGCCACTCTTGTTTCAACTTCTTCTCTCCCTTGAACATTCAACATTTTAGCTATTCTGCTCTCTTGAATTGGAAAAGATGGACTTCTAACACTTTTTTATGTTGGTTGTTGTTGTTGAGATTCTCTCCTCTTCCTTGCTTCATGCACAATCCTTGGCTCAACGTTTGAAGCCTAAGGAGTACCATTGGCAAGTTGTTCATGTCTTTTTTTAAGCCCGTCAGCCTCATTCTGCTCCATCTCATTCTTCCTCCTCTCCTCTCCTCTAGGTCAATTGTCTTTGGGCAACAATCAACATCTTTTCTTAAGTCATGCAAAAAATGTGCCTTCACTCTTGGGTAAAAGCCCTTATAAGGTTTATGACAGAGATTGCATATCCATTCCAATGAACCACCACTAGGAATTCTTGAAACCTTTGTAACGTGCCTCCAAAGAGAATAATAGTCAGTCCTCTTGATTGTTGGGTATATGTGATATTGTTTGCATGATTAGCCTCATGCATTGTATGTTGTGTTGGGAGCAAGGGTGGAAACAAAACCCCCCTTGCTCAGGGGTTCAGGGGTGAAGCCCCCGAAAAAAAAAATGGACTGTTTTTGGTCCGTTTTTCGCCCTGTTTTGGGGGTTTTTGGTCTGTTTTTCAGCTTGACAAAACACTAAATAACTAACTAAAAAATTCAAGAAAACTTGCTTCTTACCACAAAATGTTTGATGTAGCTGAATCTACCCGAAACATGACAAAACAATACCCAATGTTGGTTGTAGCTGCCTAAAAACACCACAAAACAGCAAAAAACTATGGCCATAGCTGCCCAAAACACCATAAAACAGCAAAAAGGATGGTTGTAGCTGCTCAAAACAATGAAAAGGATCATTGTAGCAGCGTAACACATTGAATCCCCTCTTGCTCAAATCACCCTTGCTTAAACAGTGTGAGGAAAAATGAGAGTAAAATCCTCTTTTAAAGAATTTTTTTCTAGAGGCTTCTAGAAGTCTCATTAAGATATTATTAAACCCTAACTAATAAATAAAATTAATTTACAATTAAAATTATTTTTTGTGGATCCTAGTGGAAAAAATGGCTTTTAGAATGTGTTGTACAGACTGAAACGCGTTGTATGAACGCTGAAACACATTTCAGTCTGTACGAAACACGTTTCATACAGATTGAAAGTTGAAACGCATTTTAGGTGTGTTTCAGCGTTTCGATACGGAAACACACCTGGTACCGGGGGGTGGTGTCTTTCCTACAACATAGGAGTGAATGAACGAGATTTTATTTGCGAGTTCTAGGGGCATTCAGTGAATGTAGTAGATATCTTTTCTAAGGTTTTTCAAATTACCATCATAAAACAAAAGCCACTTTGAGGGCTCTTCAAAGATTATAAATGATTGTGTGTACATATAACATGGTCTATGATACTCATAATAATGGTTATCTGCCTTTGTTTAATCTTTAGAATGGAAGTATAGTACTTGACACATTTGAGATTCAATTCTTTGTCATTACTCCTATGTCTTTCAAATAAGAAAGACACAATTATCTGAGTACAATTACATCCATAAAATACTTAAGTACAGCACACATTCTAATCAATAACCACATTCTGCATTGGACGATATTCTATAAGCAAGTGCTAGTCCACATTGTGTGTACCCAGATCTCAACATGACAGAACGCCGAAAACATACCTATCAAAATGAATGAATACAAGTGCTCATACGTGAGAGATCAAAACAGTAGCATGATGAACACAACATGGCAAATCTATAAACCTAATTAGAAGAGAAACATCAGTTAGAACTTGTTTATAATCTTGTATCAACCTGTAATAGATAAAATGAAAAAAAGTGTCCTTCCATAAACTACTGACTTCACTACTAAGGTTTATCATAACTAATTAAATTAAGTGCATGTCACAGTCACATTGCATTTACATTGGGAGTCAGGACTAAATAAGAACCTCCATTGACCTTGGCACAAATTGGGCAGATCCAAAATGGCTAAAAGGAAGTCAATATAATAGTATGGGAAAGCATGTCATACAAATGGGCAGATCACAATGACCTCCAGAATGGTGAACCGTGACCGATAAGCAATGGATTTCATTTAATTAAACAAGGGAATTGTATTATTGTCTGAGATAAAATAAAAGAGAAACTTGCAGTTAACAATAGACATGACAAAAAATAATCAACGTGACTGATTATCAGTAGTTGATATGATGAACTTCAATGGAAGAATCACAAAAACTGTCTTCAGGAGGTCTCTAGGAGCTGAGAATACATTGAAAAAATTCAGGAGCACTTTGGTATGTTCAAGTGGGTTAGGTCTTGCTTCTATGCAAATACGATAATGTGTATTCCCAGTCTGTCCATTGCAACCAGCAAGCAAGTCTTGATGAAAATGAACAAGCATGAAAGTAGGAGTTAGGTCACAGTGAACCAAATGATGTCTCGTGTGTAAAACACGTACTCTGCTTTTCCACTCCAAGCTTCTTTCAAACACTTTGCTCGATGAAAATGTTAGTGGATTTCATCTGGGACTGTCTAAAATAATGGGGATCATCATGATGCATCTATGCACTAAAGGAATTCCAGACTTCCTATATCATCATCGTGCTTTTCCATGAACAAAGATCTTGAAAGAGCATCACTGGGATATCAAAGTTAATAGATGCCAAAGAAAAATATCCCTGCCAGGTACAAATTACTATTTTTTTATTAGTAGCTCAAACGTTGTTACTGTCTACCATGCATAGCAAGCACAGCTGAATATCGGGTACAATTCAAATGGACATGCCTATTTCCCGTGTATGTAAAATTTCATTAGTCCTACACAAACAGTAGAAAGGCTAGAAAGCCTTGCTGGCAATATACATACTCAATACTAGGAATTTAGAAAGGGACTACTAATCCTTAACAGACTAATACACGTGCTTATTTATTGAAGTACCAAACCTTAGAACATAAAATCCTAGAAGTAGGAAAAGCCCAAGAATAACAATACACTTTAGACCCAACCAAAGTAAAATTCTAATAACAGAAAACTGACAAAGGGTTTTAAAATTGGGACTAGGCCTTGTTAACGTCTTGCAGACATATATGGAATAATTGGTAAAAGTACACCGCAGAAGAGTTGGTGCTAAAATTTGGTGTTGTTTAGACTCTAGAGTATAAGGCTCCGTTAGGTTTTTGCCTTTCAATGCTACAGAAGTAAAAGTTTTATCTCATAAATTACTTAGGTTGTAGATGACGAAATGCACCTTATCTCATAATGGCGTTGCACATGTCATAGAAAAAACATCAAATAAAGATATAAATATTTTATTAGAAGATAATAGCACGATCATATCCAACCGCACTATAAGTGCAGCCAGAGTCTCGAATGCTCAATGCAAGGTCTCTCCCATTAAAAGTCATTACTACAAATGAAATTGTAACTGCTTCACTGAGACTGTTAAACTGAATACTCAGATATTCTTGCGTCTTTGTTCACGCTTGATTGAAACTGGAATATGCAGAAAAAATCTTGCATCCTCGATACAAATTGAAATAATAATTGAAGAAACAAATTAGTCTAAAGAATAGAAAGCATGATCAGTTAAAAGCATCAAGAAAAAAATGCCAATGGGAGCATAGATAGTTGGTAAAGTGGGGGTCGTTCCCCTCATCAAGGCTCAAATCCTCCCAGTACATGTTGGTCCCTTGTGGTCCATCATGGCTGTGAAAACTGGTTGGACGTGATGATGGACAAAGTTTCTAGCCCAGGCGCCAATGGCTTTTTGCTTTGGTGTTGATTGGGCAGCACTCAGTCAAAAAAAGTGCATCAAAAGAAAAGGTAACAAGAAAATCTCAGGAATGGCCTGCACAATAGCATGCTACCATGTACACAACTCTTAAGGCAAGACATTCATATGGAAAAATGTCAGATACAAGAAATGGGCAAGTTATTATTCATTGCTTTTTCTGGTAAAACATTGAATTGTGTATAACATTTCTAATTTTAACTAGGATGAGATTTACTGACAAATCAGTATTAAGTTATGAACTTTTTAAGATAGCTTTAAATGCAGGATATGATGTTCAAGGTAATCTGCATATTCTCTGGTATTCCATGATGAACGCCACTGCGTATTCCACATAATCCTAAAAGCTTATCATGTGTTATTTTACTTTTCCAAGAAATTGTCTCAAAGGAAATGGCATACATGACAGAGTAACTGAATATAGACATTAGAAAACGTTGCAAAAAGAATGCTGCCAATAAAGCACGCGAAGGAGAAAAAATATCCCCATACTCCAATAGCCTTTTTTATACCAAAAAAGTATATTATGTCCAGATCAAGTATATGGCATTACAGGTCTTTTAATTCATATTATTGTTCAATTTACATCAGCTGCCACAGAAAATCCTGCAATGCTTGGGTTAAAAGACTGGCTACAAATAAGAACTAGCCAGAAAATATAAACTTACAAAGAATGATCTTTCTATTTACATATCAATGTAAGAAGAATCACAGGTCAGAGTACTTTCAATCAGATAGTGTAGAATGCCTCGTGGATATCTTCAAGTCTACTATTGCAACCATGAACAGAAATGCCAATCTAAACACCAAAAGGATATTTGTCAGAAATAGCAATCTTCAACACTCTGTAATACACCAAAGATTGCTTGGAAAAAATATCTCAGTTACCAAACTTAAACGGGGAAGATACTGAAATAGGCCTGCGTGCAGCTCTTGCTGACTTGATTGAAGCAACAAGGGAGTCACCTTGAGTACCTAAGCCTCTTCTGCCCACTAGCTTTACTCCAAGTTTCTCATACAAGTATCTCAATCTATTTTCATCTCCTCCTCTAACCTCCCTCAGTTCAAGTGCTTGCTGTTGTGATATTAAAGTGTATAAATGAAGTTGTTGTTGTTGATTGAAATGTGACTGAAGTTGTTGAAATATAAGCTTGTTTGAATGTTGTTGATCTGCTTTTGCATTATCACTGCCTTTCCTCCTCGTTCCACCCACCATGACCCTCAAGAGTGCAGTTGACTTAGGATCATTTGACTGTGGATCAAAGAGAACAGAAAAACTCCCAAATTCTAGATCAGGCTGTCTAAATAAATCAGCTAGAAGAGCTGCATAAGACTGAATGTCTTTTGATAAGCCCCGCTCTACCTTTGATGGAATTGACCTCGCAGTTGCAGCATTAAAAATATTTGCTGCCTCCCGCAAGCCACTTAAGAATGCACCATGCATGGTTGCTGGATATCGTCGATTAGTGGCCTCTCCAGCAAAGAAAAGCCGGCCCTCTCCTACACTTTCTGATAAAATATCATAGTCATCACCTGATGCCCCAACTGCAACATGTGAGTATGACCCAAGACTGAAAGGATCAGTGCCCCATCTTGTACAAACTGTCTGAATGGGATCTGGTACATCAATCCCGCGCGGACAATAAATTCCTATAAATGTAACAATAATTAGAAGACGAGTCAATTATCATACAGGATTATGTGTATTCCTTTCAACACTCCAAAATATCGGAGCTCAGACTAAAAGGATTTTTCAATCACCTACAACCCCAACTTTGAAATTAAAAAACAAGGCAAGGAAGATGACCATTGTTGCTATCATTTCTGTTCATAAAATATTACCTTTAAGAATCTCAAGAACTCGAGTCACAGCATCAGTAGCAGGCATACTCTCAAACTTGATTGCAGCATCTCCCGCCACAAGAGCAATTAAAAGTGGTCCTCCAGACACAGTGGCATAGCTATAAAACAAAAAAAACTCACCCCGGCGACTGGTGTCTTCACACAGATGCCCGAATGTGTCAAGCTCTGCACCCCAAAACACATGGGGAAAAAGCATAGCCACCTTGTTTAGCAATCCAAACCCTAATCTCTTTATTGCATCAATCTTCCTTTGAGGCAATTCAGGAATAAACCTAATTGAGTTACTCTTCAACACCCCAAGTGGAACAGTACACAGGGCCATATCCCCTTGAAACACCTGACTTCCAGCCAATACTTGCACCCCATCACTCCCATACCGTATCGTGTGCACAGTTTTCTCATAAAAAATTGGCAGATTCTCTGTCAAAGCCTGGATCAACCTACCGTTACCTCCAGGTAAAAAACAATGATCCCCTCCCATCTCATAAGGGTCATCTTGGTCCCAAAATGCAAGAGACAGCTTCAAGAGCAGCCCAGCATTGGCATACTCCAAATTGGCAAGATGCCAATTAAAAAGTCTCTCCTCTTCTACCTCCTCCGCCACGCCATAAACCTTCCTAAAAGTCTCCAAAGCTGTCCCCAGAGATATATCCACTGCAACCTCACCCATCAATTGTCTCAATTGGCCTGCCTTATCCAGCAACTTATTGAATGCCACTTCAACCTTGGCATCGACCTCTACATTGACAGGCTGCCCATCTGGCTGATACAGAGGGCACTTATCCCTCACCTTATGAAGTGGGTATGAAAGTTGTCTGGCCAACACACCAAGTGGGTTCCCATGAATTCCTGTAAGAACACTCCCCCCCAAATCCGCTGCAGCAGCAGTATTCCCCACTGCCATCTTCTTAGTATAAACCCTCCCACCAGGCCTCTTCCTGCCCTCCACTATGATCACCTTGAAGCCAGATGACAACAGTTGCCGGGCTGCAGCCAACCCTGCCAAACCAGCCCCTATAACCACCACATTGCCTTTAGTAGCCTCAACGGGGATCACAGATTTGACTGCAGGGGCAACCCCAAAATTTATATACCCATGCGTTAAAAGGAAATTATATGCAGAACTTACCAGGTTCTTGTTCTGTATGGGGGTGGAACCCATGACCTGCTCCTTGCTAAGATACGCATTCACGTTGTCTCTCCAGCGACCTAGTATGTGGCTCCTGATGACAATGTAGTTGGCCTGCTCTGTTCCTCCCACTGTTGAAACCACACCGGATTCGATCTCTTCTTCTGTCAGTGACTCAACTGGAAAACCCACTGAATGGGCAACCATGGCCTCTTTGTTGCCAGAATTGTCTGTGCTATTGTTATTAATAATTACGTTTTTTTTTCTCCTTCCTCTGCCGCTGCCATGAGAAGGGACGTCTCCCAAATGATTGTTAATAATGGGTTCCGCGATGGCAATGGGGACTGTTGCCTCCTGGTTAATACCGCTGTGGCCTGTTGCCTCCTGGTTAATACCGCTGTTGTTCAGGTTTTTTTTCCTCTTTCTCTTCTGATAAGTAAGCGGGGTATTGGGCTTTGAAGCATCATGACCCAATTGAGATCTCGCAAAAGAACTGGGTGTGGAGAAAGCTTGTGGATTAAGGGAAGGATTTCGGGGTGGGGTTTGAACTTGGGGCTCTCCCACATGGGTGATCTGTGAGGAGGTCGATGGTTCCTCCATGACTTTCTGTTGTTCACAACAGAATGAATGAATGACAAGGAAGGAAATCGTATGGAGATTACCGAATTTTAAAACTCAAGTTTTTACTTGTATCCAATTTTGTGAAGAAGCTCGTGTAGGCTGAATCCTACTCCAATGGCTAAAACATCCTTAAAAGATGAGGGCATCCCCTATAACTTCATTAAGATTGTGAAGTGATGTATGGTTTCCTTGCGAGATTGGCTGATGTTTGTTGTATATGCTTCCTATCATTATTAAATAGTAATCTCTTATATATGATGAACGATTGGTTGCCGGGTGAATACTCTGTCCTACTTTTCATCTGTAATCATATGTTTTTTTACATGCCTTCATTAAGGGTAGGATATATCTAACAATTATAAGTTTTGGAAATGTTTTTATGATATAATTAATTTTCCTTTAAAACACTTTTTATTTTATTTGATATTATAAGTCTTAATATCAATTTGGATTATTAAGGGTCCAATACATCTCATTATTAATATCTAATGATTACAAAAGAATATACTCACTTGTTCAATCTTTCTCACAAATATTTTGTATATAAAAACTCATAATTATTTTTATAACATAAAATATTTTTTAAACTCTCCGTTTGAATGTGTAAATATAATTTCATATTTATAATATAAAAAAAAATTTAAACCCTCCTTTCTCGTGTTTAAATGTAATTTTATATTTATAACATAAAAACTCTCCTAAATCCTTCTCTTTTGTGGAAATGTAATTTTATATTTATTATGTATCTCTCTCATTTTAGGTTCTGGCCCTTTTTAAATATCATATTGTTGTAAAATCTTTTTTCCTTAATTATAATAACCTTAAAAAGGGAATGTCTAAGGAAATCAAGACATGGATACATTGCATAAGGATAGAAGAAACGTATGTTATATATAACATTCTATGTTGCAATATGATATCAATGGATAAGGGCACTTTCAGGCGTATAATGCTCCATCTATATTTTTGAAACTTGAAATATCATTATACTGAGCTTAATCAAGGGTCAAGTTCACAAAGACTCCTTTATTTTATATGAAACATAAAGGATTATATCCTTTTGGGCTCATGGATCAAGATGTTATAGAATCTACTTGTATTTGGTATCAAGTATGGAGAGTGTTTAAGTAACTTGAAAAGCACAAAGTGTTGCATTCTCCTAGACTCATGGATACGAAACTTTAAGAAATATGTTTAACTCTAGCATCAAGTTTGTGGGGAATCTTATGCAAGTTCAAGACTATCAGAGGAGATCCACCCAAACCTACAAACTTTAAGTTCAATATAATACATGTAAATCCTTCCTTAATTTTAGCATTCCTAACACTTAGCCAATTCTTTGAAAAGAAAATTGTCTCAAGGCTTCAAGTTCCCAACACACAATTGCCATGTGGCGCCATTTAATTGGCACATGTATATTATCAAGTTGGAATCTAATCAACACAATATGTCATGTGGCTTCCTCTCATTGGTTTGCATTCCTACTAAGAGAGTCTTGTTAAGGTATTGCCGATGACATGGCACATCCTGAGCTCATCATCTACCTTTTTTATGTGTTCATGTATGTTCAAATCGACAACCTTTTCATCTTTACTTTGTACAGGTGGCACCCTACGATTCTGACATGGTAGGGTCACATACCTAGAAGGGAGTTTCAAACTTAGTGCATTCACTACTTTATTCTTCAATCCACTTGACCTTTCTCCGAATTTGAAATATTTATGAACTCTAGTTCAACTTCTTGTCAAATCCGCCAAGGAGGTTTTTCATCCAAAAAAATACTAAGAACGTTTGGTGTTGGCTCCAAGAAGAGTTTTGTGTAATATTCTCTAAAACACCCATTATTTTATTTTAAATTGGCTTACAAGATTAAGTCACACATTAAATTTTGGTGTTGGCTCCAAGAATAGCTTTATGCACCCTAGTAAAGAATGAGATTTTGAATCATATAGCTCCCTAAATCAATGGACTATAATACCTTTTAAATGCCATATTTTGGATGTCATTGAGTCCATCGGAAGACTCAAGCAATTTGGAAACATAGAAAGGAAAATCCCCTTGCCACTTGGACTCAAAATATTTAGAATCTAGTGAAGTCCCCTCTGGAGTCTGAAAGATTGAATACTTCTAGGGTCTTTATAAAAGGGGACTTTAGGTTACCTTTCCAAATATGACACATGGCATAACTTGGGATTGCCACATAACATTGCTAAGCCACATTTGTTGATGTTATGTTTCCATGTGACGAGAGATGATTGGTGCATTTATATAGTGAATCGGATTTAACGACTTGGTGCATTTTGAGCTTGCCATATGTCCCTCTTCATATCCAAGCAAGTAAATTTTCTTGTTCGTTTTGCATATGTTCCTTGTTAGGGTCCCAACCCTATTGCATTGTTATTATATTAGTTATAGTTAGGTCATCCTAGAGTGTAGGATACATCATACCCTCTTTATCTCCTATTTACAATAAAGGAGATTCATTTGACAAAGCATCTTGTCTTGTGCATTTGATATATTATGTAAGGAGGTTGCCCCCTGAAAGAGGCTTCTTACTCATTAACTACCTATCATTATCAAGGCAATTACTTATATTTTTATGCTATTTGGGGTGTTTGGTACATAACATTTGATTTTGGAGCAGACAACCCTTGGGTTTGGATCCTTCAAAACAAGTCAGCTTACCACTTTCAGTATAACCTTTTTTTAGGTTATATTCAATGAGAAAAAAATTTAGTTTTCATATAGGACATAGTGAAGTACATTGGTCATAATTTCAAATTCTAGTTCACTATAAGTTTAGAGTTACATGCTATGGAAGTTAAGGTTTTTTGCTAGCCCTAAAACTAGTCTCAAACAAGTGCTTTTAGTAAGACAATTATATCTAAAGTTACAACATTCTAAATTGAGAGGCACTAGTTGCATTGGAAACAAGACGAACTATAACTCAAAATTTTAGACCCATAAGTGAAAGGAGATAGTGGAAAGAAATGGTGATAGGTTAGGCAACAAGAACACTTTGAAAATGTGCAGGAATTATGGAAGTCATTTGAAGATTTAGAAAAATGCAAATGACAGTCAAAAATAAAATATTTATTGGAACATTGATGAATTTGATAGTCAATCATATAAGAATGAGCATCGAGCAAGATTGGATAGAATCTGACATTACTAATTCTGTTCATATCATCATTTTAGGAAATGACCTCTCAACATTGTATGTTCATCTTATTCATGATGGACACGTGGATAAATTTTACTAGTAGCCAACATCTGAGGACCTCATAAATATGGCTCATCAAATATATAAAAAAGATGGAATATCAAGAGAAGACATTATGCAATTAGTTGATTCTTTTCCAAATCAAGCACTACGATGCACTCAGAAAGAATAGAAAGTTAAAAGGAGCAAACGTAGAACAAGTTTATTAATACATGGATCCTAATGTTTTCATTGTTAATTTGATAATGAAACCAATAGGTTGGGGTTACTTCAAGGCATAGATGAAGAGTTGCAACAAAAGTGCAACTTAATTATAACATACTACACTTCGAGGATGAATCATCTTAAAGAGGGAAAACATGTTATTTGCATATATATTAATAATAAAGTAGAAGTCATAAGCATAATATAATAATATGTTTATAAATAAAAAAAGACAATAATAATAAACAATCATGACTTAAAGTCATGAGTATTGAAATATGAACTCATTGAATTATATTTATTGTTGATATTTTGATGTAACTATGGAAGATATTCTTTTGTATTTGTATTGGTCAAACCTCGAGAAGGTTATTGTAATCTTATTGTATAAATCAGCTCAAAAGAAATTATTATTTTATTGTAAAATTCAAAACGACCCCTCTTAGGGTTGCGTCTTTTTGGGAGTCAAGTTATGTGTATAAATAGAGGTCAAGTTCCTCTCATTTGTACACACACACAACTCGCCTTCTCTTGTGTGTTTGGAGCATAGCAAAGGTCTAGCGCAGGAGGTCTTGGTGTCTTGGTCTTTGGTATCTTGGTCTTGGTCTATTTGTGGAGAGCTATAACGTGACATTGTACTGGTTGAAGGAATCTATATTGAAGAATTGGTTGCTGGGTTTTCTCCCCCACGAGGGTTTCCTAGGATATTTCTTGTGTTATGTGATTGTTTATCTTTTAGTGATCTTATTACATACAATTGTTAATGAATGTTAAAGAAGATAATTGTATCTTCTAAAGTTCTAACATGGTATCGGAGCATGCCTGAATAGAAGACAATTCACAGATCTAGAAGACAAAAGGAGCCATTTTTCTTGATAGTAATGGTTGTCGAACAAGGCAAGGGAACCAAAAAGTGCACCCTAGTGGAGGCATCTTTTCCTTGGATCAGATCTTCAGAATCCAGAACTTGTGATTTAGGAGAAGGATGACTACCGAAACCAAGATTGATGAGAAGCTGGAGGGAGATGACAACTTCAGAGCCTGGAAGTACAGAGTATCCCTCCTCCTAGAAGAACATGATCTAGAGAAATTCACTAAAGAAGAGGTTTCGGAACCAGAGGGAGATGAGGCTAAAGAAAAGAACAAGAAGGATATGGGCAAAGCAAAGAGGATTATTGAAGACTCAATTAAGGACCATCTTATTCATCACATATCTGCATTATCCAGTCCAAAAGAAATCATGGATGCCTTAACCCGACTGTTTGAAGGAAACAACATCAACCAAAGAATGACCTTCAGAACTTAGTTAAAGAACATGAGGATGTAGAATTTAGAAACCATCCACTCTTACTTCTCAAGAGTGAACTAGATAAAGGAGCAGATAGAAGCCATTGGTGATATCATGAATGGAGAAGAAATGGTGATGACCACCTTGAATGTCCTCCCAAGGTCATGGGATGCATTTATTCAAGGGATATGCTCAAGAAGGAATTTACCCAAGTTCAGTAGGCTATGGGAAAATGGCAACCAAGAAGAAGCAAGGATGAAAAAAAAAAAAAGAGAAGATGATAGATGATGATCAAGCCCTAGCCACTTTCACCAGGAAAGGAAAGAGCAAGAAATAACCCTCCTTACCCAAGAATTTTTAGAAGGGCCAAAGAAATAACCCAAATATCATATGTTTCTGTTGTTAGAAAATGGGACGCATTGCTAGGAATTCTTCCCTCATTCAGAGACCAAGGGAAAAGAAAGGAGGTAAAAGGCATCGTGTTCATACAGTTGAAGATGATGAGCCACCCAAGAAGGTTGCAAAGGAAGATGAATCAAGTGATGAGGAGTATGTTCTTATCTCAGCCCTTACAGGAACTGTCACTCATGGAAGTGATATTTGGTTGGTGGATAGTGGTGCTTCCAAGCACATGAGAGGTTATAAAGACTCCTTGTCTAACCTCACTCATAAGGATTCACCGCACAAGGTGAAATTGGGAGATGAATATCAGTATCTTATCAAAGGAGTAGGAGAAACCACCTACAAGTTAGACTTAGGAAAGCCAGTGAAGATGAAGGAAATTCTTTATGTTCCTGGATTGAAGAAGAACCTTCTCTTGATTTCAGCATTGGATGAGAAGGGTTACAGAGTTTCATTTGTTGATGGACAAGTTCTTATGTGGCCTAGAGGGAAGACTTTTGATGATGTTGTGAGGATTGGAGTTCAAGAGGGGGGACTCCACAAATTGAAAGGGCGATCAGATTCAACATTAATTCACAACACTGTAAATCCCAATGAATTATGGCACATGAGGTTTTCTCATCTACATTACAAATCCCTATCGAGTGTGAGAAATATGGTGACAGGACTACCAGAGATCCAGGAAAAACCAGATGACGTGTGCAAAGGTTTCGCACAAGGAAAGAATGTGAAGCACTCCTTTCCCAACAGCGATAGTAGAGCCAAAAGAGCATTGGAAATCATGCACTCGGATGTGTGTGTGTGTAATTATCCAGATATAAAAAGTATGCAGAACAGAAATAAATAGCTAGAAGTGGCAGATGAACAACAATATAACCAAAACAACACCACAATAATACCAAAATGATACCAAAATAACACCAGAAAGAGCACTTTGATTACTGAGAGCAATGTTCACTTGCCTCTTCGAGGGTGCAACCTCTAGTAGAGCAGAGCTCTATTACAATAATATCCAAGACAAAAGTTCTCATACCCTCAACTCCTATTTATACTAAATATGTCTATCAAAAGAACCATCTAGAGGAAGATCCTTCTAGAAGCGGAAGCTTCTATTAGGTCTTCTTACATTGGACTTATTCTTCCTTATTGCTAGGCCTTATTAGTATTGACCTTTATTACACCGAAATATGTTATTCTACCTGCGTGAGGGGTTAGGTCCCTAACACGTCCTACCCCTTAAAAACAACCTTGTCCTCAAGGATTGAGATGTGGAAATTGTTGCAGAATGGTAGTTGGTTCCCAAGTGGCATCTGCTGGAGTTGTATCTTTCCACTGGACTAACACTTCCTTTATGGTTCGATGACACTCACGCTGGCCCAAAATTGCTTGTGGTTGTAGCTAAATGGACCCTTCTTCATCCAACTCAGGAAGGTTGGTTTGAGTTTGGCACTTAGTTCCAATCACCTTCTTTAAGCAGGAAACATGAAAAACAAGATGGAGCTGATAATGACTAGGTAAATCTAACTGATAGGCCACCTGTCCCACACACTTGAGATGGGTATAAGGACCATAAAATTTGGGCGCCAGTTTCTGAAAATGGTTAGCCTTGAGGGAATTTTGCTTGTAAGGTTGTAGTCGAATAAACACTTGATCCCCTTCTCCAAATTGATGTTCAGAGCGACCTTGATCTATTTGTTGCTTCATGTGATTCTAGGCCATGAAAAAATTCTCTTTGAGGGTACGGGAAATAGCCTCTCGAACTGTAAGTGTTTGGTCAACCGCCTGGACCTTCGAGACACCTAGCAAATATGAGAGAACTGAAGGTGGATTTTTTCCATATACCACTTCAAAAGGAGTCATGCAGGTAGTTGTATGGTATGAAGTGTTGTACCACCATTCAGCTAGTGGTAACCATTGAGCCCACTGATTTTTCCTTTCCGATGCAAAGCACCTCAAATATGTTTCCAAACACTTGTTGACAAATTTAGTTTGACCATCAGTCTGGGGATGATAAGCTATGTTGAGATGCAACTGGGTGCCTTGTAGCTTGAACAATTCTTGCCAAAAATTGCTGATGAAAGTTGGGTCATGATTAGAAACAATAGAATGTGGCATGCCATGAATCTTGAAGACCTGATCCATGAAAAGTTGAGCCATAGTGGATGTTGTAAATGGGTGTTGAAGAGCACATAAATGAGCATACTTGGAAAGACGATCAACTACCACCATGATGACTGATTTATTGCCCGATTTAGGTAATCCTACAATAAAATCCATAGAGATATCCTGCCAAATAACAGGTGGAATCAGAAGCAATTGTAGTGTGCTAGGAGATTTGACTGTTTCACCCTTGTTGCATTGACGCACATCACATTTAGCCACAAAATTACGAACATCATGTTTCATACCATCCTAGAAAAAAGAAAGTTTGACCCTATCATAGGTTTTGGTAAACCCGGAGTGCCCAGTTGTGGGTGTAGCATGAAGCTCAGAAAGTACAATGGATTTAAGTTTTGACTGTTTACTTAAATACAAAAAACCTTTGTATCGAATTTCATCATGGAGACAAGAGTACCCTGGGGAAACTGGAGAATTGGACTGCAATTGTTGTATTAGATGTGAACTTTTGGGATCGTGTAGCCATTCCTGGCGAACAACTTGGAGCCAATCTGGTACAATGAAGGAGAGAGAAAAAAGGGACCCTTCATCTTCATATGTTCTGGAAAGTGCATCAGTAACCACATTGTCTTTTCCTTTCTTGTAAATGATCTCATAATCATATCCAAAGAGCTTAGTCACCCATTTTTGTTGCTCTGGGGAGGAAATGCATTGTTCCAGAAAATACTTGAAGCTTTCATGATCTATCTTAATTTGGAAGCATTGCCCCAATAGATAAGGGCACCAAAGATCAATGACATGCAGAATAGCCAACATTTCCTTTTCATAGATTGATTTTCCCAAATTTCGCTCAAACAATTGTTTGTTGGTAAAGGCCAAAGGCCAACCCTCTTGCATAAGGATAACGCCAATTCCTTTCTCTGAAGCATCACATTCCAGGAAAAAGGTCTTTGTGAAATCAAGAAGAGCTAGGACTGGAGTGGTGAAAATGGCCATCTTCAAGGTTTGAAAAGCATGAGCAGTTGTTGGAGTCCAAGTGAAAGAATTCTTTTTAAGGAGTGCAATGAGAGGTGCCACAATCTTTCCATAATTCTTAACAAACTTGCAATAATAACATGTTAAGCTCATATATCCACGCAAGCTTTTGAGATTCTTTGGGTGAGGCCAATATTGCATAGCTTCAATCTTTTTAGGATCCACCCTGACGTTGGCCTTGCCAACAAGATGACCCAAGTACTTGACTTCCGAGGCGCCACAAGCACATTTAGATTGTTTCAGGAAAAGTTGGTTCTGAGAGAGTAGATGGAGAGCTCTATCCACATGAGCAAGATGGTATGTCCAGGTTTTTCTATAGATGAGGATATCATAAAAAAAAACTAAGACAAAATGATGGAGAAAAGGACAAAAGACATGATTCATGAGGCTTTGGAAAGTGGAGGGTGTTGGGTATATGTGTTATATTCTTTGCATGTGTGTGTGTGGGCGCGTCAGATACGACAACTGTGTCTGACGATCCCTACCACTAGAGCTCTGTCGTGTGCGCTGGGCGCTTTCCTAGGGGGGTCCCAGGGGGGGCAGGTATGCCCCCCCTGGTTACGCGCAGTGCCCCAAATTATTTTTTTTTGGGCGATTTTTGCTATTTTTAGTGGATTTGTAAATTAATCCCGGATTAAGGGATTAGGGTTTTGGTATCTACGGAATACCTAATAACACTGTATATATTGTATGGTGAATGGTGAAATTCGAGATAATGAAAATAAGAAAGGTTTTCCCGGTTGAGGGTTTCCGGTATAAAATCTCTGTGTACTTTGTGTATGAGCCATTGATTAATTTTTGTCTTGCTTAAGAATCTATATGCATTGCTTTACTTCACAGGTTTAAAACTTACATGTGGTATCAGAACTCGTTTTTGGCTTCAGAGGGACACCTTTGTTGTTGAGGGTTTGGCTCAGTCTTGATAGATCAAGTTTATCTTGGGTGTAGTGACCAAATTATTTAACATCAATTAATTCTACAAACATAACAGTAAAATTCAATAATTCCTTTAAGTTGAGCACCTACGCATTTTAAATTGATCAACGAATAATAAAATTTTATAACAGATTAAAAACAAATACATAATTTTAAATACCTGGGTCTGATGCTAACCCTCCGTTTGTTCGCTTGCCTTGTTGACTGCTGCTGAACTATGTAAACACTGCCCAAAACCTTGTTCCACCCTGCCAACTAGGACAACTTCCTAGCTCTAGGATATCATATGGATATCCTGGCCCTCGTGCCCAAAACCTCCAGCAAACCGGTGCCTGTACTGATCCAGTCCAACTACCGAACTCCACTCCCCTCTCTGCAATCCAAGAGAAACCTCCAAGAAAATAATAATCCCGTAAAAAAAATGATCCCCTTCGTAAACCTCCTTCCCCTCCATATCCTTCCTTCACCGCCTCTTGCATTTACTTCCTTATCCACCCATTTATTACCTTATCCCCTCATAATTAATATCTTACCCCTTTGAATTAATATCTTATCCCTTTCCGTGTACGTAA
>ML779657.1:382604-404793 GCA_009831015.1 Picea engelmannii
ATACCTCTTTCTACCCCTTCATATTTATCTCTTCTTGATTTAAGAGTAACACATATACTGCAAATCCCCATCCTTGAATTCTTAGGAATACAAACATTGTTGAATTGTTTCTTCCATATTCTTGTAAAATATGCATATGTAATAAAGTTACCATTTCCTTCAATGTCTTCAACACATTCTTTGTATAAGTTGTAGATTTCTCTCTTTGAGAAATTATATGGAATATGTATTGTGTCTCTATCTGACATACACTCTCCATGTTTGGAAAACAAGTCACCCATCCATGGCAATGTAGTGTTTGTCAATAGCCCAATATCTCATCCATGATGTACCTTTGAATAAAATGAAGGATCGTTTTCCAACCTTGTTTAGATTCTGATAGACAAAGATTACCAATTGAGTGAATGTTTTTGAAAACCTTTCTACAAAGTAAAAGGTTCCAAATGCGATAATCATATCCCATCTTGGTGGATATCATGCACCTCATTAGATATGAATTTTTCATGCTCTTATTCATTGACAAATATGTCTTCCTTTTATTCAAGGCATACATGTAGTCCATGCTTTTCAAACAATTATTTTGACAACATTCACTTGAAATCAAATCACTTATGGAAACTGATTTAGTGAGAAATTATTTCCTATACCTTGTATAGCTAGAATGATTTGGATTGATATAAAAAGGTTCAGTCTTGGTCCTAGACACGATGTTTCTTTGCAATGTATCCACTATTTCACCATCCTCACTAGGAGGAATTTCATCATCACTAGAAGGAATATCATACAAAACATTGTCAGGAGATCGAATAAGAGAATGTCGATCACCTAATTGATTTGTTGCAGTTGAATGATTGAGAACATGATGTTCATTCCTAGGTCCATCATCATCTTCATTGATAATCTCTTTTATAAGAGGAATATCAAACTTACTAGAAAAATGATTACCATCCTCACCAATGTCATTGGATTTTCCATGCAAATATTTACTTGAAGGAAAATCATCATCACCCTCAAGACTATGAATGCCATTAAAATATTCTCTGACAAGAATGTCTTCATCATCAATAACACCATCATCAATGCTTCTAAAATATTCTCTTGGAGGAAAAACATCATCATCACCATTGGTGCCTTTAAATTTCCCACCTGGAAAAAAACTGTCCACCATCGACATAATCATATTCACTACTTTTAAAATCCTCACTTGAGGGAAATTATTCATCATACTCATTAGTTCCTTGAAAATCCTCACTTGGAGGAAAACTTTCATCATCGTCATCAATACGATGAAAATCCTCACTTGGAGGAAAATCGTCATCAACATTGTTTCCTTTAAATTCGCCACTCGAGAAAGAGTGTCCACCATCGGCATAATCATCTTCACTGCTTTTAAAATTCCCACTTGAGAGAAATTCTTCATCCTCGTCCTTAATGCTTTGAAAATATTCACTTGGAGGAAAATATTCATCAATACCTTGAAAATCCTCACTTGGAAGAAAATCATCATCATAAACATTGACGTCTTTAAATTTCCCACTTGGGAAAGAGTGTCTACCATTGACATAGTCATCTTCATTACTTTTAAAATCCCCACTTGAGGAAAATTCTTCATCATCCTCATTAGTGCCTTGAAAATCCTCACTTGGAGGAAAATATTCATTATCCTCATCAATACCTTCAAAATATTCACTTGGAGGAAAACCAACATCACCAACATTGCTACCTTTAAATTCCCCACTCGGGAAAGAGTGTTCATCATTGGAATAATCATATTCACTACTTTTAAAATCCCCACTTGAGGGAAACTCTTCATCATCCTCATTAGTGCCTTGAAAATCCTCACTTGGAGGAAATATTTTATCATCCTCATCAGTACCTTCAAAATCCTCACTTGGAGGAAAATCATCATCACCAACATTGTTGTCTTTAAATTCCCCACTTGGGAAAGAGTGTCCACCATTGGAATAATCATCTTCACTACTTCTAAAATTCCCACTTGAGGAAAATTCTTCATCATCCTTATTAGTTCCTTGGAAATCCTCACTTGGTGGAAAATATTCACCAGTACCTTGAAAATCCCCACTTGGAGGAAAATTATCACACCAATCATTTAAACTGTGATCAAAGTCTCCACTTCGACCTACATTTTGATTTTTTTCAATATTATTAAATTGTTGAACAAATTGATTGCCATCATATTCCTCCTCTTTATTGTTGGTGCCTTCAAAGTCCTCTGATTTAGGACTTTTTTGATGAACATGCTGAATAAAATTGCTTGCACTATGATCAAACTTTTGACTAGGTGAAAAATATGGCACCTCATTTACATTATAAGTATTCCCATCACATTTTCTAGTCCCAAAAGAAGAGGCAAGTGAACAATTTTTTGATGTCTTAGAAATAAAATCTTTTTTATTTGCCGAAGCCATCACTTCTCACTAAGAACATAGAATGATACAAGTTCTCACCCTCCCAATGACAATCTTATAACTTGCATAATGATTTTTTCCCTCAAAAATTCTCCCCCAAAATATTCCCTCAAAAATTTCCCCCCTCAAAAATTTCCCTCCAAAATTCTCTCCCCCCAATTTTTTCCCTCTAATATTTTCCCTTTAAAATTAAAAACAACTTTTACTCTATTAGTTCATTATTTATTTGTTAATTACAATATTTTTTTATGTTTGTTTATTTATCCCACATTCATTAAACTTAGCGATGATCCATATAATATTAGGTATATATATACAAAATCTTCTTCTTTTTTATTTATCCCACATTCATTACACTTAACAATAATTTATGTAATCTTTGTTACATATACACAGTCTTGTTTTGTCTTTTTACATTGCGTTAAATATTGGGCAACATTTGTTAATTACTTTGGAGAAATCTACAAGGGAGAAACATCAAAAAGACATTCAACAAGAATCTAGCGTTTCAGAGGTTAGCTATTTTTTAAATTATCACCATTTACCAAAAAAAGATTTATATGGTCATCTTTGAATTACATGATATTTTTTCATGCAAAAATTATTAAAAAAGCCCTAATTTGTTTTTTATATTTTTTCAAACTTTTTCTAAAAAAACAGAACTTTTAAAGAAAATTTATATCTTTTTCAAAGAAATTTGAACAAAATTCTTAGGATTTTAAGAAGAAAAAAAGAAACAAATTTTGGTATACTTTTTATAATTTTTTTACACTTTTTAATATTTTTTTATAGTTTTGGCCCATGGTGGTTAGTGGGCATGATGCCCCTCCACGTAAGACCGTGAATTATCCTACGGGGGCGTTCAGGGCGATGCCCAACATTTCCCTAGACCCTGCGGCCAAGCCTTGAGCGCGCCCAAGGCTTGGCCACATGGACTGCCCCCCACGACCAAGTCACAATCCTGTGGGATCGTAACTTGGCCACGGGGGGGTTGGGGCGATGCCCGACATCACCCTAGCCCCTGTAGGCCAAGCCTTGGGCCCAACATCACCCCAGTAACCTCACGGGTCAAATCATTTTTTAATTTTAATTTTTTTTTTAAGTTGAATTCTTATGGTCTATGATTTATTTATTTATTTATTATAATGTAAACATTTCCCATCATTATTATAAAGACCTAATTTATTTAAAAAAAAATTCATATAGGAAAAATGGCAGGAAATAAAATATTTGTGAATGTATCTAGATCACAACCTGCAATAATGGCATCCAAAATTGCAACTGGGACCTCCACGAATGCTAGGAAACAAATTGATAGCACATGTGTTCAATGTCCAACACCTAAGTTGTCAAGGGCAATGGAGAATGTTAGAGAGTGGAAATCTGTGGAAGGTGAAAACAAACTGGAATATTCTTGGTTTTTTAAAGACAAACAATGCAACAATGGAGAACATCTATATTTGTATTGTGCCTAGTTTGAACATGTGCAAGGAAATTATCAGCCACTTGGCTTGTTACAAGATATATGTTTAGTGCCAGACACATATATTGTTTATGCCCTCGTGAAACAAGCCATGACTTATATCAAGATTAGATATTGTTTGAAACTGAGAAATTATAACAGGGATGGCTGTTTTATTTTTATTTTTGTATCATGTATTGCTTTTAGTATCATGTTATTTTTTTAATTTTATTTAACACGTAAATGTTATATTTTATTTTTATAGGAATTTTCTATGCGACTTTCACATATGTTAGTGGGGATTTACTCTATAGAGAAAAATATCATGGAAGTCATCAATTCCTTTCATATCGATAAGGCAAAAGAAGGAAGGAAAAATAAACAAAAAATAACAGAGCTTGAAGTTGCAAGAGTAGATAGACAAGAACATGAAAGAAGAAAGAAAAGTCCTCATTCTAGAAATCCTAAAAAGGTACATTTGAAGATGAGGAAACTCCAAATGAAGATTTTATTGATATTAGTCCCAATCAGGTTATCACTCCTTGCAAGAAGAATAAACAATAGAAATGAAAAAGAGCAATCCCCGGGGATGATTCCATTCGTATTGATTATGAAGAAATCGTTGATTTAGATGAAACCCATTTAAATCATATGAGGAGGAAAGAAAATGTTGTTGTTGATGAAGAATCCATCGTTAGCTATGAATATTATAATGAAATTCCTAAAAGTAGCAGAGAAATAATAACACCAGGTGTTGATATAGAGGATGGTATTATGAAAACAACACAAAATTCCATTCGAAATAGATTGAGGATGACCAACTTAGTTGATGATGGCCATACATTTCAGTTGAATGTGAAACATCTTTATAAATCCACAGAAGGGAAAGAAAAATATCAAATCAGAGAACCACATCACTTGCATATTCATAATTTGAAAGAATTGATTAGGCACAATTCATATGCACATGTGGTTGACTACCTAGTTCACGTTGACCCAATGGAAGTTCCTAGCAGGGATGAATTTGATAGATCAATTTTTTTACAACAAATATTACGTGATTGGAGGAAATCATTCTGCAAAGGCTAGAATAGAATTGATACAAGAATATCCCAATAACCCTATTTTTGAGATAGTCAAATGTATAATTTATGATGGTTTAACAGATGTAGAAGCAAATTTATTGGCATGGGATCATAACACAAATAATGAGTACCTAATGTCCATGACTTTCATTCAAAGGGTGATATTTATCCATGATGCAGGAGAATCTTCTACAACTTTGTCTTTGACCTATAGAAGGTCTTATGAATTCTATGAGAGGAAGTTGGTTTCCTCATTGTATTTATTTTAATTATTTTCTAGAATTGTAATAGTCTAGGTTGTTCGAGAATAAGGAAGTTTTTCCACGGATGTGGTAGAAGTAGAAGAGTTAGATATGTTAGGAATTTGGTTTGGATATGATTCTATCTTCTAGGATCAAAATCTATTGTTATCATCTAATTAGGGTATTTGCGTAAATTTGGCCATATATGATCCTGATTGGATCGATCTGATATTGATTGTATTAAAGAGAGAAATAGTGGAAATATGGTGTAATCAAGAGTGAGTGGTTGTGTGACAGAGGTTGAATTGACTCGAAGGACAAGCTTCCCTGTGTAACTTTATTCCTTCACAGATATAATAAATATTTGAGTTTGTGGATTTGTCATTTTTGTGTGTTGAGTTGTTGAATGCTATGTATAGTCTACCTAGATAGACTAGCGAGATCTCTTATGTTTGCAAGTGAAATTATTGCGCAGAATACTTGCAGGCTTGAGTTAAGGAAAGCATCAAAACCATGTATACTCTGGTTACCTTATTGGACGACCATTATTAACCTGGCGATCAAGATCAACAAATATTTCATTCGGGTGTTGGACGGTCCAGATTAAATCAAGAATTTTGAAATAAATGACTCAGATCATTGCAAATCTCACTTTTCGAGACTCTCTTGAGTGTTAAGTTGGTGTTTAAATTTGATATCATTGGTCCGACATACGTGTTGCCTTTACATTTTTGCAAAGTTCTATTGGATTTCGGGTGGGATCCATACCCGATGTACCCGTGGAAAGAAATGCATGACAAAGATTAAATCCATAAAGTGAAAATCTACGTTCCATATCTGAACGCACATCAGACATTGGATGCACGTTGTTTGTGTTCGTGATAAGTTCCAAAGTCCCGATCTGGTAATCGTCAGGTTGACGTCGATGTTTGGTTGGACCACAAGTGTATTACATTTGGGTTGGATCGACGATCTAGATTTGTTCCGCGAGATCGACGATCAACATGATATTGGGATGTCGGATCCTTCATATTGACTATTGATCATTTTCATTTGATCAATAGTCGACGTTATTTCACACCATTGGGTTATTGTTTGGTAGAGAAAACTTCCAGTACAGAGTATCGCTCCAGTCCGCACCCAAGGTTCTAGCGCATGGTCATATGAAAATAAGGTGAGTGATAGAGTACAGGTCCTAGTTCCATCACTTGGTCAAAAATAAAAAGGGGCTAACGACTATGCACAAGGAAATTTTGAATTTCCTCACTATTAATGAAGAAGTTTTAAAGCTGTTGGAATTTGTTTGAAGGTGAACCAATCTGGATTGGTTATCAATTAGTATTAGAGCCCCAACATCCAAGAGGGATAATTAGAGATGTCCTTCAGAATATGAGGATGAAGAGGCTGAGGTTGATGAAGACATGTTGCCAATGTTGAAGTCATTGAATAAATGATAAAACTTTAGGAAAGGTTGGAAACAATGGAAGCTACTCAATAAACAGGTGTTGACCCAGGAGATGTCAGTGAAGAAGAAGAAGCTAAATAATTTGAAGAACAAGAAGATCCTAAAGAATAAGGAGTTGAAGAAAGAATAGTTAGAGATATCATAGGAGTTAGCTCTAGACCAATAATGGAGGTTCCATTGTGTTGACACAGGGGCAGACCCAGGGTTCAGCTCCAAGAGTGCACCAACAAGACCTAACTACTGGCCTTTTCGGCAACACCTACGAATAAACTATGGGGGGGTTGTAGGACAGAGATGTCTACAACCAAGGGGAATATCAATTGGATATAGCACTAGAACAACATAGCATTTATATATCTCTTACCAACTTAACTCTACTTTGCACAACTACCTATTAGATCTAACATAGTAATGCAATAACAATACATCAAAGGGCCAAGAACATAGCATCAATCACACACAACAAAAAATATATGTGGTTCACCCTCTCTCTAGGGCTACGTCCACAGAACTGTGCTTATAATATATTAAGATGAAGCATACAGTTCTTGTCTGCGCTCTCAGCTAGCAGATCTTCTTTCTTCTCCTCAATATCTCTCCCCTCCTTGTGCACCCAGCTACAGGGTTGATATTCACACCCAACTGAATATCTTACAGTACAAAAGGATCTCGTACTCAACACTTCTTTCTGACACAATATCACTCACTCGATCACACAATGAAAAAGATAAAAACAACAATCATAACACCAACAACAACCCAACCCAGGTCCTCTTAACCTTTATTTATACATTACAATCACTCACTGACAGCCTTAGGCCGAAACCTAGGTGTCAAAACCCTAGGTGTCTAAAAACCTAGGTCAACTTGACCCGCATTTTCAGGGCTTCGCCAGTCTATCTTTCCTTCCTTCTCGTGCAGTGCTCCAAAGCATCCAACAATGGATTTTTCCGCTTGCTGATTTTTCCACAATCCTTCTTCCTTGTTGATCTGTCATCCTTGATATCCTTGTCCAACGAATTGATTTCTCTTAATTCACTCTTCCTTTTCTTGTCTTTTGCTCACTTCAACCCAGTAACAATCACTGCATCTTCCACATAGTTCTCATTTTTCCTTTTCTTCCTTGGTCTTCGATAAATTTCATAACCAAGGGCCAACAGGCCCCCAACACTCACCTGTGACTCATCCCGAGGCACTTCAGATATGATCTTTCTATTTTACTTCGACTTCAGGCTGCACAGTGCATCCTTTTCTTTCTGCTCTATGCCTCCTCTCCTTCCTTGTGAAAAATGTATTTTCTGTGTCTGGTACCCAATTTCAACTGCACCTGGTACCTAGACCCTTTTCCTCATGCTTTTACTGAGAGCTGCGAGGCAACTAGTTGTCATAATACAACTTTAGTCGGCTCCCATTCACTAATCCTTCTTTCCATTCTCCCTTCAAAGTATTCAACTGTGCAACTCCTCAATTTGTAACATAGGCAACCTCATATGGCCCAAGCCAATGCGTTTTGAACTTCCCAGTATGCTTCATGAATTTATTGTCATATACCAATACCAGATCACCTTGCTTAAATGCCTTCTACTTAATATGGTAGGCCTTCTCTCTTTCCTTCCGTACCTGCCGATGGAATCCTGCAATAAATATTTCTTCTTCTAGTTCGACCAACTGTGCAAACCTTTCTCGAACAACGCCAACGTCATCCATATCGGTAAAGGCAACAATTCTTAGGCTTGGTACCAAATATTCCATTGGAATAACAGCTTCGAGACCATACACCAACTTAAAAGGTGTCTGCATTGTTAGCTTCTTACAAGTGGTTCTATAGGCCCACAGTATTGATGGTACTCTTAAATCCTAGTCATCCCTGTTCACTCTGCAAATCTTCGTCAGTGCTGTCTCCAAGATCTTGTTGAATTCTTCCACTGTCCCATTTGCTTGTGGATGGTAAGGCATGCTCTTATGATGGTGGACTTCAAATTCCTCAGTCAGGGCTTCAACTGTTTTATTTATGAAATGTGTGCCTTGATCACTCATAAGGATCTTTGGGCATCCAAACCTGGTTATGATGTCATCAAATATGAAGCACACATCTGTAGTTGCACTACAGTCCTTAACTGCTCTTGCTTCGGCCCATCTAGTCAAATATTCTGTTGCAGTAATGATGTACCTTGCTCCTGTGCACTTGCCTGGTGGGTTTATAGGTCCCATGAAGTCAATGGCCCATTTATCAAATGCTTGTAGGGTAAGTTGTGGTGCTAAGGGAATTTCATCTCTTCTAGATGGTTTCCCAACTCTTTGGCATACATCGCAGGCTCTGTAATAGTCCTTAGCATCTATGTATAAAGTAGGCCACCAAAGGCTAGCTCTAAGAACCTTCTGTGCAGTTTCTTTTCCTGCGTAATTTCCTCCTGTGATTCCTTCATGAGATTCTGTGAGGATCAATGGCCACTCTACCTCCATAACACACCTTCTCAATATCTCATTAGGTACCATTTTTTATAGTTGTTCAACTATAAGTGAAAATTCGACAGCGTGCACTACTAGTTATTTCTTCTCGGGAATTGTATATTCACTCGGTGCCATTCCTGTTGACAGGAACTGGACTATCTTTGCGAAGTGGTCATCAATCCTTCTAATGGATAGAAACTGTGCATCTGGCAATGTGTCCTCCAAACTAGTGGGTTCTTCTTCATGTTCTAACCTTGACAAGTGGCCAGGACCTTTGTTCATTCTTCCTGGTTTAACTATGATCTCAAATTCATATTCTTGAAATCGCAGCAGCCATCTGCATATCCCCCCCCCCCAACACTGGCTTGTTGAATAGGTATTTCAGAACAAAGTGATCAGTAAACATTTTAAAGTGGCCTCCCAACAAGTAGTGGAGAAATTTCTGCAGCGCATACACCATGGCTAACCCTTCTCTTTCAATAGTGGTGTAATTAATCTCAACTGTGGATAGTTTCCTGCTAGAAAAAGCTAACAGATGGTCAATATCTCCTTCCCCAGGTTGTGCTAACACAACTCCCAATGCAATGGAATATGCATCGACATGCACGTGAAATTCCTTTCTCCAATCTGGAAAACCAGAATAGGCGCAGTAACCATTTTCTGTTTCAATGTGTCAAAGCTCTGCTGGCACTCTTCTATCCAGTGAAATTGACAGTCTTTCTTCAAAATATTCTCCATGGGTGCTGTAATCTGAATGTATCCTTTAATGAACTTCCTGTAATATCCAGTATGTCCCAACACAGTGCGCAGGTGTTTGGCTGAAATAGGAGGGAGTAGATCAACTATAATGGAAATTTTAGAAGGATCGAACAACAATCCTTGCTTGCATAAATACGACCTAACAAAACTCCAAATGGTGAGAAGAAGATGCACTTATTCAGATTCAAGGAAATTTGACACTACCTGCATTTGTCCAACATTAGACTTAGACATTCAATATGATTTTTCAATAAACTAAAAACAGTCCAATCATCAAAATATGCTTTTAGAAATTTATGCAGAAACTCCTTGAATGCTTCGACCACCACCCTGGTAAATATGGCTGACGAATTATTTAATCCAAATGGCATCACTATATACTGGTAGGATCCCCATTCTATTGCAAATGTGGTCTTATGGCGATCTTCCTTGGCAATCCGGATTTGACGGTATCTTTAAAATCCATCGGTAAAAGAATAAACCTCCTGGCCTCCCACATTATCTAACACTTTGTCAGTGAATGGTGTAGGGAAGGGGTCATGCAAACAGGAATCGTTCAACTTCCTAAGATCTACAGAGATCCTGATCGCTCATGTCTTCTTGTATTGCACCACCATAGGGCTAATCCATTTTGATTCTTTGACAGGTTCTATAATTCCTGCTTCCAACATTCTATCGAGCTCAATCTTCACTTTCTCCTTATATTTAGGGTTCAATCTATAGGGTCTCTGTTTGACTAGTCTTGCATCTAGTTTCAAAGGGATCCTCATATCTCCCATAGTCCCTTTAATTCCCTTCATATCAGTAAACTTGGTCGAAAACACGTCCCGATATTCATGCAGTAACTCTGTGATTTTTTCAATAGTAGCAACATCCCAGTAATCTCCAACATTTGCAAGCTTCAGTGTCTTCTCTGTTCCAATGTTGACCTTCTTAATCTTGATTGGTTGTCCAATGAATGGTATCTCAACTCCTGGTCCTTCCACATCTCTCTAGCCTTCTGTTTCTGTGGTGTTCACCTTCCTCGGATCATCATCTTCATCAGCATTGATGTTGTAATAGCCTTGTAGTTTCTGGAGAGGCACAATCCATTCGTCCTCTTATTGTTCTAAAGGGAGGCTAGAGTCCTCCTCAAATAATTTCTGTCTTACAATATGTAACGCTTGATCTACTGAAGGATATTGATTGTCAAATAACAAGGTGGTTACAAAGTTCTGAGTCATACCTTCCCAATCTACAGTGATGAGGCGCAACTCCGCTTGAAGGTACCAGTTGATAGGGGTTGTGTCTAGTGTGTTAATGAACTTGTGCACCCACTACTCTTGATGAATGTGTCTCTAGGCTTCCTTCCAACTTCGCACATGGTCCTTTGGGCAGCTTCGACCTATGTACCAAACTTCATAGCCTTCTACTTGTGCTGAGAAGCGTGCGGTCATCAGGGTATGACATTGTACCCATTCTGTAATGTTGTTTTTGTGTGTCCCCCACCATCTTGCTGGTGTTGCTTTCAAGGCCTCATCCATTTCCAGCAATATTTGTTTCTAAAGGATTCAGACCATCAAAGGTGGGAAATTCACTTACTTTTGTGACGATCCAACGAACTTCTCTGGTTAATCTAGCACACATCCTTGTAGATACTTCATACATTTTGTTTTTCCAGTTCTCCAGTGCTTCTTCTGAATCTGATGAACATGCACTGTCACTTCACCATCTTAGGTTTCCATCGGCCGTAGGATTAATGTAATCTTGCTGTCTGGATGTTAGTTTGTATATGTTTTCCAGTTCATAGGCACGATCTTCTTCTCTTATAGGTTCTGTGTATCACTGAACTTCATCTGGATCTAAAGGTGAAATGAACCTAAGGCCATATCTTTAAAAATTCATACATCTTTTCTTTAAATCAACCACAGTGGAATTATTGAAATCCCAACCAATTCCTAACATCACAGGGTAAGGGAAACTGTCATCAACTATCTCAATTACCTCAAAATATTCAAACGCTCTTACTTTGTCGATGTCCACAGGGACATGTTCCAATCTTCCAAGGGGGATTACAACTTTATTATTATCCATCCTAAGTATGATAGGGGAATAAATCAACTTCGATTTTCCCATCAGTGCCTAGGTTTTCTTCGTCATGACATTGACCTCTGACCCTAAGTTGAGGAACACATATTCTATATCATATTATCCAATGTGAGAATTCAAGTGTAGTTCCTTATTTGTCCTTCTCTTCTTGGATAGTTGATGTACTTCTTTAGTCAGTAAAGGATCTATCCTTCCTATCTCATACTGTTTGATTAAATTTTGTAGCTCTTGTACAATGCTCTCATCCTGAATCAACTTAATACAAGTATGTAAAAATTCCATGAGCTTTCTTACCTCTTATCCTTCTTTTGGAGAAACATACTGATCAAATGCCAGAGGCAATCGATATTATCTTACTTTTGGCCGTGTCTTTGATGAAGAACCTTGGTCTCCTTTGAACTCTTTTCTTGCCTCCTAAAATATTTGTCTTTCTTTCTTTGCATCAAAAGTTTGGGTCTTCTCTATAGATTTCTTGACTCCCGAGTCTTCTGTAGTATTTCCTTGGGTTAGTCTGTCTTCTCCTATAATAGTGCCTCCTATAGTGATAACAACAACTCTAGGGTCTTCTCCGCGAGGTTCAACATATATCAGTTGCACTTTCGGGTTCTGCTGAGGTCCCTGTTTCTCTTGAAGTTTAGCCAACAATGCTGGACATTCCTCGATGACATGCTTGAAAGAGTTGCAGTAGCTGCAAGTGGTACAAGGGTTCTGATAGTCCCTTGCCAAATGCCCTAGTTGTGCGTAGTTGTAACAAATGACCTATCCTTGGCCTCGACCCATACATCCTCCTCTTCCTCGTCCTCTGAATCCCGAGGATTGAAGTTTCCTCTCCCAGGGGAGTTATACTGCATAGTGTTTCCTTCTTGTTGTACTTTACCTTGAATTTTGTATATGTCTCTTGACCTTTCATGCATGAGGTCATAAGCTTGAAAATCCCTATAATCATGCCCTACAGACTTACAAAACTTGCAATACAAACTTGTCGATGTATGAACATATTTTTTCATGTAATAGCACTCATCAGGGCAATGTCTATTTCTGCATACCTCGCACCAAGGTAGGGTGACTTGATTCAAAGGGCTCGGAGCTCCAGAGGCCAAGTATTCATGAAATAGGGGACAATGTTCCTTGTCATGGCCTTCTGATCTGCATCTGACACACCAGTTGTATTATCTTTTATCTTTTCCCTTGTCTTTCTTCATATCTTCGACCTACATAGACAAACTAGTTAGCTGACTCAAACATGAGCTGGATTCTCCCATAGGGGCTGATTCTAATTTCATGGCGATCTCCAACACCTCATCCTGTGAAGCAATATTCTATTGCATCGGAGGAAATCTGATGTGTGTTCAGAGGGAAACAATAAACCATTCTTTGTTCTGCTCATCTGGGATCTGAAAAGTCAATCAACTTGTTAACGTCTTGAATCTCTGATTGAATTCCCAAACAGGTTCGACTACCTTCTACTTGATCTCTTTCATCTCTATAATATATTGTGACTCTGACTTGGGTTTCTTGAACTCTACAATCAACGCATTCTTGATCTCATTCAACGGCTTAAGGTGTGCAAGTCCTTGGAAAAGCTTCATGTACCATCTCAGTGCGCGATCCCCTAGGGTAGTACTAAACTGAGTTATTTTAAAAACTTCATCGATGACATTCTTAATATTCCATACGGCTTCACATAGGAACCAGTGCTGATCAGGATCTTCAGATCCATCTCCCCTAAAAATAGGGAGCCTCATCTCATCTGCCATAGATATTCCTAAGGTTCTTGACAGAGTATGTGGTGGACTATTGGTGACAGTGCTCTAAAATCTCTGGTGGCTTGGATTACTCTGATTGCTTAATGCTACTAAATCAGCAAGAGGGATAATAGTACTTACTTCAGCAGTCTGCGTAGCTCCTAAAGTTTCCATCTCTTCCCAGTGAGGCTCTTCATCTTTCCCTTCCTCTTCCCTAACGGATTTGAATGCTCTTCATCCGTCAGATATGCCTCTTCTCCACTATAGAAACCCTCATCCCCGTAGTTCTGCTTAAACAGGTTCCCAAGATGATCTTCTCTGAACACTCTCCCACTACGCATATTTCCATCCTCTATGTCGTTGTTGCTGTCCGAATTCTTGAACATTAACTTTTTCAAATCCTACCAATCTATTGTATCTTCAATATGTTCTTCTCATGCAATAACATCTTGATCCTCAACTTCATAAAATGTAAAAATTTTCCTCTGGGTCCTTTGAAGAAATATCTCTCGGTTTGGCGAAATGACTCTACTCTTTCAACAACAAACTCAGTGATGTACCCTCAAATGGTGCTATCAAACCAGTGATATACTGCTCTTGACACAATGATATCAACTCTCTTGACCTTCTTGATCAGCGCCGACGTCCAAACCACATGAGGTCTAGATATGATCTCAAACTGGGTATCTGCTAACCTAGCTAACCACTCATATAACTCCTGATGGATTCCTCCGAAGAAAATCTCGTGTATATCATTAAAGATATATCTTTCCAACCAATCCTCCATACCAAGATTAGGGTTATTGTTCTGGGCTTCAACGAAGTCCCTTTCTTGATCCTCTATCCACTTCTGAATTTCTGTCTTTGATGGGAACTACCTTGACATTCTCTCAATAATATTCTGGTCCTGACAATGGAACCATTTGTTGGCACAGGGGTAGACCCAGGGTTCAACTCCAAGAGTGCACCAACAAGCCCTAACTACTGGCCCTTTCAAAAACACCCATGAAGCAGATGCAGTCTCACCCGAAGCAGCTATAGGGGGGTTGCAGGACAGAGATGTCTACAACCAAGGGGAATATCAAGTGAATCTAGCACTAGAACTACATAGCATTTATATATCTCTTACCAACTTAACTCTACTCTGCACAACTACCTATCATATCTAACATAGTAATGCAATAACAATACATAAAAGGGCCAAGAACATAACATCAATCACACACAACCCAAAATATACGTGGTTCACCCTCTCTCTAGGGCTACGTCCACAAAACTGTGCTTATAATATATTAAGATGAAGCATACAGTTCTTGTATGCGCTCTCATCTAGCAGATCTTATTTCTTCTCCTCGCTATCTCTCCCCTCCCTGCGCACCCAACTGCAGGGTTGATCTTTGCACCCAACTGAAGATCTTACAATACAGAAGGCTCTCGTACTTAGCCCTTCTTTCTCACACAATATCACTCACTCGATCACACAATGACAAAGACAACAACAATAATCATAACACCAACAACAACCCAACCCAGGTCCTCTTGACCTTTATTTATACATTACAATCACTCACCGACAACCTTAGGCCAAAACATAGGTGTCAAAAACCTAGATACCAAAACCCTAGGTGTCTAAAACCTCAACTTGATCCGCGTTTTCAGAGTTTCGCCAGCCTGTCTTTCCTTGCTTCTCGCGCGATGCTCCAAAGAATCCAACAGTGGATTTTTCCACTTGCTGAGTTGTCCACGATCCTTCTTCCTTGTTGATCTGTCATCCTCAAAATCCTTGTCCAATGACTTTCTTTCTCTTACTTCGCTCCACCTTTTCTTCTCTTTTGCTCACTTCGACCCAGTAACAATCACTGTGTCTTCCACGCAGTTCACATTTTTCCTTTTCTTCCTTTCTCTTCTCTAACTTTCATAACCAAGGGCCAACACATTGTATGAAGGAAACCTAAATACAAATGAATTGATGGTTTGGATCAGTACTATGGACAAGTACTTTGAATATGAAAATGTACATGATGAGAAAAAGGTCAAATTTACCATGACAAAGATGAAAGGAAATGCATTGCTCTAGTGGGATGGAGTACAAGCTGAGAGGAAGATCAAAGGCAATCCAAGGATCAAGAGGTGGGATAGGATGGTTGCAAAACTAAAAGGTAAGTTTATGCCTTGTGATTATCATCTCAATTTGTTTAGACAGATGCAAAATTTGAAACAAAGAGGTATGTCAGTCAAACAATACACTAAAGAGTTTTATAAGTTGAACATAAGAGCTAATCATATAGAAGAGAATCCTAAGAAAGTTTCTAGATATCTTAATGGGTTAAGATATAAAGTTCAAGATGAAATTGGCATATTATCATCTAACAGTATTGAAGAGGCATATCATTTTTCTCTTAAGGGAGAGGAAAAACTGGCAAGGAAGTAGAACCAAAGGAATATAGGTCGTGGTCCAGTAAGAGTCAGAGGGAAACAAAGTACCAAAGGAAGATCTTCAACACCAAAAGAGGAAGGAAAAAACTCATATCAACAACATCATTCACCAAGAGGTGGTGATTTCATAGGGAGACGACCTTATCAAATAGGTAGGGGATATTATATCATATGTTTTATATGTAATAATTTTGGGAATAGATCATTTGGATGTCTAGAAAATGCTTCCAACAACAAAGGGAATGAAAATATTGTTCAAGTAGAAGAAGAAAGTGTGGATTCATCTGTACATGATAATGCACCAAAAGTTAGAGAACCCTACTGATGAAGAGGGTACTGCTAAAACCACACAAAGAGATTAAGGAACTGACATAGAGGAAAACACTCTTCAGTACTGTCTGCAAAAGTAAAGGTAAATGTTGTAAGCTTATTATTGATAGTGGAAATACTGATAATTTGGTGTCTACAAAAATGGTTGAGAAATTGGCTCTAAAGAAGACATTACACCTTGTTCCATATAAGGTGTCATGTCTACAAAAGGCACATCAACTGGTAGTAAATGAACAATGTGAAGTGGGATTTCATATTGGAAATTATAAAGACAAGGTACTTTATGATGTTATGCATATGGATGTGTGTCATGTTTTTCTAGGTAGACCTTGGCAGTATGATAGAAAGGAAATACATGATGGAATGAACAACACATACACTTTTGAGAAAGATGCATAAAAACACACTCTCTTTCCATTGAAGGATGAAGGAGAAACCAAAGAAAACAACCCAAAGGTCCTGTTGATCAGTGGAAAAGAACTTCTGCAAGATATTAAAAAATAAGAGGTACATTTTTCCCTGATTGGTAAACCAAAGGTAATTCTCACTAGCACAAATTTAAATGATCTTCCTGAAGAAGTTAAAGACTTATTGGATGTATTTGTTGATATTATGGCTGATGGATTACCAAATGAATTACCTCCATTAAGAAGTATCCGCCATCATATAGATCTAATTCCAGGGGCTAACCTCACAAATAGAGAAACATATTGAATGACCCCATAGGAGAATGAAGAAATAAGAAATCAGGTTTAGGAATTGTTAGACAAAGGTCTAGTCAGAGAAATTTTGAGCCCTTGTGCAATCCCTACAACATTGAGTCCAAAAAAAGTTGGAGGATGGAGAATGTGTACATAATCCATAGCTATAAACAAGATTACAATCATGTATAGATTTTCATTACCCAGAATTGATTATTTGACGGATTTCTAGAGTAGTGCTAAATATTTCTCAAAATTGGATTTGAAAAGTGGATACCACCAACTCAGGATTAGAGAAGGGGATGAATGGAAAACAAAATTTAAAACTAATTATGGATTGTATGAATGGTTGGTAATTCCCTTTGGAATTACAAATGACCCTAGTACTTTTATGAGATTGATGAATGGCGTACTTAGAGAATTCATTGGTAAGTTTGTTATAGTTTATCTGGATGATATTCCGATTTATAGTTAGTCTATAGAAGAACACTTGAGACACACCAGGTTGGTTTTGAATAAACTACAACAAGAGAAACTACTTATCAATTTGAAAAAGTGTAGTTTTGTGAAGACATAATTAATTTATTTGGGCTTTGTGATATCTGGAGAAGGCTTGAAGATAGACCATGAAAAGGTTAAGGCTATAATAAATTGGCATACTCCAAAGAATTCTTTTGAGGTAAGAAGTTTCCAATTATAGAAACTATTAAAGGAACCAAACAATCATTTAAGTGGACAAAGGAAACTGATAAAAGTTTTAAATTACTAAAGAATAAGATAACAAAACAACCAATTTTAGCACTGCCTAATTTTAATAAACTATTTGAAGTTGAGTGTGATGCAAGTGGAACTGCAATAGGATATGTTCTAAGTCACGAAAAGAAACCAGTTGCTTATTTTAGTGAGAAATTAAATGAAACAAAGAAAAAGTATTCCTCATATGACAAATAGTTTTATGAAATTATTCAAGCATTAAATAAGTGGATACATTACCTCATGCCAAAATAATTTGTTCTTTACACTGATAATCATGCCTTGTAGTATATTAGAAACCAAACAAAATTATATCATTGACATGTTAAATGGATTGACTTCCTGAAAAAAATCACTTTTGTTATAAAGCACATAAGTGGGAAATCAAATAAAGTGACAGATGCATTGAGCGAAGTTAGTTTGATTTTGCAAGAGTTCCAAGTAAATGTTGTTGGATTTGATGGGATGAAAGAAATGTATAAGGATGATGTAGATTTTAAGGAGGCTTATGCAGTATGTGAAAATAAAGTAAGTAGAGACAAAAATCCATGGTTATATTATATGATTCAAGAAGGATTATTGTTTAAAGGAAGTAAATTATGTGTTTCAAGGTGTTCAATGAGGGGAAATCTATTGAAAGAAAAACATAGTGGTGGCTTAGCAGGACATTTTGGATAGGATAAAACATTTTCTCAACTAAGTGCATTTTATTTCTGGCCTGGCATGAATAATGATGTTAAGAAATTTATTGAAAGATGTAGAGTTTGTCAATATGCAATAGGAAAGAGACAAATACTGGACTGTATCAGCCATTTCCAATCCCATACCAACCATGGGACTCTATAAGTATGGAATTTGTATTAGGATTTCCTAGTACACAACAAGGTAATGATTCAATTTATGTGGTTGTTGATAGACTTTCAAAGATGGAACACTTTATAACTTGTAAAAATACCAATGATACAACCAACATTACAAATTTGTTCTTTAAAGAAGTTGTTAGAATGCATGGATTTCCAAAAAACATTGTTTCTGACAGAGACACAAAATTTGTGGGTCATTTTTGGAAAACCTCGTGGAAACATTTAGGGACCAATCTCAATTTTAGTTCAGCATACCACCCACAAACTGATGGGAAAACAAAGGTGGTAAATAGAAGCTTGGGAAATATTTTGAGATGTCTTGTAAGTGAACATCCCAAATAGTGGGATCAAGTACTTGCACAAGCATAGTTTGCATATAATGACTCTCCTAATAGAAGGACATGGTTAAGTCCTTTTCAGATTTTGTATGGAATGCATCCCAGAGAAATTTATGAATTAAGGAACCTAGGAAAACAAGAAATTAGAAGTGCCGATGGTGAGGATTTTGCAGTAAGTATGCAGGAATTGCAGGACAGGGTCAAACAATAGTTACTGGACAACAACAACAAGTAAAAAAAAAAAGAAAATTTGAAGAGAAGACAATTGGATTTTGAAGTTGGAGACTTGGTCATGGCACACCTTAGAAAATAAAGGTTTACTAGAGGGGAATACAACAAATTAACGATAAAAAATATTGGACCATGTAAAATATTGAGGAATTTTTCCTCAAATGCTTATGAAATAGAACTTCCAAGTAACCTTGAAATTTGTCCAATTTTTAATGTATCAAATTTGTACCCTTTTAAGGAAAAAATAGACAATTTCACAGATGCACTTGACAATGATAATATTCATACCATTGACTGGGAGAAGCAACTACCTATAACACAGGAGAAACAAATTGAATGTATCTTAGACCGAAACGTAGTAAGGAAGACCATATGCAAGGAATAATTTTAGTACTTGGCGAAGTGGAAAGGGAAACCACCTGAATATGCCATGTGTATGACATCAATAGAAATATCTAAGTATGGTACCAATATTGAAGAACTGCTACTGCAAGACCCAAAACCACCCTTTTCTTCCCCGTGAGTCTGATGTAGAAGCATCTTTTACAACTTAGTCTTTGACCTCTAGAAGGTCTTAGGAACTCTATGAGAGGAAGTTGGTTTCCTCGTTGTATTTATTTTAATTATTTTCCATAATTTTAATAATATAGGTTGTTCGAGAATAAGACATTTTTTCCATGAATGTGGTAGAAGTAGAAGAGTTAGATATGTTAGGAATTTTGTTTGGAACTAATCCTATCTTCCTGGATTAGAATCGATTGTTTTCATCTAATTAGGGTAATTTTGTAAATTTGGGCAGATACAATCATGTCTCTAAGGATTGGATCGATATGATCTAGATTGTATTAAAGAGATAAATAGTGGAATCATAGTGTAAGAAAGAGTGAGTGGTTGTGTGACAAAGGTTGAATTGAATCGAAGGACAAGCTTCCATGTGTAACTTTATTCCTTCACAAATATAATAAATATCCGAGCTTGTGGATTTTTCATTTTTATGCATTGAGTTGTTGAATGATATGTATAGTCTACCTAGATAGACTACATATATCTCTTATGCTTGCAGGTGAAGCACTTGCACATAATAGTTGCAGGCTTGATTCAAGGAAAGCATCAAAAACTTGTATACTCTGGTTACCTTATTGAACGACCATGATTAAAATCATGATTGAGATCAACAAAGATTTCATTTGGGTGTTGGACGGTCTAGATTAAATCAAGAATTTTGAAATAAACAACTCAGATAATCGCGGAGATCGATTGTCATGATTCTCTTAAGTGTTAAGTTGGTGTTTAAGTCCGATACCAATGGTCCAACATACGTGTCACATTTCCATTTGTCTGAGGTTCTATTGGAGTTTTGGTGGGGTCCATATTCGATGTGCTTGTGGAAAGAAATGAACGACGAAGATTAAATCCACGAAGTCTAGATCTACGGTTCGTATCCTAGTGGACATCGAACATTGGATGCACATTTTTTGTGTTCGTGATAAGTTCCAAAGGCCTGATCCGATAATCGTTAGGCTGAATTTGATGTTTGGCTGGCCCACCATTGTATTACATTTGGGTTGGATCGACGATCCATAGTTGATCTGCGAGATCGACGATCAACATCATATCGGGAGGTCGGGTCCTTCATATTGACCATTGATCATTTTTATTTGATGAATGGTCGATGTTATTTCGTGCCACCGAGTTATTGTTTGGTAGAGAAAAATTTTGGCACAAAGTATTTCTCCAGTCCACGCCCAAGGTTCTAGTGCGTGGTCATGAAGAAAAGGGGATAACGATTGTGTACAAGGAAATTTTGGATTTCTCGACTATTAACGGAGAAGTTTTAAAGATGTTGGAATTTGTGTAACGTCCCCTCCGTTACGACATCAAAATAAGTGAGTATAGCAGTGGTAATACTTTTTTTTTTTAAACAATTGTCAAGACAAGTGATATGCGACAATGACACACATTAATAATTACACAATCAAATATCATCACATCACTACACAAAAAAATTTGAAAACAACCTCACTATTATTCAAGATCAACCATATCACTTAAAGATAACAAAGATATCTACCCGCCCAACCTATCCTACAAGGTTAGGACCTCCAAGACACATAATCAGCACTCAATTCTAGGATTCATCCGATTGATTTTGACCATTTAAGGTCTTAGGACTGGAAACTGTTATGAAGAACAAGGAGATATCTAGTTCCCTTAACCACAATCCTACTTCAAATTTCGTCACTAAATCATCAACAATACTCAACATAATTTCTTTAAGCACATAGTATAGTCTTCTACAATTAAACAATCATTTAAGCAATATTCACATGTATTAAACAAGAACATCTTATAACATTTATTTGAAGCACAACAAAACATTTCACTTAACACACATGTGATGAATTCACACATTAAATTCTCTAGCCATAATTTTCTAAACTTTTCACACAATACACACACTAATTTGTAAGATCCCATTTTGTTACACAACAAAATTTAAAAAAAAAACCAGAAAAATAATCGATTTATTTTTTTAATAATATATATATCTTTTTACTTTTATTTATATTTGAAGGATAATGCCTTTTAAATAATTAATTATTAATTAGGATCATATGATCATTATTAATTAGGATCCTTAGTACTATAATATTCACAAATATTTGTGACATGACAATTATTAATTTAGTAACATAAATTATATGTGATTTACACAATCAATATATATTCATCATCTTCACCCATTTTATAATTACATAACTAATTTATAATAAATTAATCTTATATATTTTATTTCTGTAACGCAAAATT
>ML779657.1:451754-467216 GCA_009831015.1 Picea engelmannii
TAAATACAATCCTAGTTATGGGTGAAACAATGTCTGTAATTAATAATGAGCATTAAACAAAATAAAAATCATTTCAACAAGACATTGTGTCAAAAATTTTGCTTAGTTGTTTCTTTGGTAATATTTCCTTTGAAATCTTGTAATGATTGTCCAAGTTTAGGTTCCATAAAAAAAAATCACACAAATCTATTATGATGGATGGGATGGGACTTGTTATCTTCAAACAATCATTTATCCTCAATCGTGAGGATCCACGTGACATGCCACATACCATCGAAAGAAGAATGAATTATACTATCAATCCATGGTTGTTGTATCCACATATGTAATTTCCTTCATGTCTATCTACTCTGATCAACTGTGGGGTCCAAAAGCCAATGGCTAGGGTTGACATCAATGACATTAACCAATCTTCCAACAACCTCTCCCATCCACCTCATGTAACCTCTCCATCAAACCCTCACCCATGACCATCCCCATCAACACACCCCAACCCCTCTCATCCACCACTCCCCAACCCTTACACCTCACCCATCAAATCACACCACCATACCCTAAATCACCACCCCTTCCCATCCCTTCCATCCACTTGGCTCCCATTCACGCCCAACTAACCAATATCCTCTAGGATGTTTATTAATCCATATATCTCTCCATGTATGTATTGACATTTCTAGGTGCTTAAGGGTAACATTTAACTTATATTCCCATTTATGAATCCATACACTCATAAGCGTATCTTTATTTTTGTCAACTTATACATTTTAACATTACCAAAAAAAATGTGTTATGCAAGACACAATTATTAGTGGTATACCCTAAATAGGGTATACTAGGGATATTAAGACATCATAGCACAAAAATATGAACTAAATTAGAAAATCAGGATAAAAATATCAACCAAACTTATAAACAAATATACACATTAATTTCAAACAACAATCAAGTAACATCTCTGCTAACTTATGAATGCAGGAAAATAATCCAATACACAAACACCCATATAGTTGTCTATAAAGAAGCTAATAAATATATTATTATAGTATAGCCATATTGCATATGACACAAGTGATAACACCAAATTTCTTTTTTCTTTACACTCACAATCTATTTATACATGATGAAACACCAAATGATGCACCATTTAGGTACATAGGTTGGCCCCAATATGTGTGAAAATGTGTGTAATCTAAATGCACAACTGAATAGAATATGTATGCTCATAAAAAATTACATTCAAATACTTATAAGAATACATAATATAAGTGTGCAAAGATATTTTATCGTACTAATCTTGTATTGGCATTATCTATCACTGAATATTTTCTCCTAAAACTTATGTGAAACACTGGCTTTGAGATATGAAGAGCACAATAAAGCACTAATGTCAGAAATTATTGATTTGAACAAGTTAATGTATAGGAAAAAATTATAATCCAATTATGATGTTGTGATATTAGAAGTTATGCATGGATTTGGCACATAATGAGAAAGACAACTAAAAGACTAAAAGTCTAGCACACTACTGCTAAAGATAGAATGTATCTAACCAATATAAAAATCATCCAAACATAATGGCACATTACAAACTAATATGTCACTCTAGTACTATTGATTGGAGCTATAAAGGAATCAATCAATGCACTATTATACAATGTCAATAGAGGTATTAGTGATCTACATTTGCATCTCTATCTTTGTAACATTTATTAACTAGGACTAAAGGTTTTAATTGGTCACGTTAGGCTAGGGGAAATGTTGAAGGATGTTAGTGGTCTAGCTAAGTTGATGGATAATTCTTATCTACACTTCTTGGAAACTCCCCAACTCTACATTTATACTAGAAATCAAATAGGTGTCATGGGAAGCTAAAATTGTTAAGAAATATGTCATATTCTTTAATCACATCATCTTAGTCTTATTTTTTCAATATTTTGTATCTCTCATCCAACCATATAATGCACTCATAGCCAGATATATATTATAGTGTTGTGTAATAAAGGGCACACTTATCAGGGGAACCGAGTAATAATGTTGTGTAATAAAGGGCACACTTATCAGGGGAACCGAGTAATGGTTGCTACAAGTCACTGAGTTGACAATGTGAAAGGAATAATAACCATTAAAAAAGTTTTATCATATGAAGAGAAGTGTGGGATTCATAAACTAATGGTCCATAAATTACTCACTATATTTTTGAATGTCTAGAGTGTTGGTGGGTCGTCTTTTTCTATCCATGGAATTTCCACTTCAAGGGACTTCATGCTTGATATAGTATTGATGCCCTATTGTGCAACTATCAAATCTTCAACTTCCTTTTTATTACATGTTAACTTTCTCTCAAAATCCATCATTATCATATACAAAGCTTCTTATGTTTAGACCCATCACTCTGCTTTTTTGAATTTGTTAGATGTTTCTTCACTTTTGTATTTGCCTACTCTAATCCTTTGCAAACTTGGACTAACTTATCCATCTTATAAAAAAAAAAAATCAATCATATCTTCTTCTAATATTTACAATGCCTCTAAGGAATCATCAAAAACCACAACTTTGAACTCTTCATGTCTAGAAATACTTTAATCATTTTGAAACCTTGTTTATCGTGTTGAAGAGATTTGAATATGAAACTCAACAATTATATGTTGGCCAAGTTCCTACTAAATAATTGAGTCAATAATAATGGAATCAATCATTGTCTTCTTTGAGTCAAGCAAGACAAAAAACAACTATGCACAAAAAATCGACAGTTGCAGTACTTGTAGCTAGATGAACACAAAGCAAGAACATGATGCATTGCACTATGATAAAGAGGCCATGATTAATGAAATTGAAGATGTCAAAACTAGGTTCAATGATATGTGGTGGACACTACAAGAAGAAGGTCTATAAATTATAGATTTGGCATATGAGGATCCCTTAGCCGATATGGAAAATAACGTACAATAAGTAGTAGCACTAATAAAGGAGTGAAAGAATGCATTGCATGAGTCACTAGTAGAGGATAAAGAAAACATTAAGGTGAAGGCATCACAACTAATGAGCACAATTAACCCTATAACCCACCCAATAGAGGAGATGAAAGGGAAACTTCAAGTTGACTACACAATGAAAGCATATCTATAGCCCCACACTGAATTGGATGAAAATTGTTAAGAAATCGAAAATTTTGATTGATGAATTAAAAGAAAAGATGCTTCAAATACAGAACACAGATAATTAAATGATGGGTCTAGCCTAAAAGGAAGCAAATATACAAGAGACTAAAAAGGTAGATGAGGAACTGGACCATGTGTTTCAATCATCACAGGAAACATAAAGACAAATTGCACTTGAAGGATACATTGCACTTCATAGACTTTAATTTTTTTTTAGGATGAATGGTATATTGTATAGTAGAATTAGTCCAAAAAAACTATACCATGAAAAGGCCCAAGCATACCTCATCGAGATGACAATTTTGGAAGGAAAATGGATGAATGAATTAAAGGCCTTTATTTAATTCAAAGAACATGTTTTGGAGCAAATCCTGAAGTTGGGACCTTCATTTGGGGAAACAAGCCAAAGTTGACTCAAGGGTGAGTCAACAAGTGTGGTCCAAGCTTCTTGGTCCCTTCATTTTGATGGAGGACATATTGGTGCAGACTCAACTTATAAAGAAAATTGAGTTGTGCGACACAAAATGAAGACTGTAAATATCAATAAATAGTATCATAGATAACATTATCCATAAACAAGGATATTAGGCATGACACATCGATGTTTTCACGTGGTAAAACCCCTATGGGGAAACATCCACGGCCCTAGCCAATGCAGCCACTTGGAGAAGTTTATTAATGCAAAAGAAAAATATTACAGAGAGATTTTACAAGAGAGTTTCTCACAATCGATCATCGACAAATGACCCTCCATGTTCTTTAAATAGAGATCATGGACCAATCGGGTGTTAATACATGGATCAATGGCCATTAATATTGAGCAGAGTATGAACCGTCAGATCACTCTACGTCGGGAACATATTGTGACCATCATATTTCCTAACTACAAATGCATACTAATGCATACTAAAGAAACACACTAATAAACACACTTTTACCTAATGACACATTAGACCAAGTGGATCTTAACTAACTCCTAAGTGTCTAAATATCCTAACATCCCCCCTTAAGAACAAATTGGGATAGGATTTAAGCATTTACAATAGTGGCACAATAGAAGAAGGAAGGAGGCATTAGAACCTATCCCCCCTTAATGACAACTTCCTGAATTCCTAACATAGATCGAAGTTTGGAAAACTTCGCTTCTGTAAGAGACTTTGTGAAAATGTCTGCAACTTGATCTTCTATAGGGAAAAAGATAACTTCAATAACTTGATCATGAATGAGCTTTCTGATGAAGTACATGTGTAGCTCAATGTGCTTGTTGCGCTGATGTTGAACTGGGTCTTTGGTGATCTTGATGGCACTATAATTGTCGCACCAAAGGATAGTCAGATGTTGTTGCTTGAATCCAAACTCTAAAAGGATCCATCGAAGCCACAAGGTTTCCTAACTTTCATTTATTGTTTCTCGGTACTCTGCTTCTGCTGAAGAAAGTGCAATAGCCTGTTGTTTCTTATAGGCCCAAGTGACAGGTCTTGAACCAAGGCTGAAAACATAACCTGCAGTAGACTTTCTATCTTCAGGGTCATCGACCCAATCTGAATCAGTGAAACCAACCAATAAAGGAGTCCCCCCTGAACTGTAATCTATCCCAAACTAAACTGTACGATGAACATAGCGAAGTATCCTTTTAGCTGCTTTCTAATGGATTTCATGGGGTGTTTGCATATACCAGGAAACACGACCAACAACAAAGGAAAGATCAGGACAGGTATGAGTCAAGTATAAGAGGCTACCAACTAATTGACGATACAGGGTGGCATCAACTTTGGGATAAGCACAGGTGGCAGTAAGCTTAACTCCAGACTGGAAGGGAGAAGGAGCTGGTTTACAATCATCCATGTGAAAGTGACGAAGAAGGTCACAAGCATACTTAGACTAGGAAAGAAAAATTCCTTCATTGGTTTGCAAAACTTGGAGGCCAAGGAAATAGTGCAAAAAGCCTAAGTCTGTCATTTCAAATTTCTTCTTAAGGATGGTTTTCACATGGTTTAAAATTTTTGAGTCACTACTAGTAAGGATAAGGTCATCAACATAAAGGACAAGGATTATGAGATGGCTTCCTAATTTCTTGGTATATACATTAGGGTCAGACTGGCATCTATAGAATCCGATGTCAATAATAAAGTTGTCCATTTTGGCATACCAAGCTCGAGGATCTTGCTTAAGACTATAAAGAGATTTCTTAAGGCGACAAACAAGGCTAGAGTCATTATGGACATAGCCAAGAGGTTGTTCCATGTAGATTTCTTCTTGCAAATATCCATGTAAGAAGGTGGATTTAACATCCATATGATGGACCTCCCATTTATATGAGGCAGCAAGGGAAAGAACAAGGTATATGGAATTCATTTTGGCTACAGGGGAAAAGGTTTCATTATAGTCAATTCCTTCAACTTGGGAAAATCCTTTGGCAACTAACCGAGCCTTGTGTCTTTCAAAACTTCAATCTAATGCATACTTAGTTCTGTAGACCCATTTACATTTGACAAGTTTTCTTCCTTTAGGAAGAGGTACAAGATCCCAAGTATCGTTTGACATTAAATAACGATACTCTTCATTCATTGTTGTATCCCAATCTGGATGACTTGAAGCTTCTGCAAATGTCTCTGGATCATGAGTCTCTGAAACTTGAGCCAAAAGAGAAAAGGCTCACTGGAACTATGAATGTTTTTGACATTGATATGAAGGATCACCGACAAGACCACCAACTGCTTCTTGTGTTGAATGGACCCATCTAGGAAGCGGTGGAACTGGTGCTAGTTCAGGTTCAAAGGACTCATCTAGAGGAAGGTGAGCAGGTAGAGGTGTATTTTCATCCTCACTGTCATCATATGAAGAAGAAACCATAATAGGAATAGAAGAAGGCACAAACGTCAAAGATGGCTCCTAGACCGAAGAAGGCACAATCATTGAATTAGGCTCGTAGGCCAAGAGATTTTCATCAAATTTAACATCTCTTCTAATAATAATTTCATTACAATGTGGTTGAAGAAGTTTATAACCTTTGACATCTTCATAATAACCAACAAATATACACTTATCACTTTTAGGCTCAAATGCTTTCCTTTTCTCATTAGGAATGTGAGCCCATGCTATACTGCCAAATACACGGAAGTGACTTACATCTGGTTTAATTTTAGTCCAAGCTTCTTCCGGTGTTATATTTTTAAGAGCCTTTGTGGGAGTGTGATTGACTATGTAATTTGCACAGTTTATTGCTTCCACCAAATACTTTAGACTTAATCCCTTAGATTGGATCATACAATTATCCATTTCTTTTAATGTGCAGTTCTTTCTCTCAGCAACACCATTTTGTTGTGGTGTATATGGAACAATGTGTTGCATTTGGATTCCATGTGTAGTGTAGTAACTTGTAAAATTATTGTTCACATATTCACCTCCATTATTTGTTCTTAACTTTTGAATTTGATGTCTAGATTGCTTTTCTACAAGGGCCTTGTAGGCCAAAAACTTGTCATTTTTTTTTCTTACGTTTGAAGAAGTAAACCCAAGTACGTCTCGAAAAATCATCAATGAAAGTTAAGAAACACTTGCACCTAGAAAAAGAAGGAGAAGAAAGTGGACCACACAAATCACTGTGAACAAGCTGCAAGGGGCCCGAGGCGTGCCAAGAGGCACATTTGTCAAAATTGTCCCGATGATGTTTGCTTAGAACACAACCGACAAAAACACCATCTTTGCATGAAACAAGAGGAAGTCCAGTCACCATCTGTTGATTACATAGTTGCTGCAATGAGCGATAGTTTAGATGACCAAACCGCTCATGTCAAAGTTTTCTCAAGTGATCGCTATGAGCAACAAAAACTGATGAAAAAGATGATGACCCAAAGTTGTCAAAATTGTACAACCTGGTAATATCATCAGCAATTCCAGTTGCAAGAACATGCTTAGGATCTTTTAGATCCTTGATTACAACTTGGTGAGGTGAAAACTCTACGATTTTACCTTCACCTGAATGATTGATTTGATAGACTGATAGAAGGTTACAAGAAAGACTTGGAACACATAATACATCATTGAAATGACCATTATCTACTTGAATTGTTCCAGATCCTACAACACTAAGAGATCTATCATCACCAACAAATATTTTTTTGGTGTTACATTCATTTAGAGAAGAAAATATGTCTTTATCCTTAGCCATATGATAAGATGCTCCTGAATCAATAAGCCACTCATCAGAAGAAGAAGTAGAATTTATGTTGAAGGAGAAACCAGAAGTGGAAAGTGCATGTCCATGAGAAGAAGAAGAAGTAGTAGAATCAATAATGATGCTGTGCTTTTTCATTGTTGCTTGTAAAGATGCCATCTTCTTGAAACATTTATACCTATCATGACCATCTTTATCACAAAAGTTGCAATGTTTGTCAGTCTTCTTATTTTTATATTTTTCTCCTTTGTCACCATTAGGATCTGAAGCTGATTGAGCAGGTTTGGGACCCTTATGTTGCTTATTGTTGTAGCGAGGATGTTGCTTCTTGGGATACTTGGGTTAATATTTCTGCTGGGCAACTAAGGCTTTGTTGGAGGTACCTGCAGTGTTGATCACACCAAGTTGTACAAGCTTATCTTCCTCTCTAATCAAAGAAACACAAAAGGACTCAAGAGTGGGTTTTTGATAAGCTTTCTCTAGAGTCTCTCTCATGGCATAAAATGTAGATACAAACACAAAATATGCACTACCTAGCTTAGAAAGAATAAGATGGATGCAATGTTCTTCCTCCATTTCTATCTCACATTCTTCACATAGAATTCTGAGTGTTTTAAACTTAGATAAATAGTCTCCAATGCAAGAATAATCACTTGAACTTAAGGTTAGTACTTTATTTTCTAACTGTTGTACTCGAATAATATTGAGTTTACCAAACACAAATTCAATCTTTTTCCAAGCTTCATTGGGGTCATCAATTTCTTTAAGGTGGAACCTTAAATAAGGAGAGATGGACATTTTATTATTCCATGTGCTTTTTCACTCCTATTAGCCCATTTGAATTTCTTATCATCATAAGTGGGTGCTTTTTCCTTTCCCAAGGTAATCTGGTACAAGCCTTTACTTCTTAATAAATCTTCCATATGAGATTTCCATTGGAAGTAGTTGGTGTTGGTAAGCAAGAGATTACTTGTATAAGCTATATTAAATATGTAGATAATATGGATTTAAAAACCAAAACTGATGATCTGGATGGAAAGATTTTGAAAAGTTGTGCGGTTTAAAAAAAAAAGACACTAAAAACAAACTTCAGATGTGAGAGTTATGTCATTTAAAAAAAAGGCATAAACGATAACCAAAGGACCACATGATAGTGTAAGTTACTTTATGAAGTGACCCACTTTTTATAAAGATAAGCGGGGATCACTTTTGCAATGAAGTTACTTTATAAAATAAAAGTTGTATGCAAAATAAATAACTCTAAAATAAAATATTAAAGCTACTTATAGTGATTCACTTTTATACTTGAAGTGAAATACACTTTACAATTTGAGCATGAACTTTTTCAAAGAAAAACATATTTTATTTTTTAGGAAGAGGATTGGGGGTGTTGTTGTTGTTGGAGAGTTTGCTAAAAAAAACTCTTTTCACACAAGAAAAAAATTCCACTTCTCGATGACAACAAGGGTTAGATCTCGGTTAGCTTACCCGGAAGATGCACCTTTTCCTATATGTTTTTGATTTTCTGAGATCGCACAGGGCGCGAGGAAAAGAGAATACACAGATCTAAAAGAGTAACAACCTGGAAATAAATAATTCAAAACCGAAATAAGACCAAAATAATACGCTGTAAAAATTAAAAAAATGCGTATGCATGCTTTATACCTTCGGATTTGACTAGACACATGATTTTAAATGGATAGTAAACATGTTGATAATGGTATATTTCAACAAAAACTTGTGGAAATGTCACAATTGAGTAGTTTTTAGGTGATAACATACTTCCCCGTGATGTGTGAGGTTAAGAGGAAATTGTATGACCAAAATACATCATAATTTTATATGCAATGTGGTCACCTAGTCCATGCCTAAACAAGCATGCAACATCTCATGGAATTAAAAAATGCTACTCAGTTAGGTTTTTATTCGATGAGGAGGAATTGGCCAAGAGTCCTTGAAATGGTTTGGGATGCGACTTACAACTGGGCATATAGCGAATATTGAGACTCGAATTAAGGAACCGTCGACTTCGATGGATTACTGGGATATGATTTTATCTAGAGCACCCCTTTTGTTGTCCTTTCTTCTGGAATATCTTTGGATGAGATTATTTATGAATGAATTTGTTTTGTGGGTGAGACTCTTTATGAGTTTATTTCTGGAAGTAAGACTTCTTTCTTCCTCCTTTGGTGTGAGTAGCTAGGGCTTGATCTTCATGTCTTGCTAGTAAATCCTCTCGGTTAGCTACTCTTGTTTCTTCTTGAATGCATTCTTCCCATAGGCCGTCAAACTTTAGTTTCTCTGTTATGGCACAAATCGTTTGGATGAATGCATCCCAAGGTTTTTTGAGACCATTAAGGGTCGTCATTATAAGTTTTTCTTCATCTATAGCATCTCTGATCGCTTCTAGTTGTTCTTTGAATTGGGATATTTTGGAGAAATATTCTTGTATTGATTCTCCTCTCTGCATCCTTGTATTCTTGAGCTGAGTCCTTAGATTGATCTTCCGGTTTATGTTCTTTCCTTCATATAGTCTACTTAGGGCATCAAACATTTCTTTCAGAGTCTTATTTGATGACAGATAAGGGATCAAGTGATCTTTGATTGAATCTGCAATGATTCTTTTGGCCCTGATCGTGTCCTTTTGATGCTTTTCTTTTTCTGCAGTGTCATCGGATTCCAACACTTCTTCTTTGATGAATCTTGCTAGTTCATTCCCTTCAAGAATGAGACCAATCCTATACTTCCAAGCACAAAATTTTTCCACACCTTCCAACTTGTCAACAAGCTTAATGTTTGTAGACATCTTTTACCTGGAGCTAGAAAAATGTCAAAAAATGAAAATACTCAAAATCAAATTCCGAACTTACTAGGAGATGCACTTGGCTGGGGCGAGTAGCCTGGTGTGTTTGGATTTGATAAAATCCAAATTTGACCCCTCCAAACTAGATCTGTGGATTTCTGGACTGGTGCTTCTGGTTTTCTGGTACCTCTGGTACTTTTGGTACGTATGGTACTCTGGTTTTCTGGTACTTTGTGAAACTAGGGTTTCAATTTCTAGGAGATATAGCCACTGAAAAGTTGTGCTGAGGATGCCAAAGTGATCCTTGAGGAAGGGCACACTTTTATATATGGTTTTAGGGATGAAATACTTCATCAACAAAATCCCTAATTTGCATGTACGACAACATTGACGTTTTTCACTTTTCTCTTGTGAAAGATGCTCTCTTCATCTTAGCTCTTATACCATGTTAAGGTTTAAGCTATTATTAGAGTTCTTTGCATTTCACTAGATAACAATAGCATAAGATATGATCACTGAGAAATACACAATCACAAGAGACACATCATTTATCCTTGGAAACCCTCATGGGGAAGAAAACCCAGCAAAACTTCCGTATTATAGATAGCTATTACAATGCTAAGAGATAACTCAAACAAATATAGAAAGTCCTCTCCCAAGAATGCGCCTCTCTCTCTCTCTCTTCTCCAACTGTAGCTTCGAAACTTGTCTCTCGATGAACAAGTGAGTCTGTGTCTAAGTGAGGTGTTAGCCTCCTTATTTATACAACTCTGGCACGTGTGGAAGTGTCTTTTCACTGGCATGGACGACTTCTCAATCTGGGTGGTTATAGCCACCTTTAATATATTTTGGGGCCCCTTTAATATATTATGGGGCCAACTTCTTATTCTACCTATTACAATTATACTTTAACCAATCTGCAAAAGGGGATTTGGTGTTTTATAATAACCGACATGATCAATCCGCAATAGGGGATTGATCTAATGAAAAATACCACAATAATAATTAGAATAGACTTTGTAGTTACATTATTTCAACACTTAGAAGGGTGCAATAGGTGCCTCAACTTTTTTGCTATTTGACTATTGTACGAACTATAAATCAATGTTGCACAGTCCAAAAATCCATATTGTACAGATACATTAAATGCTGGAGTATCCTTATCTTGGTTTGCATGCCTTCAATCTTCTTGAGAAGTGTGCCCCCCCTGCGACAATGCCTCTATCACTTCTTCAACTCTCTCTCTCTTCAATAGTAAAATTGTTACATTTCATTGTAAGGCATCATGTGTACTTAGGGCTTGAGCCACCACAAAGGAAACAAACAAAGAATATTTGTCTTATGAACAAGATATGGTACTATCCATTTTGAGGTTTGGCATAGAGATTGTTCTTATAGACTACACTACATTGCACCATAATATAAGCCCTACACTCCTTGCAAACCATGTAACACCATTCAAATTAGACACAATATTCTTACGACGAATTAGCTATACTGCTGACGAACTTTTTTCGTCGATAGTATAGCAAGTTCGTTGCAAGATTATTTACATTCGTCTCTCTTGCGATGATATCAAATGATGCTTGGATTATTTTCATATTTGGTTTATCAACTTGAAATTAAAATTTGATAATAGTATGAAGACCAGTGGGTTGAAGGAAATAGTGACGATGTTAATGAGAAGTGACTCTACTTTGAGTCTAAGTGAAAAGGAATTGTAGGCCATTGAAGAAAGGTATATTCCTATTATGAAGAGGAAGTTAAGTGCGACGTAGAAGGTAGATTGAAAACATTATGGGTTAAAAAAATTTGATCAATGTATTGTCATATAAGCTGCATATCAATAAAAATTTAGCTGATTTACCAAAAGAATGAATTTATGTATTTGCAAAAACATTTTTATAAATATTTTTATTCACCAAATTTCATCTCATTTTCTAAATATCTCTACCTTTCATTAATAAAGGAAATATGGAGATTCCCTGTGCCTGTTCTGGCACCTTGAAGGTACATGGTTTAGGGGATAGATAAAAGTGGTTTATATTTTGTCATCTTTGATGAATGACCGGTTTATGGGTGTCGAGTATTTTGTCATATTTTATCATAAACATGTTCATACAAAACATGTGTTTTTTTGGCTCCACAGTATGCTCACAGGAAATGCATCGAGCGTTGGTCCGATAAAAAAGGAGGATATTCCAAATGTGAATTTTGCTGTTAGGTTTCATGACTTTTTATTTGGCCATGCTTTTATTCTTACTATCAACAATTTCATATATACATATTCTTACTATCATTATTATCCTCCACTAATATTCTGAATTGGAAATGCATTCATAATTATTTTTTCTAAACTGAAATGTTGTGGATTTGAAATCGCAGGAATACAAGGCGAGAAGGGTTGACCGAATGCCGAGAGGAGATCCAGACATACAGACGAGTCAGGTAAGTACCAAAATTCTGACTCTATCCATGCTCATGCCACCTATGTTTTGGCCCATGTTCCCACTGATATAATGATAATAGGGAATAATTTAGACTTAAGCTCTTCACGCTATAGTTATATTCTCGAAAGGAAGTCTTTGAAATTTATTGACTAGGATTACCATTGTTAATTTATGGAGAGATGTTTGTTTGTTTAATTAGGATTACCTATCAAATGGAGAGATGTTTATTTTTTATATTTAGGTCACTTTGTCAAAGACGATAATGATTATAGTGAGTGTCACTCTTGCGATGAAAATATAGGTCAATATTGAGCATCGCTCTTGCGACGAAAACACAAACGAAGATTTTCTTCCATCACGAGAGTGATGAATACGGGGTGTATTTGGATCAAAATTGAAAAAGTGAACATTTTCTCTTGAAGTTTGCGACGAAAGAGTAATTTCTTCACAAGTAGTCGTCGCAATTTTTTCAATATGTAGTAGTATGATAGCATTAGCAATTTCCATCAGTTTGTAAAAATTTTCTTAGATTGATGGGTGATCATGAGAAATGTTTTTCTCATCCTACAAGAATATGACCATTTGAAAAGGTGGCCAGGGGAGAGGGTACCTTAGTTTTCAACAAGATTCAATAAGGTATATCATGCAATGCTTGCTGATATAAGGCCACCCCCAGGATCAACTCACTTGAATTACCCTGATGCCTTCGATCCTGAGATGGAATTCCAATTAAGAGAAAGGAACACTGCGACACTTGAAGAAATGAAAAACATTGCAGTTGATGTGGAGGCCCACTTGTTGATCAAAAGGTCAAAGGTAAAGAAAAAAGAAAAGGAGCAACTAAAATATTTAGAAGCTAAACTAGACATTTTGTCCAACACCATGGAATAAATGTTACACAGGATTAGCATAAGAGAAGAACTTGATGTTCAAAGACATCATGTTTCATTGATTTTAGAGAAAGAAAAGGTCACTGTTCTCAAACATTTTGCAGCTCACCCTTGGTACCATGGTTTGGATAATGATTCTTTCATGTATTCAATTCATGACGTATTCAAAGATGAAGCTCCATCTCAACTTGCATAGGAACAACCAACTGATATGATATGCATGTTCAATGGCATTTCATCCATGGATGATTCACCCAAGCTTGATTGGTACAATGATGATTATACCACAATGGATTTTTCAAAGAAATCAACCACATATGATTTGGAGGAAAAAGATCATTTGCAATCCCAATAGGACAATCGGTCTGTACATGGAAATTATGACAACTATGATCACAATGCAGAAAGTCTTGGGGAAGAAAATGCAGAAATTTTTCAAGAAAATGCAAACTGCCTGCCCCTATGTTTTGCCTCACTCTTGAGAAAACATTGCAAGCATATTGTAAACAGTAAGAAAGATGAATGTTCTAATGCATCAATTGAAGAGAACAAGGATGATACGAAAGCTGATCCATAAGTACAATCCCTGAATCGTTTTGAAGGCCAAATCTCAAATGAAATATTGAAGCCTGAGACAGGGGATGAGCTGATCCATTTTAATTCACTGCCTTTATGTTTTAATTCTTTTCAGATTTTGAGAGGGAACCTTGGCTAGATTTTGATTGAGGATCACAGTGTAAGCCATGAAATGCCAACATAACAAATTACACAGTCATCTGAAATATTTTATGACCCTATAGCTGATATGATGGATGGATTGTGTTTTCAAAGTCAGTTTTCATTTACTCCCAATGATTTCAAAAATTGTTAAGATATGGATATGATCAGATAGTTAGCTACATGGGTGTGTTCAGCAAAAGCATCATTTCAGAATCCATCAGAAAATTTGTAGCCATATCAGAAATTGCACGAGGATGCAAATAACATAGATACAATACCAGATCATGTTGCTGTCTGGGCTAAAATTAAACATCAAGGAACATGTCAGTTCTACCTTTATCCAATAGCTACCTATATGGAGAAAGTTTTCACTACAGAGCCCCAATATATTTCCGGCATCACTTTTGTTCTTCAGGATTGTCGAGGTCTTTGTTGTGAAGATCAATCATGTTTTCAGTAGTGGCCATTACACTTTGCAGTTTTGAATCTATGGACAAAAGGTCAAGTTGCCTTTTTGACTGTGCTAACAAGCAGTCAAGCAATCCACTGGTCTCAGTAGCTACTTGATTGGCCTCATTGGCATTTTTGTATTATTTGATTTAGCATGATTTTCAATAGTATAGGGTAGGTAGGAGAATGTGAATAAGCTCAACATTCTGAGCATCTCTTTTTTAGCAGTGTTCATTTTGATTTGGTTTCAGTTGAAAGATAAAAAAATGTACTGTTGCAGAATAATTTTGGGATCAGCCCAATTAATAAAGCACCAGTCTACATGTTAAGAGTTTAGTGGTTCTTGACACCTCCTGAAAGAGCTGCCATCCCCAGGTGGAGCCTATGTTGGGGTCCTATAATTATAGGTAACTCGATTCTTCGACTGTTGATTTGGCATTTCTCTCGTGATGACGAAGTCTGGCTCGGTTGACCCCTTTTTCACCTCCATCCATTTTCCCCGATCCTCCATCACTCTTTTGCATCCTTCATCCACATCTATACCCTCACTCCCTTATCCATTCGTCCCATTGGCTACATCTTGCCTGCCACCCATCCATGAATAAACAAACTTAGGCTAAAAAGAACAATAGATTATTAAGGTTAGCAATAAAATTAGTGTAGTTAGTTTAATCAAGATATGTTAGACTAATTATTAATTAATTAATTAATTAATAGTTAAGTTAGTTAGAATTAAATGATAACATTAATGAAATGAAAAATAAAAACAAATTACAACAAACAAACACAAATTATAAAACATATAAAAAACAAA
>ML779657.1:494701-597628 GCA_009831015.1 Picea engelmannii
CCCATTTTGTGCCGATCACATTCTTATTCTTTGGTCTTGGAACCAATTCCCAAGTGTCATTTTTCTCTATTTGATCCAATTCTTCATCCATGGCCTTATTCCAAAATTCATCCTTGCTGGCTTCTTCAAAACAATTTGGTTCATTTGTAGATAAGAGTGCTAGGTGTGTTTGTTCTGGTGAATGGATTTTTCTTCTAGTCTCAACTCCTGCATCTTTATTTCCAATAATCTGATCTGAAGGATGATTCTTCTGTACTTGTTTGCTAGGTGTCTTTGGAGATACTTGTTGAAATTTCTCTTATTCTTCTGTTGGATTCTCTTCATCTTCATCTTCCTCTTCTACTTCTTTTTCATCTTCTTCTTCAAAAAGTTGTTCCATTGATTTGTTTTCTTCTTCCTTTGATTTTGGTCTTCCTTTTGCATCAATTGTTACATTGATGCTTTCCACAACTTTATTTAATCTTAGATTGTAACACTTGTATGCTTTCCTTGTACTTGAGTAACCAACAAGTATTCCTTTGTCCACACGAGAGTCAAACTTTCTCATTCTTCCCTCTTCTCTTTTGATGTAGCATTTTCTTCCAAAAACTCTAAAGTGCTTCACATTTGTTGGTCTTCCTTTCCATAGTTCGTAGGGAGTTTTATCAGTGTTGTTTCTGAGCATTAATTTGTTTTGAATGTGAACTGTTGTATGCACTTCCCATGTCCAAAAAATATCTGTCAACTTTGAATCCATTATTATTGTTCAAGCCATTTCTTGTACTGTCCTGTTCTTTATTTCAACAAATCCATTCTGTTGAGGTGTCCTAGCGATGGAGAATTGCCTTTTTATTCCATGATTGCTGCAGTAGTCCATAAATTCCTTTGAGGTGAATTCTCCTCCAATATCTGATCTTAAGCATTTGATTCTTGAATCCATCTCATTTTCAACCATTTCCTTGTAGATCTTGAAGTTTTCAAAAGCTTCTGACTTGTTCTTGAGAAAGAAAACTTCAGTCATTCTTGTATAATCTTAAACTAATAACATAAAATATCTCTCACCTTTTAAGCCTTTTGTTGTAGTTGGTCCAACTAAATCAGTATGCACAATTTCCAGTGGTTTTGTTGTTGAATATTCCTTTGATTTGAACCTAGGCTTTGTTTTATTTCCTTGTTGGCAATGCTTGCATAAAGTGTTGGTTGGTTTAGTGATCTGGGGCATTTCTTTGACTGCTTCTCTTTTGATGACTTTGACAAGGTTATCAAAATGCATGTGACCCATTCTTCTATGCCATAGACAACTTTCATCTTCCTTTCCTAGACAACACTTTTCATTTCCAATTTCGCTTAACATATATATGTTGCATGAAGTTCTTGCAGCTGTAGTGACCAATTTCCTTGAACCTTCTTTTCTTATCTCACACTTTTGTGAATCGAAAGTAACTTTATGACCTTGGTCACACATTTAACTCATACTTAAAAGATTATGTTTCATATCTTCTACTGGTAGAACATTTTATGCCTTTTCATTCTTGTTCCCAATTCAGACTGCGCCTTTTCCAATGATTTTGGCTGAATCATCATTTTCGAAGGAGACTGATCCATCTCTTTCCTTTAGTAATGTAAGAAACTTGTCTCTATCACTTGTCATGTGTTTTTAACATCCACTGTCAACATACCAACCATGTTTCTTTTGTTTAGCTTGTAGAGTGACTGTACATTATTCATTGCTATACTGATCTTGCTTTCTTATCCATGTCGTTTTCTGAGGTTCTTGTTTGTGACTCTGTTGAGGTTCTTTAGGAGGGACTGTCATTCTGCAATTTTTGGCCATGTGTCCAAAAGTTTTACATTTGTAACATTCCACTTTAGTGCTCACAGATTCAAACCTGTTGTAAATTCATCTCTGTGTTTCACTAGGTCTTCTTGAATAACCCCTTTGTGTATGGCTCTCAAAGTAGTTATTGTTCCTATTGTTAGCTCTGTAATTTACATCTTTATGTCCAAAGTTATTACATGCATAACATAAACCAAAAAATATAGTTTGATACCTGTTAGTTGAAGATCTTCTGAAAGGATGTGCTCTTATGAATCCTTCTTCTTCTTGAGGCCTATCTATCTGTTGTTGATTCTGAAAGCTGAATCTTCTTGGTGAAGGAGTGTCCCTGTAATCTTCCTTGTATATCTTTTTATCCCCTTTGATTGTTTCTACATAACTTTTTGGATTTGTTGCTTGCTCTATTGTTTTAGAGCTTGATCCATTTTCTATCTGATTGTATCCAAGTCCAAAATTTTCAAGATGAGATTTTTGACTGCTGATAATGTCATCCAGAACTTTTGAGCTATTCTGCATATTTTTCTTTTGAATATCCTTTCTTAGTGTGACAATCTCTACTTCCAGGTTTCCAATGATCCTGTTTTTTCCTACTAGCTATTCTTTGAATGCTTCTTCAATTCTTTTATCTTCTTCTATTTGAACCTTCAATTTTGTGATCATTTGTTCTAGTTCTTGAGTGTATTTTTTCTTATCTAGTTCTACTTGTAGTTTCTTGTTTTTCTTCTTTTTTCTTTTGATAACTTCTATGGCACTCATTAATTCTTCTTGGAAGTCAACTTCTTCCTCTTCAATTTTTTCTTCATATGCTTCTTCATATTCTTCTTCGGAGTCTTCTTTATCAGAGTCTTCTACTGCCATGAATAGAACTGTCCCCATTTCACTGTCACTGACTTCATCTTCATCTGATGATGAGATGTCTTCTTTGGTGCAAAAGATTTTTTTGAAAACTTTCTTTGGAATTCTTTTACCTTTATATGTTTGTCTTCCTTTTGAGTAACCATCATCATTTCTCTTTTTCTTATGAGGACATTTGTTAGCAAAATGACCAATACCATCACAATTAAAACAAATTAAAGGAAGCTTACCTCTATACCTACCGTTGGTTCCCTTGTTTAGTCTTTTGACGAAGTTGGCCACTTCTTCATCATCTTCCGAGACATCACTGGTGCTACTATATTCTTCTTGTTCCTTTTTATTTTTCTTTGATCTTTTGGATGCTTTGAAAGTTGCTTCTTTTACATCTGGATTTTCCTGTTCAGTTCTCATATCATATGCTATGAATATTCCATGCAGTTCGTCCATGCTTATTGATTTTAGATTCGATCTTTCTTCTAGCATTGATATCTTAGGGATGAATCTCATAGGAAGAAATATTAGTACCTTTTGAACAATTACAGATTCTTCAATTTCTTCTCCCAATCCTATGATTGCATTCACTATTTCATCGACTCATAAGAAGTAGGTTGTGATATCTTCATCTTCCTTCATTTTTAGTTTTTCAAACTGACCTTTGTAAGTTTGAAGCTTTGCTGCTTTGTCTTTTGAATCTCCTTGATAAATATTTTGAAGCTTGTCCCAAATCTCTTTAGCAGATTTACAATGTGCAACTTTGATGAATATCGTATCACTGAGACCATTCAAAAGTGCATTTTTGTCTTTGGAATTATTCTCACTGAGTTTCACTGCTTTGTCATTTGTTGGTGGAACTGTTGGTGCTGTGTATCCATCTACAATTGATTGCCGAAATTGAAATCCCTGTGCCTGCATATATGTCTTCATCCTTATGCTCCAAAAAGCATACTTCTGTCCATCAAACTGTGGTATTCCATTTTTATACGAGTTGGTAATCTCCATGATCTACCTTTAAATGGTTAAACTGATTTTTGAAGGAGCCTTCTCTGATACCAATTGTTGGATTACTAAGAGGGGGGGTGAATCAGTAATAGTGTAATCAAAATCCTTTTTCTTCAAATGTTCTATCAATGTAGAATTATTATCCAATAATGAGTAGTAAGAAATAAACAATCACACACATACACAATACACCAGTGTTTTACATGGAAACCCAAATCGGGAGAAAACCACGAAATGTTTTTTCTTATATGTCTTGAAGAATTACATTCATTGGAAGCACCAACTTCCTTTGTTTTCTAGCTGCAACTAGAAGGAGGCTCCATCCCCCTAGTTTCTCAAGATACAAACTGAGGGAAGCTCCAACTCCCCAATTCTCTGGTTACAACCAGAAGGAGGCTACAACCCCCTATATTCTCCGGCTACAACTAGAAGGTGGCTACAACCACCTGTCCTTGCCCCATCCTACCACCCTGAAGTAGAATTAGAATGATGGAACCACTGTCACACTATCACTATGAGATATACCATTGTAAACCAATACCAATAAATCTGAACCATGCATCAACTTGTACCTCAACCTGTAATCAACCTGTACCATAAAGAAGTGCATCAACCATGCACCAACCTGTACCAAACAACCTGTAATCAACCTGTACGATAAAAAAGTGCATCCAACCATGTACCAAGTATGTAGAAATCATGTGTCAACTATGCATCAACTATGACTCATCAATATGTACCAACATCATCAACTATACACCTCATGTATGTGCCAACGCATCAACTACTTGTCTCAACCATGTACTCAACATGTACCTCAACCAAAATACCTCATCAATTTCATCATCCAAATATGATTTGTAGCTCTGTAATAGACTTGGTGTATATGATCACATTCTTGCAAACCTTCCTTAACTTTAACAACAGGAGACTAGCATTTTCATCAAACTTTTCTTTAGTCTCACATGCCTAGTTTTGGATTAGTCAACAACCCTAATTTGAAGTAATCATAACTTTGAACTTGTAATGTATAAAGATATGAAACTGATATAAAATTTTATTTAGTGTGTTTTATGCAATTCCTCTAGGTGTCACTACTTGGAACTTCTCAGAAAAGGAGTTATAGCAAAAATGACATATTTTGTTGAATTGTGGCTTATTCTAGAGAGCGACCTTGTAGAGCGTACCCCACATGAAATATTCATTGAATTTATATGAAAATGTTACACATCATACTACAAACTATAACCTAACCAACACATTTGGTATCATGGAGTTTGGATCTGTTATTAATAAGTTATGGCGTTTTTACCCGAAACACCTGTTTTTGACTAGTTTTAGGACTGGCCACAAACCCTATTTTCCACGGAGTATAACTCCCAAAACACAATGACCCACAAGATGAATATTTTACCACAGATACTTGGGTATGTTTTCTCAATGAAATATAAATTTCAAGGTCTGAAGCATTATATAAAATAAGTTATAGCAAAAATGGCGAGATGACCTGTAAATAACATACCTTAGAAAGCACCATCAAAAGAATTTATCCTTTCTTGCATTTCGGCCTTCTTTTCTTCACCTTCCCTCAGAAATTTGGATTATATATCCTTGGTTACCTCAGACACCTATAGATATTCAATATTCTCAAGTGTAATAAAAATTAGAGAGCCTTGTCTCTTATTTATACTCTCCAAGTAGCTTCCTTAAAAACATCTTCTAGGTCACTTGGCCCACTTTCCTTATTTCAGGGTTAACCCACTTTCTCCATTAAATTTATTATTGAAATAATTTATTTTGTATTCACTTTGAATTATAATACACTCATCACTTCACTTTATTATTTACATTTTAAAATCTCTTAAACCACTTTGACTACTTTGACCTTTTGGGGCTTCTAGATGACATATGAGGGTCCTCCAACTTCGTAAGGCCATAACTCTCAAACCGTGAGGATTTATGTGACATTCCACATACCACCAGAAATAGAATGACATGTACTATCCATATCGAATAGTATTACCTTCAAATATATCAAAAATCATACCGTCATCCATCAAACAAACTTGGGTCCATTACCCAAACTTGGGTTCTCCAACTTCACATGGTCATAACTCTCTAACCATGAGGAGTTATGTGATGTTCTACATACCACCAGAAATGGCATGAAAAGCACTATCCATATAGGATAGTCTCCCTGACAAATTCATTTTCCTTCATCTCATTATTCCACAATTAAGCATGGGTTCTCTTACTTCGCAAAGCGTCTTCCCGTGAGGGATTTCACCATAAGGGGACCACTTTGGAGTTCATCCATATTTACTTCTTATAAACCATGACAAAAAAATAATGAGTCATAGTTAGAACAAACAATCTTGGGTCCAGTACCCAAACCTTTGTGCTACGGGGCATTCTTCAAGGGTTGACATCAATGACAACCAACCTTAATAAACAATGTCCTCATGCACAATTAATTATCTTTTTAATTAATTTAATTTGGATTATTCACCCACACACTTGTCACATTCTCCCCAAGTTGCAGAAGTAATTACCACTTTTATTTTATTTAAAAGTCAATTTCCCTCTCATATCTCCAATGTGTTCCTATTTTCTCTCTTAGGTGTCCCTTTGTTCCCCAATTTTTCATTTAATGAGTGTCTCATAACTAGGTCTTAGTTAGAGTTGGATTATGAGTCTTATTCTAGTTAGAATAGTGGTATCTTGACTCTAGATACCATTCTATGTGTACACTTATTCTCTCTTATTATTATTTCTTCTATTTTAAAAATCCAATTTATTAATTTCATGCACACGTGTGCATTTTATCCAATCTTTAGATTTTACTCACTTTTTCCTAGAATTTAATTTATCTCAATTATTTTAATTGATTTAATATTTTTAATTAGTCCCTTAATTAAGCTTAGACTTAGTAATAGTCTTATACTTAGTATTAGAATTAGTTTGGGATTTATAATTAATAATTTACTTTTTAATTAATTATTTTATTCCAACAAGATCTAATCATTTCAATGTTTTCTAGGCCACTTAGATTTATTGACTCAAGTTTTTAATTACGTGACATGCCCTTCAAGACACACCTCTGTGCTCCAAGAGTGCTATTATCCTTTGACTAGTTTTGGAAGTTTGTTCGACCCTTGGAGTCAACACTCCACTCGGTCGACCTTGTGAGAGGCTAAGGGCTTCTAAGGAATAAGGACTTTGCCTTATTGCACACCCCTTAGAATCTTCGTGAGTGATTGTCTCAGTCCTCCCTCATGACATCATGGAACTCTAAAACTAGGTAATCGCTAACCTACCATTCATCCATGGTGGGAGTTCTAGTAGGCTATGACATGGATGCTACCACACCCGTCCCTCAATGTATGGTTTCTATGCATGGCCCCTCTACTCCTTATGTGAGCCGGATCAACAAGCATCATCAAGACTGCATCCATTGACAAAAACCGTGTCAATAATCCATATACATAAATCATACTGTAATCAATGATATGTCACATATGCATAAAATGAAATACTCAATCAAAATACAATCCACTCCCTGACTTAATCCAGAGTCCAAGGAAGTCCATTGATGCCATCAACATCCATAACCTGTCATGTGTCATGCACACTCAGGAAAACGCATAAATAGAATCTACCAATACATATACATGAAAATAGTTATAAGTCACAATACATCATCATAATCATATATAACCCATAATCAAAATGAAATCATAATATACCATAGCCAGATCACTTTCACGCAAGTGTCCTCAAAGAATATGTCAATAAAAGTGTGCTCAGTAGAGCGAGATGTTACATACACTCCTCTTGTTTTAAACTTCATCACAAAGTTTTGTACAATATATAAATGAAAGTAAATAAATGTATCAGACATAGATATACATGTCTAATCTATCAAACAAGTAAGGAAACTATTGATGCATCTCGTATGCATCCTCCCAGGTAGATGAGTGTGGACTATAGTTTTCCCACTCGACCTTGACGTGATTGACTATTCGAAGCCATAACTATTGAATATGATGGCCCATAATGCAGATTGGCTCTGCCATGAGAGCACCCTCATCCGACACCTGCAAAGGTCTCATGTCAATAACATGTGACATATCACTAATATAATTTCGTAAAAACAATACATGAAATACATTGTGCATACGACTCAAAGAATCATGCAAAGATAGTTGAGAAGCGACATGTCCTTTCTTTTCCACAACCTCGAAAGGTACCACAAACCTAGGAGAGAGTTTAGAACTCTTGTGCGATTTTACCTGCAAGAAAACTCTGTCACCAACTTCATGAATGCGGTCAATGTGATGTGCATCAACATATCTCTTCTACCGATCGTGCACTTATTTAATCCTCTGTCCTATCTATTGCATATGTTCTTCCATTTCTTAGATCACCTCTTGTCCTACCAGGAAACTATCTTCAATTCGGTCCCAACTCAACGACGTTCGACACGATTGTCCGTAAAGAAACTCAAATGGTGCCATCTTAACCATACTCTGATAGTTGTTGTTGTATGCAAACTTTACTAGTGGAAAGAAATATTCCCAATGTTTCTGTTGGTCCATTACATACATACAAAACATATCACCAAAAAACTGGTTCATTCTTTCTGTTTTCCCATCTTTGTCTGGGTGATATGTTGTGCTAAATTTCAGTTATGTTCCCAAGGCCTCTTGGAAACTGGTCCAAAACTGTCCTATAAACACCAATCCCTGATCAGATATGATCCTTTTTGGTACTCCATGTAACCTCACAATCTAGTTAACAAAAAATATGGCTATATCTGGTGCTTGATACATCACACACACTGGAATAAAGTGTGCACTCTTTGTCAGAGTGTCAACTACCACAGAAATAGAGTCATGTCTCCTTGCCGCCAGTGGAAATCCAAAAATAATGTCCATTGAAATGACTTCCCATTTCAATTCAGGAATAATGTGTGTCTGTAACAATCCTACTGGATGACTATGTTTAGCCTTCACTTGTTGACATTCTAGACATCTCTCCACGTAACTAACTATGTCTTCTTTCATTCCATTTCAGAAGAATAAAAGCTTAAGGTCTTCCTTTATCTTTGTGACTCTCAGGTGAGCCATGTACACTGATCGATGAGCTTCACTCAAGATCAAACTTCTTAATTCTTTGTTAGACAATACATAAATTCTTTCGTTAAATCTCAACAATCCATCGTTGTCTAAAGAATAACCTTCAAACTTCAGTACCATCATGGTATTTCATCCAATATTATCCTTAACTTATTTATACCAGTCATCGTCGATATGTAAAGTTATAATATTTTCTCAAATATTCATCTTAATAGGTATTACCAAGAATATGTGTTGTCTCCGACTCAATGCATCTTCCACTATATTCACCGTTCCTTTAATGTAAGTAATCTCAAAGTTGTATTCGCTAAGTAATTCTGACCAATTCCTTTGTCGCATGTTCAAGTCACTCTATGTGAAAATATGATGCAAATGATCCATATTTTATGAGTAGAACAAAATAAATACAGATTATTATCAAAATATGCTTAAAACATAATAATATATATACAATAAAACTGGTTTCTATTCAATAAGGAAATAAGCTGAAACTGTAAAATGCAGCAGAAAACAAACTTGCTAGAATGGTTTGGCTTATCTCTGAGAAGAGATGTGATGACTGTGCTCATTAGCCTGAAGATCATTACAATGAGGCTCTAAAGGCCTTTTTACAATACATGAATGTCAAAAACCATAGACATCCAAAAACCTAACCCTAAGAGATGAAGCTCCAAAATTCATGTGGGCCACGTTTGGGTAAGTTAGTACATCAACTTCTCGAGGTCGTAACTTTTGCATACAATCTCTGTTTTAGGTGCACAATAGCTCGTTGGAAAGTTCCGTCCAAGGAATACACATGTTTGCTGTGGGGATCCCTAAAAATAGTTTTTAGGGCCTCAAAATGGCCCCGAAAGTCAGGGACCTGAAAACTAGGAAAAAACTATCGAACTGGAAAACTGCCAAAATGAGGTAGTTGGAATAGGTGGGAGGCCACCGACATCCATCTAGATCAGAAAACCAAAATGATCTATATTTAATTCAAATTTTCATCCAATAATATAATGTCTCCAAACTCTCAAGGCATATACAATTTCTAATAACTCCATGTCATGTGTTACATAGTTCTCTTCATGCTTTCTCAATTTCCTTGAAATGTAAGCAATCACTCGACTGACTTGCATCAAAACTCTGCCTAAGCCTTCCTTGGATGTGTCTGTGCATACCAATAATTCCTTTTCCATGTTGAGGACTTTCAGTATTGGTGTTGTCGTAAAAAATGCTTTAATCTTTTGAAATGCTTCCGTGCATTTCTCTGTCCAAATAGAATTCTTATTTTTCTTTTGGAATTCCATGATCGAATTTCCTATCTTCGGAAAACCTTCGATGAATAATTGGTAATATATTTATAAACCCATAAATATATGTACTTATTGTACTTTTTCCGGTGTTAGCCATTATATAATAGAATTGACCTTCGCTGGATATACAATGATACCTTCACTAGATATGATAAGCCCCAAGTAATGAATCTTTGATTCGTAAAAGGAACATTTTGATAGCTTCCCGTGCAATTTGATTTCTTGTAGACACTGTAGGTCCAATATTAAGTGTTCGTCATTCTCTTATTTCATTCAAGAATAAATCAGTATTTCATTAATAAATACTTGAACAAACTTGTCCAAGCATTCATGGAACAACCCATTCATCAAACTCATGAATACCCCCGGGGAATTTGTCAAATTGAATGGTAAAACTGTAAACTGATAGTGTTTGAATCTCATCTTAAATGAGGTCTTAAGGATATATTCTTCCTTAATCCATAATTGATGATATCCTAATCTCAAATCAATCTTTGAAAACACCGTCGCTCCCTTCATGTGGTCAAACGCATAATCTATTATGGGAAATGGATACTGGTTAGATATCATTTTCGAGATTAGCTATGTAGTGTAAGTCATTAATATATGACCCATATCCATGAGTATTAGTCGCAACTGACCAATATTTATCATGATTTGAATAGTCCACTTCTCACTCATTACATCAGGTTATGCTTACAGGGGTGAATAAATGGGATTGAAACCAATGAAATGAATCACATAGAATCAATCATCACTTCTGGGGCTTGAACCTGGTAACCAGGACTTCCCAGGTGGTCACCCATCCCAAGACGCCTCTGGCTCAAGAATTCTTAACTGTGGAGTTTTCCCCACAATCAAGCCCACTTAGCTTGCTATCCCATTTGCAAAACCTTAGCAAGTATTGTGCCTTATGAAATATCCAGTTAGAGATCCCCTCACTCTTATTATTTAAGCATAGAGGGGCTTCCGCAGTGCAACATATTAGATATCATTTTCGAGATTAACTGTGTAGTGTAAGTCATTAATATATGACCCATATCCATGAACATTAGTTGCAACTGACCAATAATTCTTATAATTTGAATAGTCCACTTCACACTCATTGCATCAGGTGATGCTCATAGGGATGAAGAAATTGGATTGAAACCAATGAAATGAATTGCATAGCATCAATCATCACTTCCGAGGCTTGACTCTGTCTATATCGCTTTGTTCAATTGACGATAGTTAATACAAAGTCTCCACGATCCATCCTTCTTTCTCACGAAAATAACTGGCACACCCCAAGGCAATACACTTGGACATATAAGTCCCAAGTCCAACAATTCATTCAATTGCATTTTCAACTCCTGCAATTTTGGTGTTGACATCTGGTAGGGATTTCTTGCAATAGGTTCAGTTCTAGGTTTCAAGTCTATTGTAAACTCCAACTATATTTTGGGCAGTAAACCTGGTAACTCTTCTAGAAATACATCTGCAAACTCTTGTACTATAGGAAGATATTCTATTCTTTCCACGTATCCCTTTTCATTTAGTGCTAAGATTTCATATAGTTTGCATCCTTTGCGCATACTCTTCTATAGCTATAGGGAAGAAATAAACCTCAAGGACACTCCCTAGTTTCTTCCTACAATCACTCTTTTCTACCCCAAATCATCTATCAAACTTAACGATTTCATCTTATAGTGAAGTATCGCTTTGTGCGATTCTAGCCATTCCATACCAATAACTATGTCATAAGATCCTAAGATCGTGACATAAATATCTACCTTCGTTACAAAACCTCCCAAGTTAATGCTAGAATCCATAACTTTTACTCCAAATTTCTATTTGGCACCCAATGCCATTTCTACGTATCTGAACTCGTCTTGCTCGATTACCTTTACCTTAATTATATTTAGCATTGCACTAGAGATAAAGGTCTATGTAGCACCTGGATCTATCAAATTACTAAAAGTTTGGTTGACAATTGTACCTGACATCTTGAGCACGGTGGATTGGTGCTCGGCCTGACAGTTGTTCACCACTGCATGTATCGTGTGGGCCTTTCCCAAATCTCCAAATATAGTGGGTCCTGATGATCCATACGCTCTGTCCTTCTCAATCAGATAGTCTTGCTGGTAATGTGGCTCTCCACATGTACAACATCCAGTCTTCGGTCTAGTACTCTTGGTCTCCAAAGTAGAAGTTGCTGGCCTAACAGCCTGTGATCCTGTTCTATTATGCTGAACATGCCTAAAATGTTGTTGTTGTTGTGGAAAATGTTGCTGCTACTGTGGTCCTCTATAAGGATTCCTCTACCAAGGAGTCTATCATCATGGTTTCGAGAACATAGGTCCTCTCGGTGTATCTCGATGCTCTGTAGTTTGATGCTACTTTGATCCTGATGTCGTCTCTCTAGTCAATATAAAAGGAGTCGTTCCCTCAACCCCACTGTTCAAATATCCCCCCTATATGAGGGCCATCTGAACTGCATCGTGCAACATCTGAGGCATTAGAATCCTCACCTTCACACAAATGTTGAAGTTATGGCTGGATTGAAACTTGTTGACCTTTAACTTCTTCGTGTTAAGATATGGAGCATACCTAAGTAGCTCCATGAACCTGGCCTCATACTCTGGTACTGTACAAATACCCTATCTTAAGGCATTGAGATTATTAAGTTGACGTTGAATGAATTCATCTGACAAGTTCCTCTCCCAGAATCATTCCTCGAACAATTCCTATGACACGTCTTCCATGACCATGTTTAGTTGAGGTAGGAGTGTCTTCCACAAAAGTAGAGCACTCCCTTTCAAGAAGATGATTACAATGAGGCTCTAAAGGCCTTTTTACAATAATCATGAATGCCAAAACTCTATACATCCAAAAACCTAACCCTAGGAGATGAAGCACCAAAATTCATGTGGGCTCCATTGGGTTAAGCTAGTACATCAACTTGTCGGGGTTGTAACTTTTGCATACGATCTTCGTTTTAGGTGAACGATAGCCTGTTGGAAAGGTCTATCTGAGGAATACACATGTTGCTATCATATTTTTTCTATGACTATAGTTTGACCATGGCAATCCCTAAAAACGTTGTTTTGGGCCTCAAAATGACCCCAGAAGTCAGGGACCCGAAAACTAGAAAAAAACTGTTGAACTGAAAAATGCCAAAATGAGCCAGTTGGAATAGATGGGAGGCCACCCAAATTAATATGGATCAATCCTCCCCCATTAGTAAGAAATGGTATCCATTGTGTTGAGTGCCCCCATTAGATGAAGAAATTTCTTTTGAATTTGGTCCCAGGTGAGCCACTTGCCTTCGTGTAGGAGTTGCCCTGCTTTGACAACTTGATAAAGCTGGATCCTTTGCTGGTGAGTGAAATTGGGCTATTTGTACACAATATGATCACTGGATTCCTGTTGTATGAAGTCAGGGTTGAACTCTGTTGGTGTTAGTTGTTCTGCTATCTCTGAGGTGTCCAATAATGGTGGGAAATAAGGTCGAAAGAGATCCATGTTGAACATTGGGTGCAGGCCAATGAAAGGAGGAATGTTGAGCTCAAAAGAATTATCACCCACAACCTTGGTGATGGTGTACGACCCATAAAAGAGTGGGTGAAGATTTTTATGGGGTCAGGTAAGGCAATCTTTCTGCAAATTCAACCAAACTTTGCCACCCACCTGAAACTTATGTGGCACCCAGTGTTGATCATGGCTCTTCTTGTACTTTTCATTGGACTTCTGTAGGATATCCTAAACCTGTTGACGGATGTGATGGATCTTCTCAATGAACCAGGTGAATTTGTTAGCTTTAGTTGGAGCAATAGATGAGTTGGTCAAGGTGACCGCAAGGGGTAGTGGAACATCTATGGGACCCAATGGTTGGAATCCAAACCCCACCTGAAAGGGGTTGTGGCTAGTTGATATATGGAAGGCTCAGTTGTAGCTATGTTGGACATAGGGAATACTCTCATCCCATGTGCGAGGGTGCTTGGAATTATACATGTGCAGGATATGAACAATCATTCTATTTATGACCTCGGTTTGGCCATTTGTCTGGGGGTGGAAGGCCGTGTATTTTTTGAGCTTGGTGTCCAAAAGTGACCAAAGGCTCAACCAGAATGTGCTGAGAAATTGACTATCTTGATCTTAGAAAATGGTTTGTGGGATTCCAAAATGTACACAGAATTGTTCAAAGAAGAGCTTGGTAGTGGCCTCTGCTATGATGCTCTTCTTGGCGGCCAAAATCACCATCTTAGAAAAGAAATTAACAACCACAAAAACACAAGCATTTCCCCGCTTGGTGGATGGGAGGCCCGACATGTAGTCCATGGAGATGGATTCCCATGGCTTGTCAGGAGTAGTAAGAGATGTGTACAAGCCCTGTTTCTTAGTGGTCGGTTTGGCAATAACGTAGGCAGTGCAAGACCTGATATACTTGTTGACCTCCTGTCGAAGTTTCGGTCAATAGAAAATTTTTTGTAGCATTGCCACTGTATTTTCAATGTCGAAGTGTCCTGTCACTCGACTATAGTGGGATTCCTATATCAACTTCGATCACTCGCTTTATTGAACATAGATATGGCCCATAAGACACAACAACCCATCCTGAAGATGGAAATTAGTGAAAACTACGTTTGCGCCCAACATTTGGTAGGTGGTGGAAAAGTCTGGGTCTATCTCATATATTTAGGACTATCCAGAGGTCTCATGGCCATACGAGTATATCATCATGGTGTGTGCCATGACTAGCGGTCTGCTGAGGAAATCAGCAACGTGGTTGGTGCTTCCTATTTTATACTTGATGTTGAGGTCGAATTGCTACAAGTATGTGGACCAATTCTAATGGTAGTCATTCTTCAATTTTCCTTGTGTCTACATGAACTGCAGTGGCTTATGATCAGTGTGGATCACTGTATCCTTCCCAAGAATGTAATGTCTCCTTTGGAAATAGGCTTGCACAATGGAGTAGATTTATTTTTCGTAAGTAGGGTACTTACAAACATCATATGATAGTTTCTCACTATGATAGGCCACAGGGTGGCCATGCTGAGTGAGAATGACACCCACAACATAGTCTAAAGCATCTGTCTCAATCTCAAAGGGATGATGCAGGTCTAGTAGTGAAAGTAATGCGACTGAGCACAAGCCCTGCTTCAAGTCATCGAACGATTTATGTTGGGACCGACCCCACACAAATTTATCCTTACCACCACCCTTGGTTACTTGGATGAGGGCCCATGCAATATGGGAGAATCCTAACACGAACCTGCGGTAGAAATTGGCAAGGCCCAAGAAGCTCCAAATCTCAGTGAGTGTGGTTGGGGCTGTCCAATCACGAATGACTTGGATCTTGGATGGATCCACATGTACACCATGATGATCAATGATGTATCCCAAGAATGGACCCTGCCCATGCCGAAGGAGCATTTTTCCAAGTTGGCGTATATGTTGTGCTGCCACAGGGTGTGCATAACCTGCTTGATATGCTATAAGTTTTCTTCCCAAGTCTTGTTGTAGATGAGAATTTCATCCAGATACACCAATAAAAAAGTATTGGTGTATGGTAGGAGGATATCGTCCATCATCCTCATGAAAGTGGCTGGAGCATTTGTCAAGCCAAAGGGCATGACCAACCATTCGAAAAGACCTTCCTTTGAATTGAAGGCATTCTTCCATACATCTGTCTATTCTATCGGGACTTGGTGGTACCCATACTTCAGATCAATATTACTGAAGTATTTGGCCCTCGTGAGATAATCAAGGAGGTCGTCGATTTAGGGTATCAGGTGTCGGTTTCTAACTATGATTTTATTAAGGGCTTGGTAATCAATGTAGAGTCGCCAGGTTACATATTTCTTCTATACCATCTCGATTGGGCTCTCAAAAGGTGATGAGATGGGATGAATGTGCCCCTTGTGGAGCAGTTATTCGATCTGCCGCTTGATCTCATCATTCTCTAATAGAGAGTGACAGTAGACTAGCCCATTGGGAAGCGATGCGCTGGGGGTCAAATCAATGGCGTGCTTGAACTGACAGTGCAGAGGTACCCTGGTAGGTGAGAAGAAGATATCTGAGTATGATTCCATGACCTTATCCACTTTATTTTACTGTGTGGAGAGGTCGGCCGCAGAGACCCTAGATGTGGCTGCGATCTTTCTCTCATTCTGGGAGCGAATCACGAAGAAGACAAACTTCCCTGTTTGAGAGATGACCTTCCTGCATTTCTTGGAAGAGATCAAGGAAATAACACTGGGTGGGACTACCTCCGGTATCCTGTACAATTTCTTGTTGAAAGTAATAATAACACTGCAAGGCATAGACTCATATACAACATGGTGTTTCCATAAATGGTTGGCCCAAACAAACATTACAAAATTCGAGAGGAGAAACATCACACAATACCTCATGTTTTAAGGGATTGATTCCATATGACAGGCGACATTGTTAGCTGACGCAGATGTCGCTTCCTTGGCAGAGCCATTCGATGGTGTAGGGATGCAGGTGCGGTGTTTTCGGCAGGGAGAGTCGCTTGAAAACCTCTGCTGATATGAGGTTCTCCTGGCTACCGCTATTAACAATGAAGTGTAGCGGGGTACCCTTCACCCACATTTGTGAATGAAAAAGGAAATCGCCTTCCTCTGGCTTGTCTGGTTCACCGGGACAGAGCTTGGTGGTAGAAACAGTAGCACTGGGTTCTGCATCAATGATTCATCTCCCCCTTTCTGGTTCTGACTCAAATTCAGAACCCGTATCTGATTTAGATTCTTTCACCTCAACCACCAACGAATATTTTGGGCAAAAATAATCAATGTTATGCCAGGGGATCTTATGGAAGTTGCACCACTTCCCGATATAATTCTTTGTCTTTTGTTGTCCTTCTTTTCTTGCGGCCTAGACTAGTTGTCCTGAGGCGGTCCGTCTTTGCTCTGTCCCTTGTTTTGCGGGTTGGGGCCTCCCTTTCCTAGATTTTTTTATGCGGGGTTCCCAGACCCAAATTGTCGCGTCTTTTGTTTGAGCTTCTGCTTGATTTTGACGACATATCGGTAGGCCACGCCCAAGGATGATATGTCTAGAAACTCTATTTTGGACTGGATGTATCTATGCAGAACGCTGGTATACTTGAGCACCATATGTCGTCCATAATATTTGATACCCAACTTAGTGCGCAAGGTATGGGCAATATTTTTGAAATCAGGCACTGATTGGTCTCTTTCTTGCCACAGTGTGGTCCATTTTGTATACAGGTCATCATAACTTCCAATAGGGTACTCTTCTTCCCCCTTATCCCCCAAGCCGAAAAGGGTCCAAATAAAAAAACTAGAAATAACTTCCAAGCTTTCCTCGCAAGGAAGAGATTCCACTCTTGTAACAAGCTTGGAGTTCCAACTCTCACAAGAAAAAATCAGTCAAAAATTTGGTAACATAACAGTATAAAGAAAAGGGAACCCTTCACTCTTCTACCTCTTTTGTTTTATAGAAAAATCCCCAATGACACATGTCCTCATGCACAATTAATTATATTTTTAATTAATTTAATTTGGATTATTCACCCGCACACTTGGCACACTCTCCCCAAGTTGCACAAACAATTACCACTTTTATTTTATTTAAAAGTCAATTTCCCTCTCATATCTCCAATGTGTTCCTATTTTCTCTCTTAGGCGTCCCTTTGTTCCCCAAATTTTCATTTAATGAGTGTCTCCTAACTAGATCCTAGTTAGAGTTGGATTATGAGTCTTCTTCTAGTTAGACTAGTGGTATCTTGACTCTAGATACCATTCTATGTATACACCTATTCTCTCTTGTTATTATTTCTTGTATTTTAGAAATCCAATTTATTAATTTCATGCACACATGTGCATTTTATCCAATCTTTAGATTTTACTCACTTTTTCTTAGAATTTGATTCATCTCAGTTCTTTTAATTTATTTAATATTTTTAATTAGTCCCTTAATTAAACTTAGACTTAGGCTTAGACTTTTGTTGGGATTTATAATTAATAATTTACTGTTTAATTAATTATTTTATTCCAACAAGGTCTAATCATTTTGATGTTTTTTATGCCACTTAGATTTATTGACTCAAGTTTTTAATTACATAATGTGCCCTTCAAGAGGCACCTCCATGCTCCAAGGGTTCCACTCATCTTTGACTAGTTTTGGAAGTTTATCTGACCCTTGGAGTCAACACTCCACTTGGTCAACCTTGTGAGAGACTATGGGATTCTAAGGAATAAGGACTCTGCCTTATTGCACACCCCTTAGAATCTTCGTGAGCGACTATCTCAGTCTTCCCTCACGACATCGTGGACCTCTCAAACTAGGTAATCTTTAACCTACCATTCGTCCATGGTGGGAGTGCTAGTATGCTAGGACAGGCATGCTTCCACACCTCTCCATTGATGTCTTGTTTCTATGCATGGCCCCTCTTATCCTGATGTGAGTCGAATTAGCAAGCATCAACAATCCTACATCCACTAACAAAAACCATGTCAATAATTCATATACATAAATCACACTATAATCAATCATATGTCACATGTGTGTAAAATGAAATATTCAATCAAAATACGATCCACTCCTTAACTCAATCTAGACTCCAAGGAAGTCCATTGATGCCATCAACATCCATTACCTTCCATGTGTCCTGCACACTCAGGAAAACTTGTCAATAGCATATGACAATACATATACATAAAAATAGTTATAAGTCACAATACATCATCATCATCATATATAAACCATAATCGAAATGAAATCATAATATACCATAACTGGATCACTTGCACGCAAGTTTCCTCAAAGAATATGTCAATAAAAGTGTTTTTAGTAGAGCAGGATTTTACAATTTGTTTGAAGGTGAACCAATCTAGATTGGTTATCAATCCATAATGATTTTTTTGAAATATGTGGTGGGGAGAGATTAAATGTTGATGCAAAGTTTCAGAAGCAATGTTGTATGGAAATAATCTTCCCAATTGATGATGAAAATGCAAAAGAAAAAAATTGCAAAGGAAGTGTTGTATTCATAGTTGTGGATAACTATTTTCAATTGGGATTTAGAACTGGACAAGTATGGGATTTGATATATGAGATCTTCAACCTATGGGAAAATATTGGTATTAAAATCCAGAGAGTTAACAAGGCTAAACCCTTAGTATATAGCACAAGTAAGACAGGTCCTGAAATCAAGAATATGCCAGAAGATATGACTATAAAACCTTGGAGAACAATATGAGGAGTGAAGGATGCGAAACTTTTCATATCTATATTATCACATGTAAGGTCGGGTGAATTATCAATGGAAAAAATGTGATGAATTTAAAAAGTAAGTTTGTTGAGTTATTTTTATTTATGTTATGATTATAAAATTATTTTTTTCAGTTTAACATATCAATGTTCTAAGTATTTTATTATATATATCATTATAACATTATTTATTTATTTTATGTAGTCACAAGGTGTATATGATAGTACAAGAGGAAATGGTTAAGATGTTGAATGAAGAGAGTTGGGATCATGTTAAACTCAACTATCCAGATACAAGCTCTACAACATTATTTTTTTTTTTTTTTTTGTTGCATTCAAAAAGGTATGTTGATTTATCACATTCATATTATTCATTTGTAGGTTAATTTATTTCTATTTTATTAGTTATAGATATATAACTATATGTTTGTTTGTTTAATTAAATATGCCAAAGAAGATTGCAGATGGAGTACCTGAAACCTTCAAAAGTTTTATTCAAAAAGCCAAGTTTGAAAGAGAAAGAAAGAGATGTGATCGAAAGGTTGAATTTGATGACACCCTTGATCACTACACTTGGAATGGGATCGACACTATTCAATATAAAGTGATATTAGGTTATTGTGAAAAAATTGTAAATATTGTTCCTAAAAAAAATACTCCCTAGTTATTACGGATATCCCTCATGGTTATAATAAGCAAAACATTGGATATGATAGTGAGTATTATACTTACCAATCTTTCAATAAAGTGGTTATTGGATTTATGGAAGTCACAACATCATCATTTTGGAGATTTTTGGTTTTTCATTCAGACACTCAACAAGGATTAGCACAATCAAGCTTCAAGGGAAAAGAAAAGACAAGGATGCAACTTTTTTGGTAAGATATTGAAAGTGTATGTTTAGCGATTTAGATTAGAAATCAATTTTATTAATTCACAAGTTAATTAAATTTGCACTTATTTATGTTATAGGCACACGCCTAATATTCAAATCTCCAATAGAGAACCGTTTACACATGATATTGAGAGTATACATCTTGCAAGTTGGACAAAATATGATTCTTATAATTCTATTCTTGTAAATGTAAAGGATGGAGGGAAGCCTAGTAGTTTATTGGTTTACAATTTTGTAGTCATAAAACTAACATATGAGGAAAATGGTTTGAAAGGAGCGATTTTTAACATTTATCAAAATCCACAAACACTAATTAATTATCTTATAGATACATTTTCAAATGGAGATTGAGTTTTGGATTTGTTCTTGGGTTCAGGTAAGATTTATGATATAACATTAATAAAATAATACTTCAATCTTTATTATTTTTAATTTATGTCTTTTTACATTATTTAACTTAATTATTTATTATTTATTTGGTGATTAAGTACAACACTAGCATGTTCCTTATAGAAAGGAAGAAATTGCATAGCCATTGAAAGTGACCCACTACAATGTGGTTTTATTCAACAAAGAATTAATGTTATTCTATCTCTTCCAGATGAAATGCAAGAATTTGTTTTGAGGAAAGGATTTTTTTATGAATCAAAGGTGGAAAAACTGTCAAAGGAACCTCAAGTACCATTAGGAGGATTCATTGGAAAAGATCACTTTGGAGAACTTGTGGATATCAAAGACCCAATGGAAGAGAAAAATAACACAATGGAAGCACATAATGATGTCCAAGAAGATGATTATGTGTTTGCTGAGAATGATGAATTTGGGATATATGATATTGTTGATTAGTTTTAAGATTCCCTTGAAATTGATGCTCAATTTTGTAATTTTTTGATGAGTTATAACTGTAATGTTTTGACTTTCAGATTTTAAAATAAGAATGAATGTGTATGTATTGTTGTTTTATGATGAATCTTTTTATTATTTTATTTTTAGTTTTATTTGTATGTGAATCACTATACTATGGAAAATGACATTAAATGTTGTCATTTTTTTACTTCAAATGTATACACATATGGAAAAAAATGTTAATTTAAAAACAAAATTCACTTTTTTTTTAAAATTATGTCCATAAAAATGTTTTATTTGACATGTTAGTATAAATGGACATGTTCCAAAATGTATACCTTTTTTTTATTATATATGGCTTTAAAATGTATATTTTTTTGCTAAATATTTAAAAATATTGTTATTTAACTACAATCGTTTTTTATGTATTGAAGTAAAGGTAAAAAATGTGTTAAAAATGATATTTTCTAGTATATTTATATGGAACCATAAGTTAATTAAGGAGACACAATTATATGAAAAATATTAATTTCAAAAAATTAAATGGTATACAACATTTTTAACATTCAAAGAAGCATGGAAAAATGATTAAAAGCACCGTGAAAAAAAAATAGAAAAAATATAAAATAGTTGAAAAAATAATCATTTAAAAAAATAATGTGGATACATTATGGATAAGAAGATTTAAAATCTAAAAAAACAACGTAAAAATGGAAGGGAAGTGCTACCGGTAGCAGAATTTTTCAAAACGAGGTAAAAAATGTGACCCAAAAAAAAACGAGAACTCTGTAGAGTTCTCATTAAGTTGGTAACTTTGTTTTTTAGATTTTAAATAATTAGTTGCACATTTATTCTAGGACAAAAATAATCTAATTTGATTTGAGGTGTTATTGATAATTCATGAATTTGTTGTTAGTATGAATCATTTCTAGCATTGAACCAATATTATAGACGTAATATGATGATGACTTACATAAGCACTCAACCATCGACCACTTAAATTTTGAAAGAGGGAGGTTGAGTGCTCATCTAAAATTTATCTCCCTCTTAAGATTACAGATAGAGAGATTTAAAAGGTCGAGCACATAAATGAATTCCCTCGATTAAATACGAGTTCCTAAATGCCCTTACGTATGTTATTCCAACTTTTTCATGGATGAAATAAAGCTAGAAAAATAGGAAAAGGCTAACCCACTTCAATGATGAGGATCAATCGATTCATATTACGTATGTGATAATGATGTATGCTCGACCTATCAATCGGGTTGTCAAGGGATATGGATCCCCATAAGGAGCCCCCGCTTCCCCCAGCTACCTATATCATTTAGGGATACCCATCGAATTTAGGAAGTACTAAATTTAGAGTAAAGGGAAGTAAGCGAGGTGACACTGTTTATGTCCTAGTGTTTTTGGACTCCCTTCACTGTTTTAAGGGTGATAATTTTCAGGTGATAACATTTTGGCAATGTTGTTGGGGAGCTTAGTCAAGCTTTCCAATTTGTAGTACAACTACACATACTGAGATGAGTAGTTTATAATTGTATTTTTATTTTCACACTTGGTAACTCCATTGAATGAGTGATCCTGATAAGAAAGTTTTCATTATTCATATATTAGCTTCATATATATTGAGTGAGTGATCCCGACGAATTTTTTTTCATTTTTCTATGTTTCTTTTATGGCATGTGATGTGGAAGAGGTCATTTTTTCCTCGTAGGTAAAACGATGGAAATATTTACAAATAAATTATGTGAGATTAATGATTAAGATGAAAATTTAGTCCAAAAAAATAGGATCCATAGTGGTATGAAGATTCAACACATGCACCTCTTGATTTCAATACCATTCCAATGTACTCACATGCACTTCCAAAATGTTTCAGAAGTATATCCCACAATTTGAGGGGGATGGGACAATGTTGGACCTCGACCAAGTTTTGGGGAAACTTTGGTCAGTTTTGGCCCACTTTTGCACTTCGACACACTGGTCGAAGTAGGAGCACCCAGGCGGAGCCGAGATTGTGGATCTCACCTATTTTGAGGGTTATGTGGACCCAGCAAGGGGTCCTCTAGGGTTCTGTAAAGGGTTTATGGGATGTCAGCCCATGGGTTTTCCCCATGTTTAGGCCTTATTATAAAGTATAAATAAAGGGGAATGTATTGTAGAAGTGAGTATCTATATGTGAGAAGGAATGTATGTGGTCGAGGCTTAGTTCTCAGTTGTGATTTTGTAGAAGGTGCTAATTATTGTGATAATAGATTGTGGCTTTGTGCATTTGACCTAGTTTTGGAAGGTAAAGAAGGAGGATCTAGTGCTTAGTGCACATATCTCCTGTCTTGTGTGAGGTTCAACTTTGTGGCTTAGTACACATGAGTGACTGGATGTAAGATTTTGGCCAATAATAAAGAGGTGAAGCGGTTTGTGGACGTAACCCCACCTTGGGGTGAACCACATATATCTGGTGTCTCATGGTTTTCTTTGTGCAATGTTATTTCTGTTATGAATTTGCTTAGTGATTTTATTATGATGTGTAACGAATGTATATTTTTTTTCTTAAGTATTTTACTTATGTTAAAGGGTAAATGAATGATAGATTTAACTTATAGTGCTAACTGCTAGGTGCTCAAGGTACATAATCACTTGTTATTACTGCGCTTATCTATCTTTGATTATGCTCTATGATGTTAAGGAGGTTAATAAACTAATGCATGTTCACTTCCTAAGCGTTAACAAAATATTCTGCGAAGTGCTCTTATCACAGATTCATGTCCCAACCTGGCTACAGACACCTGCATCCTGTAAACCCCCCTACTTCTACCTTGGGTAACACTTCACCTTCTTCGCAGGTATTGCTGAAAGGGCCGATAGTCGGGTTTTTTCTAGTGCGCTCTCAAGCATTGAACCCTGGGTCTGCCCCTATGCCAACAAATGGTTCCATTGCCAGGACCTGAAACTGTGATTGTTGGGAACTGAAGTAAAGAAAAATAAAATCTCTATGCGTGGATCTGTTGCTGAAGTGCACATCACTCTACTTGACTTGTGAATATTTTTTCCAATGAAGTAAGTTGTTCTGAATAAAAGAGGTAAGATTCTAAAAGAGGTAAGCTTTGTGCTTTGGTAAGAGAAAGATAAGTGAATTGTTTTTTTTCGAAAGCATGAATTTTAGTATGTTTAATAGACTCTGTCCTAGTCTGAGGGTTAGGGTGCAAGTGAAAGAAAGAGTTTATTTGAGTAAATTTAATGGAAATGAAGAAAGATATGTTATTCCTTTGCATAGAAAGAGTTTTTGGACTAATAAGTGGATGCAAGAAAGTAGAAATAATTTTTGCAGATTGCAGGTCCAACACTATGATCCTAGGGGAAGTGCTCAGTACAAAAAAGATTGGGGAACATTTAAGAGAAAAAGAGGTTTGACTTTGTGTTACAATTGCAGAAGGCCGGAACATCTTTCTAAGGAATGCCCCAGGGTAGGCCCTATTTTTATTTGTTGTAAGGTTGTTGGTCATGAGGTTGAGGATTGTCCAAGGATTATTGTTAAAGTTGAAGGGAGGGACATAAGACAATAAAATTATGAAAAGAGTCAAGAGACTAAGGGTATGTTAGAAAGTCATAAAGAGAAAAGGTCAGAGGAAGTTCAGAATATGTTATTACAATTGAAAAAAATGATGGATGTTCATAAAGATGTCATTTTACCAAAAATCCTGAAAGGAAAACAATGCATAAGTGCAAGAATAAAAGACTTCGACATAGACTGTATAGTCTTAGATGAAGAAACACAAGTGAATATTATGACATAAGAAACTTGGAAAGTTTTGGGAAATCCTACTGTGATACCTTTAGGAAGGATAGGCTTGTTTAAAGGCAAGATGATAACTTTATGTGGAAGAGTAACTACTGTACCTATTATTGTTTATGGAACATCGATTGAAGAAGAATTTGAAGTCATTAGGTTTGTTGAGGACAACGAATCTTTCCCACTTTTGTTAGGTAAGACTTGGATTGAGAAGGATCAGATCAGAAGGAGAGCAGAGGAAGAATCTATAGAAAAGAAAAATCAAGAATTAAGGGATTTCGCAGCTAGGAAAATAGACCAACTAAGAGAAGAGCGAGAGGATAAGTCGAAGAAACATAGAAAAGTAACAATGTAGGAGGGACAGAAAGCAAAATAATTAGCTATCAAGGTTGAAATAATGCAAGAAGGCTTGAAGGACCTATCTATCCAAGAGAGAAGTATTCCCACTCAGGAAATGTTAAGAAAAGGGATATTAACTTTAGAACCTTTGAGGGTACCTCAACAGTGCGAAGCCACTATGCTAGGGGAAGATAAGAATAAAAATGGAAAGAGGATTCCAAAAACATTTAAAGAGACTTAGATGACAGGAAAGAAGGCAAGGAAGCTCAATAAAAAGAAGGCTAAGTTGGAAAAGCTACAAGAAGTTGAGGAAACCAGATGGAAGACTTCACAGACCGGAACCTCGTAGGAGGCATGTTCGCAGGGTTTGAGCCTCACTAGAACAGAAGGTCCGTGCAAATTTGGACTTCGCCCTGGCGAAGTTATATAACTGTTGGAGGCACCTTGAATGTTAGAATGACACTCCAGAATGGTTAGGAAACACATTTATGGTTTTGTAGACTTCTTTTGGACGTTGATACTGCGCCATAACAACTAGATTTACATTAATGGAAGCATTTTCCTGTCTGTTGGAAGATCCGGCACGACCGATCTGCTTATTTAGCTTGTCGAATGTGGCGCTGGGACCACTTTTTGCTACTCGTGACTAACTGAGACAAGTCAAGAATTTTCCAAGTGTTGAGCTATGCTTCCTGTCGTTATCTGAAAGTATACCCCGCCTGTCTGTTTCTCTATCCGTTGTCTATTAAAATCTAGAATGTCGGGTGAACCCAACGATCTTGAGAAGTCTGTCGAGGAAGTTCTTAGGAAATTCATGGCCAATAGAGCTGTATCTAAAGGTATTCAAGTGTGTTCGACTAGGGGACTGTAGGCTTCCCCTTCAACCAGATGTCGTTCCACCCGCATCAACCTCGTAACTGAACAAAGAAGAAAGCACCGCAGTGATCTGGCTAACACGAAGTAGATCCCATCGATATTGCCTGAGAATATTTCACCTCTGGCCGACGCTATTAACTGCAAAAATATCCCTCACAACTTCGAGTACTCCGTGTTCACTACGTACATTTTGAAAGGAATTCACATAGTAGGAAGTCAGTCAGGGAAGATCCCGCTATTGAAGAACATTGACTTCAACTTAGGAGATTGAAAGAACTATGCCACACTAGATCCTCACCGTTACTTAACTAAGACAACCAAAAAGAAACCTCACCTCATATCGCATCCATGGATCAAGGGTTTGGCGCAATCAACCATATTAAATGTAATGAAGATTCTGCATTTTGGTTGCCACCAAGAGGTTAACGCTTGCGTTAAACTCCTTCTGTCGTGATATCATGGTGAATATCTATGGCTTGACATAAGAATTATTGTGGATCTAGTGCTGATCCACTGGATCACAGGTTTAAGTTTGAAGGGTCTTGACCCACAACAGTTCTACCCAGGGAAGACCTCAGACTTCTCTTTAGCACAACACATCAAAGAAGCCTACAGAGAGGTGGAAAAGGGGAAGCAAGGTTACAAGGTAGCCTCCATAGAGGATGGTGCAGTGTGCCTTTATTTTCAACTCTTAGCTGGTAAGATAGTAAGGAAGAACCACCCCACACAGGTCACTAGGTTCGTGGTGGACCTCGCAGGAAAGTGTGTGGAGGGAATGCATATGAATTGGGCGAACTACCTCGTCAACAAGCTAGAGAAAGATTTTTGTGAAGCCCAGGACTTAGGATATGAGTTTCACTACAATTGGTTTATCATCCTGATCGCATTTGTGGCTTGGTATATGCTTGAAGGAGATACTTTCCTAGAGATTGAACCTACAGAGCCCTTGGCCACTCGGTTTTCCACCCTATGGTATATCAATGACATGACAAAGCAGTGGCAGTCTAATGTCATGTTTCACAGATATTATTAATAGTTGAAAGTTCCCATTGAAGCATTCCCTCGTATGAAACCACGTACCCTACATCAGTACCGACCCATAGAGAAGTTCCATGCTGATCCCCACTTCATTTACATCACCATGCGAAGAGATGAGCACTAGGAAAGTTTGCAGTCATACTATAATCTCGCAGATGAAGATATGGAACAGATTATAAAGGAATGGCCAAAATAATTTCTTGTACTTGTCACCGATGCTGAGTTATATGACATTGATACTATAGGAAGCACGATGGTTACATGAGCTGAACATGTCAGATAGTCCAGTGGGACGAAGAAGCATAGGGAATGCAAAAATAAGGTTGAAGTCTAGAACATAGAAAGTGACAAAGAGGATGAAGAGGAAAACTCTGAAGATAACGGGTTTAGCTTGCTAGGAGGAGGAGAAGACGAAGCAGAAGGACAGAGAGGAGGAGATGAAGGAGAAGAAGAGAAAGGAGGAGGCAAATCTATATTTGACCTCCCTCCATCATCAGTCGCAGGAGCTAGCACCCCACCACCTGAAGATTCCCCTGTTGGGACAGTAACCCCACAAAAGAGGAAATTTAATCTGAAGAAACCTCCAACAAGGAAGAAAATGCATGCCAATAATCCACAGTTGGAAGACACTCTCACTAATGATGACATTAGTCTGGTCTGTGGAGCTATGGAGGAAGCCTCTGAAGACATGTTGCAGATATAAGAAGATAAACATGTGGAATTAGATGAAAGGATTGAGAGGGAGTTGAAGGAAGTGAAACAGGCCATTCGCTTGGTCCGTGCAGTGCCTACTGCACCGTCTGCACCTTCCTCATCATAGAACGTAGACTTGGGGGACAAACCAACCCAACTAAGAAGTCTTGTTGATGCAACAAAATCTTGGTTCCAGCGAGATGAGGAAGAGAAGGAGAAGGCTACAAGAACCTTGCAAAATGAGAAAGACGAAGTCCTAGTATAGTTATGAGAAACATAGGATGATGTAGCTGCCTATGAAAGAGAGAAAGCAGAGCTTCAGGCGAAGCTTCAGGAGGAAAAGAGACCCAACGAAGCCCAACTACAGAAAGAAAAAGAGCAGTTGCTCACAGAGTAGGTCATGGTCAAAGAAGCAGTAAGCAAAGCATGTCACTCTGTGCTAGGCTTGGTACAGGAAGAGAAAGATCCTGTCGAAGCTCAAGTAGCAAATCTCATAGAGACCCTCAAGTAGTTTCAGGATAATATATATGAACTGGAGGCCCGAACAGTGTCAAGCACCCCACAGGAGGTGCATGACTAGAGGGAGGAGTCCACTAAAAACATAGTAGCAAGCATAAAATCCCTCGCCTCGACATGTAAAAAGTTAAGTGATAGAAGTGCCCAGACGTATGAATGCCTCACTGAGGATCCAGAGTTATAGAATCTAGAGGATCAATTACAGGAGGCACAATAACAAGAATTCTCATTGCAGGTGTAGATAAAGATTCTCACAACAGTGGAAAGGATGAAGAGATCCCATGAGAAGTGCACAATACAACAACAGATCACTGCCCTCCAGGGTAAGCTGATGGAAGTAACACAAAAGTTACAACCTATGCAGGATGCAGCTTGCAAGGTGTTCGAGGAGATCGATGGCCAAGGTTCACAGTTAGATCAAGTAGTTGTAGTAGTAGAATAACCCTTGGAAGGGATTGTTATAGAGCAGACAGTCCAGGAGCTCGCTGAGAAGGAGCCTCAGGCGAGGTAGCAAGTCGAGGCAGCTCGAGTTAAGATCAATGCTTTTGAAGCAACATTGTCCAGACTTGAGTGACTCAGGACGAGTCACAGGTGAGTGTTGGGGGCCTGTTGGCCCTCGACCAAGTTTTGGGGAAACTTTGGTCAGTTTTGGAATTTGACACACTGGTCTAAGTAGGAGCACCCAGGTGGAGCCGAGATCGTGGATCTGACTTATTTTGAGGGTTATGTGGACCCAGTAAGGGGTACTCTAGGGTTTTGTAACAAGTTTATGGGATGTCAGCCCATGGGTTTTCCCCATGTTTAGGCCTTATTGTAAAGTATAAATAAAGGGGAATGTATTGTAGAAGTGAGTAGCTCTATGTGAGAAGGAATGTATCTGGTTGAGGCTTAGTGCTCGACTATGATTTAGTATAAGGTGCTAAGTGCTATGATAAGAGATTGTGGCTCTGTGCATTTGACCTAGTTTTGGAAGGTAAAACGGGAGGGTCTAGTGCTTAGTGCGCAGATCTCTTATGTTGTGCGAGGTTCGACTTTGTGGCTTAGTGCACATGAGTGACTGGATGTAATATTTTGGCGAATAATAAAGAGGCAAAGAGGTTGGTGGACGTAGCCCCACCCTGGGGTGAACCACATATATCTGGTGTCTCATGGTTTTCTTTGTGCAATATTATTTCTTTTATGCATTTGCTTAGTGCTTTGATTATGATGTGCAATGAATGTATATTTTGTTGCTTAAGTATTTTACTTATGTTAAAGGTAAATGAATGCTAGATTTAACTTATAGTGCTAAGTGCTAGGTGCTCAAGGTGCATAATCACTTTTTATTACCGTTCTTATCTATCTTTGATTATGCTTTGCGATGTTAAGGAGGTTAATAAACTAATGCATGTTCACTTCCTAAGTGTTAACCGAATATTCTGTGAATTTCTCTTATCACAGATCCGTGTCTCAGCCTGGTTATAGACATCTGCATCCTATAACCCCCCCTGCTTCTACCTTGGGTGAGACTTTTATTGCTTTGTAGGTGTTGCTGAAAGGGCCGACAGTCAGGGTTTTGTTGGTGCGCTGTCAAGCGTTGAACCTTGGGTTTACCCCTGTGACAACATACAAGTACTGCTAGATAATACTTATTAAATTTTTCAATTTTCCTCAAATATTTTGAGGCTGAGCATGGAGATGTTATGATGATTTTTTTTGTCCAAATATGGAAGAGGAATGTAGGGGAATGGATTAGAAATTTTCCCTCTGCGAATATATCTTATTTCATTTCCTTTGTGCATGATTTTAGGTCCGAATGGGGTGAAAAATAATACCTATGTTTGATTGAAGATTTCACTAACATTATTAAAAATGAATCTGAAACAGTTTGTGAGATTAATAATAGGTTTTTTTAAGTATATGCAAGAGTTGGTCCCATATTTAGAGAGGAAGAGGTTTATGCTTTAAATCTATATTTTCATGTCTTCATTATGACTTTGGTTTCCTTTTGAGAAAAGTAAACAAGACAATCCCTGAGGCAATGCCCAAGGAAAGTTTATAAAACATTTATATTCTTACCGAGAGATTAGAAAGTAATATTAATGATAATACTATTCAAATAGAAAGTTTATGTGAAGATGGTTATGTAGATATGGTGGATTCTTGGTGCATTGAAGAGGAATCCTATGATGATGTTTCCAACATTGAGGATGAATGTTTTGAGAAAGATCATGATGATAGAGAAACCTTGTCTTTCGATCCTATGGAAGAAATGATACGTGATGATGTATCTAGTATGCCTTCTTCCACTCTGTTAACACATATATTGAGGAATCAGACATAGCTGATAGTGTCATTGAGGATTAGATCCTATGGAAGATATGCTTCTTTCTTCAAATACAATATGTGATTTAGAACTAGAATATTTGATGGAATTGTTGATTTTAGTGAATATTTTTTTTTTATTTTGATTGAATCCATTAAAAGAATACTAGAGGAGAAATATGAGATGCAATGAGTTAAATTTGAGGACTTGTATTGGAAAAAGGAGTTGTCACCTTTCTATGATGTTGTTGATTCAAATAGAACCATATACAAAGATTTTAAAAACACTATATTATGATCGTGATAAAAGGTATTATGAGAAAATTTGCATATCTTGTGTCTTTGATTGTTGGAAACATATCAAGGATCCTATTTATTAAATTTAACATGAGGAGGGGTAAGCAAATTTCCATCTTGATTTGTTGGCTCTTCCTAGTGCTAATGGTATATTTATAGAGGAGGTGCAAAAAGATGATAATTTTCATTAGCATGAGACTACTTTTCCCATTTATATAGATGAGTTGGCTTGAGATGAACACCCTATTAAGATATTATTGCAATTGGAAGAACAACATTTGTTCAAATAGAAGATTATTTTTCTCATAGTATAATAATGATATTGCAACCCACTTTTGTTTTTTACTGTTATCCCTAGTTTGATCATTACTTAGATATTGGATTATATCATGATTTCGTTGTATTGAGGGTGATAGAGGTATTTCAAGAAGCAATGCATAAACAATTTATCCTTTCTACTTTCTTTTCATCCACTAGTGAGCAATCATGTTCTGAGTTTCAACCCACATATTTACTTGGTTGTTTAACATCAAGCATGTGAAGCATTATTTTTGTCTTAGTAGAGTTCATGGTTGACTTCATCGGAGATATGACTATGTTGAATATGCATGTAGGACCAATCACTCCTTTGCATGGTTGTACTAGTTGTTTGAATATGTTGATCATTGCATATATGATGTAGTTACATGATATGAGAGAGAGAGGTGATTTTTTGAGTAGGTTAGTAAGTTAAATTGTTTCCTTTTTGAGCTATTGGGTAGATTGAGTCATGTTTTTGTTCTTTCCCATTCCCTTAGCTCAAAGTTCATTTTTTATTTTACGAAAATTTTAGGTTTATTTCCTAGTATTTTCTTTCATGTTTTGTCCAGTTAAATTTTGGGAGGTGGTTTTAGGTTATTAGGATTTTATTTCTAGGTGGTTGTTTTCCAAGTTATGAAGTCATGTCTTTACTTTATGTTGTGTAAAAATATAAAGCCATTGCAATAAATTCACGAGTCCTATTATGATATATTTCCATTGAGTTATTTTTCATCAGAGTAGCTAAGTTGGGATCCCAAAGTTGATCTTTGATCCCTATGTTTTGTCATCCATGTTTCCAATTTTGAGTTAAGAGAGTCAAGTCAAATTTGAGTGTCTATACTATGGTATATGTTACCTTATCTTTATCCTACATGTATGTGATTCGTGTTGAATGGAAGGATTTTTCATCACTTTACTCTAAGAATATATTCCCCCATTGAATACAACACATCTTTCTCTAGAGGTTGATTTATAATCTAAGTACCTTGATGTCTGCAAGTCTTATTGTCGGTCTACCTCACATTTGACAGATAATTTCCTTACTGAATTTCTATTGGGTGATTCCCTTCATTATTTGACTTCAGATCATTCATTAACATTGTTAGGACTATACTTGTACCTTGGATCCCATTACAATTATTGGTAGGTTTCCTCATCTCTAACAAGAATTTACATTTATGGTTTCTCCCATGGTCAACAATGATTCGTTATCCCATCATTGAGATTCAACTTGGTTGAGGGTTGATAGTTGTAGTTATATTGAACATGTCTGGCTTCCATTCAACGTATATTTGGAGCTTTCACATGCAAGGCCTATTTTATAGGGATTTCTTATGGTACTATATTATATGTCTTATTCTTCTAGATTTCTAGGATTCTTATCATCCCACAGGAGGATTCTTTCCCCAATTGGAGCCAATGTTAGCACTTGGATTGGATTTATTCAAAATCAAATCAATGTCTATATTTGTTTGTTTGTGAGTATGTTATGGGATGGATTAGTTGGTTATTCCATTGATGTAGCATCAATGTTTTATGGAGTTACTTTTATACTTGGCACATGGTTCCATGTTTTTGTTAGTAAGCGATAGATGGTTAGAGAGGTTCTTGAACATGTTATTCATATAGATACATTCATAGGTTGCATCACAAGTACAAGTGGAAAAGGGATTCAGTATAAGTAGGTGCCTAATACTTGTAGGTTCAGTGCAATATGGGTGTAACATCCCCCAACCCAGTTGAGGACCATTATGTGTGGAATTACAGATAAAAAAAATAAAATCCTGCTAACTAACTCCTATATCTTATTAGCTACAAATTACATATAGATTTAACTATTATCTGATTCCATTTAGTAAATGAATCTACAAAATTTTAAAACAAGCATGAATGTAGATAATAACTCGCACGACAACACATAAATTAGTATTAAACACAAAGTTCACGCATAAAAATTAAAAATCATAAATATAACACATACAACAAATAAAATACTTATATTTTAATTACTTATCTCGTAAATACAACACATACGTTCCATCCAAACATAGACTTGTTGTTCCAAATATTTCTTGAACATGTTATTCATATAGATACATTCATAGGTTGCATCACAAGTACAAGTGGAAAAGGGATTCAATATAAGCAAGTGCCTAATACTTGTAGGTTCAGTGCAATATGGGTGTAACATCCCCCAACCCAGTTGAGGACCATTATGTGTGGAATTACAGATAAAAACAAAAAAAATTCTGCTAACTAACTCCTATATCTTATTAGCTACAAATTACATATAGATTTAACTATTATCTGATGCCATTTAGTAAATGCATCTACAAAATTTTAAAACAAGCATAAATGTAGCTAATAACTCACACAACAACACATAAATTAGTATTAAACACAAAGTTCATGCATAAAAATTAAAACTCATAAGTATAACAGATACAACAAATAAAATACTTATATTTTAATTACTTATCTCATAAATACAACACATACGTTCCATCCAATCATAGACTTCTTGTTCCAATTATCAACAAAAATTCACCCCCGAGATGGGGCTAGAAATCCAAAAAATAAGGTGGCCTCTCACTGTCCACTTATAGCTCAAGCAAATCCCAAATCCCACAACCCACTGGTATTCTCCTACAACTATCCCAGTTTTCCACCAACTCTATTCCTCTCGACCTGCCCAACCCAAGGAATGTACCCCTTCAATAATATCATTCCCTTGGGTGTCCCATTCATTTATCAGGGTATCTATGGCATGTGTAACGAAGAATCTCTCTCCTGTGAACTCAAGGGAAATCACTTCCAGGAAAAACTATCAACAAACAACAACACACACTTTTTATTACAATGCAACTCACACACGAGTTCACTCTTCAGGCATAACAACCTGACTCTTCATTATTCTACTCCAAATACACTCCATAAAAATTCCAACATGCTACAAAATTCTCCCTCCATGGATGCTCAATCTCCTATATCTTTTTCTTTCTCTCTACTTGTTGCTCATACCAAAAAAATTGACTATCAAAAACTATTGTAGCTGCCCATATGAATTTACTCTCCTTTGGCTTGCTTTCTTGACTCACATGCTTCCCCAATTTTATTGTACTTATCCCTCATGCTCCTAGTAACTTTTGGATGTGACTTATCACACCCACCCTCTTACATGCATTCAATGATTGGCTTTGGGGACATTCAATTAAAAAATAGAGTTTAATCCACAATGATAATAAAATTCAGGAATGTAGGTGGAAATAATAGACATGGGTAATTCCCCCTTGGACCCATCTCTTAGACATTCTCCTATACCCTCCCCTCTCTTGTGTATTAATTCATCCCCCATATCTATCTATGTCCCCTAACAACTAACATCACATTTTATTGATTAAAACTTAGAAATACATTTCGCATATACATCGCTTGGATGTAGCCACACATTATATCTACATTAATCATTAATTAAACTGGGGATTATAGTGGATACATTACATTCCCCCTTCCCTAAAATTGCATGCCATCCTTGATGCACATTATGTCGATGTAGATATACAAATTTACATTACAATACTTAGAAATAAAATCCTATACAAGTCCAACAATAGTTCCAACCAAAGTCTCAAGTTCCTCTCAATCTGTTAACCCAAGGAATGTACCCCTTCATCGCTCTCCTTCCATCGGGAAGTACCATTCTTTTATCAGGGACCACTAGTGCATTTTGGCTAGGACTTTGAGATGTGGTTATGGAATTCTAGCTGCCGAAAATGGAGTCTTGCATTCTATTTTATTCAAAATTGACTAAACATTGTGGGTATTATTACCACATATTTTATTCATGATCCCATGTAGAATATTCAAGACCGTAGTAGCTCCATTGAACCTTTACCAGCCCCAATAATTTTTTCTCGAGAACCTTGACTTTTAGGTCCAGGATGCATACTGGATCCACCTAGAAATCCCCTTCGTGTTCCACTTGGATCACAGTCCAATCAATTATGTGGTTAGGGTCAAATACATATTTCTTTAATAATGACATGTATGAAATACATTATGCACTCTTATCGATGCATAAAATGCTAACATGTATGGAAATGACCCTACCTTTTTTAAGATTTCAAAAGGTCCACGATATCTTTCTTCCAACTTTGGGCAAATTCCTAATCTTAGCGAACTTATTTTCACCTTCACTTTTAAAAACACATGTTTTCCCACTTTGAAATCTCTAAAAGATTTGTTCTTGTCTGCATAATTTTTCTACCTATCCTAGGAAACCTTTAAATTCTGTTTGATCTTTTTCATTTTCTCTTCCATTTCCTTCAACAAATTTGACCCAATAACCACTATGTCTATTGGATTATCCCAACTTGTGTTACACTTTCTTCCATACAATGCTTCAAACATGTTCATTTTTAATGAGGCTCGATAACCATTATTGTAAGGAAATTCAACTAAGTGAATATAATCTTCCCGCTTTGATGACTGATCCATCACATACATTCTGAGCATGTCCTCAATTATTCTATTATTCCTCTCTATTTTCCCATCTAACTCTAGGTCATACAATGTATTGAGGTTTAATTTTTTCCCAAAGCCCTTGAACAAACCTTTCCATAAATTGGAAGTGAATTTTGGATCTATGTCTGAAACAATTTCCTTAGGCACTCTATGTAGTATGCCAATTTATTTCATATATATTTATGCAATATTTGTTTCCTTGTGTGTAGTCTTCTCTCGAATAAAATGTGTTGTTTTAGTTAATTTATCCACCACCACCATGATGGAATCATGATGCTTCACTATTTTGAGAAGATTTGTAATAAAATAAACTGTAACTAATTCCCACTTCCATTCCTGAATGGGAAATGGCTGCAACATCCCCGCTGGATGTCGATGATCAATTTTTACCTTCTGTAACTCTAGACACCTCGCTATATACTTAGCCACTTCTTTTTTCATTCCTGGCCAAAAGTATTTGATTTTTACAACTGTAATTGACTTATGATATCTTGGGTTCCCAACATAAGGAACATTGTGCATTTCCCTTAGCACTGTATTTTTCAATTCAATGGAATTTGGCACATATGTTTTTCCTTTATACATGAGAATTCCATCTTCTTTTAGCTCAAAGTCTTTAAATTTCTGTTGTGAATTTCCTTGTTGTAATGTTTCTTTTATATTGTTGATCTGAATTTGCGGCTGCAATATTTTTGTCTTTCTTATTAGTCCTGCACATGCTAATGGATTCAATATGCATTTCATGAGCTCTTCTGTTGAGTGCATCAACCACTTGATTCTCTTTTCCTTTGATGTGGTTAATTTCAAAGTCATATTCACTAAGGAATTCTACCATCTAGTTTGTTTGACATTTAATGTGGGTTGTCCAAACAAATATTTTAAACCACAATGGTCTATCCTTATCTAAAATTTTCTCCCCATGAGTAATGTATCCACATTTGTAATGCATATACAATTGATGCTAATTCCAAGTCAAGTGTAACATAATTCCTCTCATGTTCTTTTAATTTTCCAGACTCATAACATACCACATGTTTTTTTTATGTGAGGACTCCACCAATCCCTTCCTTGCATGCATCAATGCACACCACAAAATATTCATATGGATCTGCAATATTCAAGATTGATGCACTTGTCAAGATGTCTTCCAGCTGCTGAAATATCTTTTCACACTTGGGAGTCCATTCAAATTTCACTCCCTTCTTTTGCAAAGAAGTGATTGGAATTGAAATATTTGAGAATCCTTTTATGAATATTTGGTAATATTCGGAAAGACCCATGAATGATCTAACCTCTATAACATTTCTTGGCACTGGCCATCCTCTAATGACATCTATCATCTGAGGATCAACTTCTATCCCATTTGTTGAAATAATATTCCCCAAGTAATGAATATTCTTTTGATAAAATATGCACTTAGCTCGAAATAAAATTTACGCTCTCTTAAAACTTTCAACACCATTCTTAAATGTTTCTCATGTTCCTCTTCTAACTTAAGAGTAGATGAATACATCATAAAGGAAAAAAATTACAAACTTGTCCAGGTATTGCCTAAATACTCCATTCATCAGGCACATGAAACTGTCAGGGCAGTTGATAGTCCAAATGAAACTACCATGAATTCACAATGCCCATATATTGTTCTGAATGTTGTCTTTCTGATATCTTCTTCCTTTGTCCTCACTTGATGATAATCTGATCTCAAGTCAATCTTGGAAAATATTCTTACACCTTTCAACTGATCAAAAAAGTCATTAATTCTTGGCAAATGATATTTGTTCTTTATGTTGACCTTATTCAACTATCTGAAATCAATACACAGCTTCAAGGTTCCATATTTTTTCTTCATAAAAAGAACCAGGGCTCCCCAACGTGACACACTTGGACGTATATATCCCATTAGAGGAACGTTCAACTCAAAAGTGTCATCCTAAGGAAAAATCAAGAAATTAATAAAATAATGTTGTGTAGACAAATTTTTATTATATATTTTTTAATATTTCACTTTTATCGAAGCTTCCCATGGTTAATCCACTTTTATCAAAGCTACCTTAAATATGTATTTTGTATTAATATCAATTTATGAAGACGAAGTTCCATGTAGTGTTTTCCTTCAAAATAAGGAAAAAAATTAAATACACATTGCCATCTTAAAAGCTATTGGACTAATTTTTCAAGGTGTAAAGTTCCGAAAAAGTAATATATAAAATTACACACACAAACGCATACACACACACATATATATTTAAAAATCACTAGTGAATCAATAATATATAAAATTATACATACTCAAAATTATACTATATAATAAATAATATATATTAGTAACATAATTTTCCATATATATATATATATATATTAGAAATGTGATAAAACTTATCAGAATTCATTATGATTGAAGGAAAACTATATATATATATATATATATATAGGATAAACTTGACTGGGTAAAATAGTCAAATCTATTTTAAGTAAACAAGTGGGTTTTGGGCCTATGGTTTTGGTATCCCATAGTATTATTCTAGTGGATTAATGTAATGAAGCCTTTAAAAGGAAAAAAATTATTAAATATTTTTAAAATAAAAATTTTTCTATTTCATTTCTCATAATAAAGACATAGTTTAAAATGAAAAATTCTAGAAATTAAACCATTATCATACCCATAATATTGAACAAAAATTCTAAATATTATACCACTTTCATAATGAATATTATAGGATTTCCTATGAATTGTTGTGCACAACAATCTACTTTGAAAGAAATTGAAAACACTCCCCCCCCCAAAGAAAAATAGAATATAGTTTTATATATATCATTATATTTCTATAATAATTATTATTTAAGAATAGTAATAACTATTATTGTTGTTGTTGTTTTTATATATCAAAACACATGATTTAAAAAAGATAAAAATTAATGTTAGTAATGAAAAGTGCCAATGCATTAATACCACCTCAATACACTATCTCTCATTTATTACAACTATTGGAAAATTGGTTATCATATTAATTTCAGTCTCATTATCCAAGACAATTTCGGGTAGCCTGGGAAACAATATGGTTAGGGTAGAAAAATTATATTATTAAAATATACCACCAATCTCCAAGTTATATAATAAAAAATTTCGTTCGACATGCACCTCTTTTGAATTTTAAAACATTTTCATTAGCTAATATTGTATGACATGGAATTGGTATTAGGGTTGGGGGGCACATTTTTTAACCAAATTTTCTCTCTTTTTCATTTTGCATATGCAACTCTTTCAATTCTAGTGTGCCCATTTTGTATAGTGTCTTGGACATTGGGGCATCTCCTAGCACCAAATCAATAGAGGAATCGATGTCTCTCTTTGGTGAGAATCCTAGGATTTTCCTAAAAACATCTTCAAAATCCCTTAAGATTAGATGGTCCCCAATGTTTTCTACTTTATCTCTGGATACCTCTTCCATATGGGCTAAAAACATACGATATCCCTTCCTGAAAATATTTTTCAATTGCATAGCTTAAATTTCTCTAACAACTACAACTCTTGGAATGCCTTGAATCTTTCCTTGCTTCCCTTCTTCATCAAGACACATGATTTTCTTGTTGTAAAATTCTAGGACAACATGGTGTTTTTCCAACCAATGCATGCCAATTAAACAATCATATGAACCCAATGGTATAATGTTCACATCCACCTTTGTGCTAAGTCCATTCATGTCCATCGAATAATCTTTAACTAGCTCATTGATTTTCGTCTTAGCCCCTGTGGATAATTCAAATAACCAATATTTCTTGTCCTTACTCTTTGCAAGTGAAATATTTCAACAATGTTAGAGTTTATGTAACTATGGATAACTCCATAATAAATTAAAATTTCTATGGGTTGGTTATCAATATTACTTTCCACTTCAATCATGGGGGACTAGTATTCTACTTTCTTGTTGTCCAAGGCTGCATAAATCCTTGTCATGTTTCCTCCCATGTTTTCAATTGTTTCAGCCTTCTGAATTTTTTGGAGAATCCTCATTCTTTCTCCTTTGTGAGGGAAGTTTGTATATAAGTGATTTTCCTCACATCCCCAACATTGTACAGGATATTGCCTTAGCCTTTTCTAAAATGAATCTGCATTCTTTTGCTCATTTTGGATTGACTGACCTTGTTGATTTTCTTGGGAGTTGTTCTTGAAAAAGGGTGGCTTAAAACTTTTTTTCCTTTGATCCTTTTTCCCTTTCATATTGTCATTCCTAACATTTTGGAAAACTGGCCTTCCTTTGCTATGATCATAAATATGCTTTTCTCTCCTTAGGGCTTCCTCCAAAGTCTTGTGCTTATCATATTGTATCTTGTCACTGTAGAATGAGAGTAACCCACTTAGAAACCTTTGTATTTTTACCTTATCATCCTTTATTAAGTCCACATATTTTATCAATTCAAAGAACCTCTTCTCATATCATCCATTTTTGTGCTTCCCAACTTGATTTCAAAGAAATCTTTCATTTTTATTTCATAATAATGCTCAAAAAAATATTTCTCTTGGAAATATCCTTTGAGCTGCCTCCATGAGATCCTCTTCTCATCAAGGTGCTTGGCTTTCTTAAGTTGGTCCCACCACATGGCTACCTTTCCGTGTAAGTGGTAGCTTGTAATTTTAGCTTCTACCCTTGAGGGGTAATCATGAAACTGAAAATATTTATTCATTTCCAACAACCATCCCTTGACCTCTTCTCCTTTCATGTTCTCACCATGGAAAGTTGGTGGCTTAATTTTCCTGAGCTCACCTTGCAAGATGTCTACCTCATGACTTCTCCTTTTCCTCCTAACACGAGACACAATTGGGTCACTCGGACCTGAACTTGCATGAGTTCTTCTAGTGAATTTATTTGGAGAATGATGATGCCTTCTCATGATTCTTGACTTCCTGGCATTCCCATGATCACCCCTTTTTCTTTGGGATCTAGATGTTTTCACTTTTCTAGCACTAATCGCTTGCTTGGTGAAAGAGTATTTGTTAACTTACTTATGAAACATATTTAGGATTTGAAGTATTTCTTCCCGAGCCTTCATAATCCTTTAATTATCTTCCCTATAGCTCCACACTTCTCTATGCATGCTTCTCATAGTTGCAGGCTCTTGCCTGCCTCTCCTTCCATTAGTCCCCGTCTCAACATTTCCCATGTTGACATGCATATCTCTTATCTCTTCCTCATGGATGTAAGATCTATGGGAATATTCCATAAATCTGGTCCTCATATAAGAACCAAATTTGTTTTCTTGTACCTCTAATTCCACAAGAGATGTGCATGCAATAATTATTGTTAGAACATGCACAACATAAAATATTTCATTAATTAGAATACATGTTATTCTTGATATAAATTTACAAATATAACAAGGCACCAATTCAAAATCTTATTCTTTATATACATTCTTCTCTGAAACAAATCTCCAATGGCTTCACTCATGCCTCATTTTGAGTTTTGAGTGAAAAGTTATAACATTTACAAGTTGCAATTTCCACTGACTTACTACTGGAAAATTTACTTTATTACTTTCTAATAAAATTTTGATACCCAATTCAAAATTCTAAGTGGATATATGTCTTCTCCTCCTCAATACCTTTCTAATGACTATTTTTTTTCTCAAATCTGAGCTTCGAGCTGAAAGTTATGGTCTGGAGAAGTTTAGACTGTTTTTCTCAATTTATCCCTGTATGCTACATGTGTCTTCTTTCTCTTTCTACACATTTTTCATACCCAAATTTCAAATATGACTCCATTTATATCTTCTATGGTTCATAATATTTTCATAGACTGCTCCTGTTCCCCAATTGAACTTGTATGCAAGGAGTTATACCCTCTCGAAGTAACCTAGTACCAAAATTTTACCTTAACTATTTTGGCTATAACTTTCTCATACGAGCTCTATTTTGTGCCCGGATTAGCTCGTTGTATAGCTCTCTCCAATTTATTTTATTTAAGCTACAAAGATAGTGTGTACCCTGGTATAGTTTAATCTCATGGGTTTTGATTTCCTAGAAACATCGTTTAGGGCCGTAAAATTGCCCCACAAGTTTGTGATCTTAAAAAATATGAAAATTTCATAGAAAAATCAATTGTTTTATTGTTATAACAAATATTTAATATGCACCGTTGATCTTAAATTGGGTTCAATATTATCCGTTGATTTGAACTCCAATGATGATATGCGATCAACACTTTCCTTTGGACATGCACAACACTTTGCCTAAATTTCTGATTCGACCATCCCATCAACCCTTTTCCTTGACAACTGATTCCTATAAATCGCTAAATTGATCGAACTAACCATTGATGATTTTCATTGGCATATGAAACTCCTTATCAATTCATCCGACCTAATCATTGACCATCGGTCATTTCCACTAGCTGACGAAAACACTTCTCCAATTTAGCTGACCATCAACCATCAACCGTCGACCATTTATTGGCTAACATGACAAATAAGCTAACATTGAATTACATGTAGAATCTAACATGGAACCATGGGTGAAATGGCATGGAGAATATATGATTACTTGATATGACACATAATCACCCTCTTTCTTTCATCGACCATTGAAAACTTCTTTCAGATGAACCAACACTTTGTCAATTCGGTCGACCCCTGACCATCAACCATCTGTTGATTAAGGTTGGTTGTCATTGATGTCAACCCTTGAAGAAATCATGATAGCACAAAGGTTTGGGTAATGGACCCAATTTTGTTTCATGACTCGTTATTGTCTTGTCATGGTTGATAATAAGTACAGATGGATGAACTCCAAAGTGGTCCCCTTATGGTGAAATCCATCACAGGAAGACGCTTTACAGATTGAGTTATCCTAGAAGTATGGTTAGATAACCCATGATTAATTATGGAATAATGAGATGAAGGACAATGAATTTGTCAGTGAAACTATCCTAGATGTATAGTTCTTGTCATGCCATTTCCGGTGGTATGTGGAACGTCACATAACTCCTCACGGTTAGAGAGTTATGACCATATGAAGTTGGAGAACCCTCATGAGTCTTATAGAAGCCCCCAAGAGTCAAAGTGTCTTGCAAAATAAATGATTTTAAATGGAGAAGCCCTAAAATAAGGAAAGTGTAAGGACACATGAAGATATAAATAAGAGGCAAAGCTCACTCATTAAACACACACTTGTACTTATTGGATATCTATTTTCTTATGTAAATATTATTGTAAATACTTGTGGATACATATGAAGTGGCGAATATATGAGGTAGCACAAAGGGTTGACGGCGAAATTCTCAAAATTACAACGAATACAAAAAACCCTATTTTCTAAGGCGTACGTGGGCTGCCTGTGTATAGGGTGAGTACATGTATGCAGGATGTCTATGAATATGGTGCGTACATACACGAGTTGTCTATGTATAGGGTGCGTACATGTACGCACGCTGTTTGTGTATAGGGTGAGTACATACACGGGCTGGCTGTGTACAGGGCAAGTACATGTTGGTGAAGCCATGGAAACTTGAGAAGATAAAGATGCAGAGGTCCTAGATTTTGAGATCAAGCTTCCAGGAAGGTCTAAAGTGCTTAGATACATCAGATCCATCCATTGGTTCAAAAGGTATGCCTTACTTCTATAATAGTTGGATTTTGATGTATGCATGAGGAATGGCAATGTAGATTTGAGGATTCTCCCTAGATAGACTAGTGGCTACATGGGATCTTCTGGATAAGTCAGATCTACATAAATATAGTGCTGGTATATTTATCATTGATAGTTCTTGTTGAGGCACATCTTGTATTTCTTGGCATATGACTAAGGGTTTTTATGGTACATGGATGAGATCTTATATTTGTTGATGTTTTGAGAGGCTGAATATCAGAAAGGGTTTGATAAATAAGATCATGTGAAGGAAAGTATACTTGTTCTTGATTTAACACACCTATATGGCACATGACTGGAGAGAGACATATTTTCCTTGAGTAAAGCTTATGTATGAGGATGCATGCACAGGGTATAGTTATAGTCTGAATATAGTGACAGGTTATAGATCTATGTGAAAGAAGTAACAGAGGGTCATAAGTTTTCAAGAAAAAGGAAACCCTAGTTTTCAAAAGGCATACACAGGCTGCATAACAGTTTGGGTGCATACATACACGGGTTGCATAACATATAAGGCGTGTACATACACGGACTGCATAACAGATAGGGCACGTAAATACGCAGGCTACAACGCTACATATCACGCACCTATTGTATTTTTGTAGATACATGTTCAGTTCAAGTACAGATTGATTACATGGAATTTGTACAGATTGGATACAGGTCAGTGGTACATGTTGATACAGTTGTACAACAATATATCTCACGGTGACATGTTGACAGTGGTTCCATCATTCTACTTATATGTTAGGGTGGTTGGACAAGGCAAGGATAGGTGGTTGTAGCCACCTTCTGATTGTAGCTGGAGAACATAGGGGGTTGTAGCCTCCTTCTCCTTGTAGCCAGAGAATTGGGGATTTGGATCTTCCCTCAGGTTGTATCATGAGAAACTAGGGGGTTGGAGCCTCCTTCTAGTTGTAGTGGGAAAACAAAGGAAGTTGGTGCTTCCAATGAATGTAGTTCTTCAAGACATATAAGAAAAAGCATTTCGTGGTTTTATCCCGATTTGGGTTTCGATGTAAAACACTGGTGTACTATGTATGTGTGTGATTGTTCATTTCTTATTGCTCATTATTGGATAACAATTCTACATTGATATAACACTTGGATTATTTGGATAAAAAGTATTAAATTGTGCTATTACTGATTCACCCCCCCTTTCAGTAATTCAACAATTGGTTTCAGAGCAGGTTCCTTCAGAAATCAGTTTAACCACTGAAAGGTAGATCATGGAGAGTACCAACTTGTATAAAAATGGAATACCACAGTTTGATGGACAAAAGTATTCTTTTTGGAGCATAAATATGAAGACATATATACAGAAACAGGGATTTCAAGTTTTGCAATCAATTGTAGATGGATACATAGCACCAACAGTTCCACCAACAAATGACAAAGCAATGAAATTCGATGAGAATAATTCCAAAGACAAAATGCCCTTTTGAATGGTCTCAGTGATACGATATTCACCAAAGTTGCACATTGTAAATCCGCTAAAGATATTTGCGACAAGCTTCAAAATATTTATGAAGGAGATACAAAAGTCAAAGAAGCAAAGCTTCAAACTTACAGAGGTCAATTCGAAGAAATAAAAATGAAGGAAGATGAGAATATTGTAGCCTACTTCTTACGAGTCTATGAAACAATGAATGCAATCATAGGATTGGGAGAAGAAATCGAAGAATCTGTAATTGTTCAAAAGGTACTAAGATCTCTTACTATGAGATTTAACCCTCAGATATTATCACTAGAAGAAATATCAGATCTAAACTCAATAAGCATGGATGAACTACATGGAATCTTCACAGCATATGAAATGAGAACTGAATAGGAAAATTTAGATGTAAAAGAAGCAGCCTTCAAAGCATCCAAAAGATCAAAGAAAAAGAAAAAGGAACAAGAAGAATATAGAAGCAACAGTGACGTCTCGAAATATTATGAAGAAGTGGCCAACTTCATCAAAAGACTGAACAAGGGAACTAACGGTAGGTATAGAGGTAAGATTCCTTTAATTTTTTTTAATTGTGATGGTATTGGTCATTTTGCTAACAAATATCCTCATAAGAAAAAGATAAATGATGAAGGTTACTCAAAAGGAAAACACGCATATAAAGGAAAAATAACTAAAAAGAAAGTTTTCAAGAAAAGATTATGCACCAAAGAAGACATCTCATCATCAGATGAAGATGAAGTCAGTGACAGTGAGACATGAAGAGTTCTATTCATGGCAGTAAAAGACTCTGATAAAGAAGACTCCAAAGAAGAATGTGAAGAAGCCGAAGAAGAATATGAAGAAGTCAAAAAATAAATTGAAGAAGCAGAAGTTGACTATCAAGAAGAAGTAATGTGTGCCATAGAAGTTATCATAAAATAAAAGAAGAAAAACAAGAAACTACAAGCAAAACTAGACAAGAAAAAAGACACTCAAGAACTAGAACAAATGATCACAAAATTGAAGGTTCAAATAGAAGAAGATAAAAGAATTGATTAAGCACTCAAAGAAAATCTAGAAGAAAAGGACAGGATATTCAAAAGGATATTTAAAAGAAGAATATGCAGAATAGCTCAAAAGTTATGGATGACATTATCAACAGTAAAAAATCTCATCTTGACAAGTCCGGACTTGGATACAATCAGACATAAAAGGGATCAAGATCCAAAACAACAAAGAAAGAAACATATCCAAAAAGTTATTCAGAAACAATCAAAGGGGATAGGAAGATATACAAGGAATATTATAGGGGCACTCCTCCATCGAGAAGATTCAGATTTCAGAATCAACAATAGACAGATAGGCCTCAAGAAGAGGAAGGATTCATAAGATCACCTCCTTTCATAATATCTTCAACTCCTAGGTATCAAACTATATTTTTTGGTTTATGTTATGCATGTAATAATTTTGGACATAAAGTTGTGAATTGCAGAGCTAACAACATGAAAAATAACAACTTTGAGAGTCATACACAAAGGGGTTATTCAAGAAGACCTAGTGAAACACAGAGAAGAAGTTACAACAGGTTTGAATATTTGATCACTGAAGTGGAATGTTACAAATGTAACAATTTTGGACATGTGGCCAAAGATTGTAGAATGAAATTCCTTCCTAAAGAACCTCAACAGAATAAAAATAATCACAGACATGAACCTCAGAAAATGGCATGGATAAGAAATAAAGATCAATATAGCAATGACGAATGCACAATCGCTCTACAAACTAAGCATAATAAACGTGGTTGGTATGTTGACAGTGGATGTTCAAAACACATGACAAGTGATAGAGACAAGTTTCTTACATTACAAAAGGAAAGAGATGGACCAGTCTCCTTCAGAAATGATGATTCAACAAAATTTATTGGAAAAGGCACAATCTGAATTGGAAACAAGAATGAAAAGGCAGAAAATGTTCTACTAGTAGAAGATACGAAACATAATCTTCTAAGTGTGAGTCAAATGTGTGACCAAGGTCATAAAGTTACTTTTGATTCACAAAAGAGTGAGATAAGAAAATAAGGTTCATGGAAATTGGTCGCTACAACTACAAGAAATTCAAGCAACATATATGTGTTAAGTGAAATTGGAAATGAAAAGTGTTGTCTAGGAAAGGAAGATGAAAGTTGGCTATGGCATAGAAGAATGGGTCACATACATTTTGATAACCTTGTCAAAGTCATAAAAAGAGAAGCAGTCAGAGAAATTCCCTAGATCACGAAATCGACCAACACTTTATGCAAGCATTGTCAACAAGGAAAGAAAACAAAGACCAGGTTTAAATCAAAGGAATATTCAATGAAAAGACCATTGGAAATTTTACATACTGATCTAGTTGGAGAAACTAAAACAAAGGGCTTAAAAAGTGAGAAATACTTAAAGGGATCAAAGGAATTTATGGACTACTGCAACGATAATGGAATAAAAAGGCAATTCTCCATTGCTAGGACACCTCAACAGAATGGAGTTGTTGAAAGAAAGAACACGATAGTACAGGAAATGGCTTGAACAATGTTAATGGATTCGAAATTGACATATGTTTTTTGGACACAGGCAGTGCATACATTAATTCACATTCAAAACAAAGTAATGCTCAGAAACAACACTGACAAAACTCCTTACAAACTATGGAAAGGATGACCAACAAATGTAAATGACTTCAGATTTTTTGGAAGCAAATGCTATATCAAAAGATAATATGGCGGAATGGGAAATTTTGACTCTCGTGTGGACAAAGGAGTACTTGTTGGTTACTCAAGTACAAGGAAAACATACAAGTGTTACAATTTAAGATTGAACAAAGTTGTGGAAAGAATCAACATAACAATTGATGAAACATGCAGACCTGAATCAAAGGAAGAAAATGAATCAATGAAACAACCCTTAGAAGAAGAAGTAGAATATGAAAAAGAAGTAGAAGAGGAAGATGAAGAGAATCCGACAGAAGAAACAGAGAAAGTTCAACAAGTGTCTCCAAAGACACCCAGTAAACGAGTACAAAAGAATCATCCTTCAGATTAGATTATCGGAAACAAAGATGCAGGAGTTGAGACTAGAAGAAGAATCCATTCACCAGAACAAACACACCTAGTACTCTTATCTACAATTGAACCAAATTGTTTTGAAGAAGCTAGCAAGGATGAATTTTGGAATAAGGCCATGGATGAAGAATTGTATCAAATAGAGAAAAATGACACTTGGGAATTGGTTCCAAGACCAAAGAATAATAATGTGATTGACAATAAATGGGTTTTCAGGAACAAATTAAATGAAGATGGATAAGTTACAAGGAACAAATCTAGATTGGTATGTAAAGGATATGCACAGATTGAAGGAATCAAATTTGAAGAGTCATTTTCCCCAGTTGCCAGAATGGAAGAAATCCGTTTTATTTTAGCTTATGCATGCTCCAAAAATGTTAAAGTATATCAGATGGATGTAAAATCATCTTTTTTGAATGGGGAAATTGAAGAAGAAGTATACATTGAACAACCAAAAGGATTTCAGTTGTCAGAGAACACAAATTATGTGTGTAAATTAAAGAAGGCCTTGTATGGTCTAAAACAGGCTCCTAGAGCATGGTACTCTATACTGGATAAGTATATGCAATAGACAGGGTTCAGAAAAGGAAGTGCAGACAACAACCTCTACCTCAAGGTAAGTCAAGGTAATATTTTATTAGTTGAAGTGTATGTTGATGATATTATTTTTGGTAGTGATGATGATAGGTTAAGCCAAAAATTTACAAAATATATGCAAAATGAATTTGAAATGTTGTTACTTGGAGAACTATTCTTCTTTCTGGGACATTAGATACATCAAAGCAAATAAGGATTTTTTATTTCTCAAACCAAGTATATCAGATAAATGCTAAAGAGGTTCGGAATGGAAGATTGCAAACCAGTTATCACTCCCATGCAAACCAATTGCAAGTTGAGCAAAGATGATGATTCAAAGTCTATAGATCAAAGGAAATACAGGTCAATGATTGGCAACCTACTATAAGTGACAACATCCAGACCATATGTAATGCAAGAAGTTGGATAGGTAGCATGATTTCAAGCAACACCAAAGGAATCACATGTATTAGTAGTGAAGAGGATTTTGAGATATCTCAAAGGAACATAAGAGTTTGGATTATGGTATCCAAAAGGAAAGGATATATCACTTATTTCCTACACAGATGCAGATTGGGCAGGTTGTATTGATGACCGATGAAGAACCAATGGAGAAACATTCTACTTAGGTGAGTATTTAGTATCATGGCTAAACAAGAAACAATCATCAATATCTTTATCTACAGCCGAGGCAGAGTATATTGCAGCAACATCATGTTGTACATAGGTTCTTTGGATGAAAAAAACTCTGACAAATATATAGGTTGAGTATGATGAGCCCATTCCAATCTATTGTGATAATACAAGCGCCATCAATATCTTGAAGAACCCGGTGATGCACTCCAAGACAAAGCACATTCCAATCAAGTATCACTTTCTATGAAAGTAGGTTGCAGAAAAGAACATCAGAGTTGAGTATGTGGGAACAAAAGAACAAGTGGAAGACATCTTTAGAAAACCACTTCCACGGGAATCCTTTGAATATATTCGCCAGAGACTTGGATTTATTTCTACTCCAAAATGAATGATTTTTGAATGATTATCTTATATGTCTTAGATGTACACGAGGAAGCACAATAAGAGGACAGTTCAGTCAGGGGGAGCAACACTATATGGAAAGATACCTTTGCCATTAATGACAAAGGGGGAGAGATTTATCATATGCAGAGGACAGAGGCATGGTTCCAGGGGGATCACATTTATTAGATGCAGAGGATAGAGGCATGGTTCTAGGGGTAGCATGAGTGATATGATTTTAGTATTTCATCAGAGTGTTTCCATTAATGCCAAAGGGGGAGATTGTTGATTAAGGTTGGTTTTCATTGATTTCAACCCTTGAAGAAAGCCCGATGGCACAAAGATTTGGGTAATGGACCCAAGTTTGTTTGATGACTCATTATTGTCTTGTCATGGTTGATAAGAAGTACAGATGGATGAACTCCAAAGTGGTCCCCTTATGGTGAAAGCCCTCATAGGAAGACTCTTTACGGATTGAGTTATCCTAGAAGTATGGTTAGAGAATCCATGCTTAATTATGGAATAATGAGATGAAGGATAGTGAATTTGTGAGTGAAACTATCCTAGATGCATAGTTCTTGTCATGCCATTTCTAGTGGTATGTTGAATTCCACATAACTCCTCACGGTTAGAGAGTTATGAACATATGAAGTTGGATAACCCTCATGAGTCTTATAGAAGCCCCAAAGAGTCAAAGTGTCTTGCAAAAGAAATTATTTTAAATGGAGAAGCCCTAAAATAAGGAAAGTGTAAGGCTACATGAAGATATAAATAAGAGGAAAAGCTCACTCATTAAACACACACTTGTACATATTGGATATCTATTTTCTTATGCAAATATTATTGTAAATACTTGTGGATACATCTAAAGTGGAAAATGTCTGAGATAGTACAAAGGGTTGACGATGAAATTCTCAGAATTAGAGCGAATACAAAAAAACCTATATTATGAGGCATACACATGCTGTCTGTGTATAGGGTGAGTACATGTATGCGGGCTATCTATGAATAGGATGCATACATACACGGGCTGGCTGTGTATAGGGTGTGTACATGTACATGGGTTGTCTGTGTATAGGGTGAGTACGTACGTGGGCTGGCTATGTACAGGGTGAGTACATGTTGGTGAAGCCATGGAAACTTGAGAAGATGAAGATGCATAGGTTCTATATTCTGAGATCAAGCTTCTAGGAAGGTCTAAAGTGCTCAGATACATCAGATCGATCCATTGGTTCAAAAGGTATGTCTTACTTCTATAATAGTTGGATTTTGATGTATGCATGAGGAATGGAAATGGAGATTTGAGGATTCTCCCTAGAGAGACTAGTGGCTACATGGGATCTTCTGCATAAGTAAGATATACATAAATACAGTGTTGGTATATTTATCATTGATACTTCTTGTTGAGGCACATCTTGTATTTCTTGGCATATGGCTAAAGGTGTTTATGGTACATGTTTGAGATCTTGTATTTGTTGATGTTTTGAGACGCTGGATATCATAAAGGTTTTGATGACTAAGATCATGTGAAGGAAAGTATACTTTTTCTTGATTTCAAACACCTATATGGAACATGACTAGAGAGAGACATATTTTCCTTGAGTAAAGGTTATGTATGAGGATGTATGCACAAGGTACAGTTACAATTTGGATACAGTGTCAGGTTACAGATCTATGTGAAAGAAGTAACAGAGAGTCAGAATTTTTCAAGAAAAAGGAAACCCTAGTTTTTAGAAGGCATATGCAGGCTGCATAATAGTTAGGGCACGTACATACACGGGCTGCATAACAAATAGGGTGCATACATATGTGGGCTGCAACGCTATAGGTCACGTACTTGTTGTATTTTTGTAGATACATGTCTAGTTCAAGTACAAATTGATTACAGGGCAGTTGTACAGATTGGATATAGGTCAGTAGTATAGGTTGATACAATTATACAACAATATATCTCATGGTGATAGGTTGACAATGGTTCCATCATTCTACTTATACGTCAGGGAAGTTGGACAACGCAAGGACAAGTGGTTGTAGCCACCTTCTGGTTGTAGTTGGAGAACATAGGGGGTTGTATCCTCCTTCTGGTTGTAGCCAGAGAATTGGGGAGTTGGAGTTTCCCTTAAGTTGTAGCCTGAGAAACTAGGGGGTTGGAGCCTCCTTCTAGTTGCAGCTGGAAAACAAAGGAAGTTGGTGCTTACAATGAATGTAATTATTCAAGACATATAAGAAAAAATATTCCATGTTTTTCTCCCGATTTGGGTTTCGACGTAAAACATTGGTGTACTGTGTATATGTGTGGTTGTTCATTTCTTATTTCTCATTATTGGATAATAATTCTACATTGATATAACACTTGGATTATTTGGATAAAAATGATTAAATTACGCTATTACTTATTCACCCCCCCTCTCAGTAATCCAGCACGATCGACCGTCGATGCTCTCTCTTGCTTGATCAAAACACTTTTCTAAAAAAGCTGACCCGACCATCGGTCGTCAGTGAATTCCTTTGGAAATTGGAACAATTTTTCAATTTGATTATCCCGACCATCAACCATTGGTGATTTTTCTTGGACAACTCCAACACGTCAAAAATTATCGACCAAATCCCCGATGAATTTGGACTGTCGATCAACTGTTCAAAATGATACAAGCCATTGATCCATCAAACTTTTCCCGACTCTGCCGATGAGTCTTGGCCATTTATTTCTCTACTTTCCAAGCTTCGAAAGCAAAGCTTGATCATCGATCAACTCTAACTTCCAAACTGCCTAAAATGAATCTAGACCATCAATCTGTCTCATTTTCCCAACTATCAAAAATGAATCTCGGCCATTGATCTACTCAACCTTGCCAAAATCTGAATACTTATAAGTTTTTAAATTTATCACAACAATTCTAGGCCATTTATCTCAAGATCATATGTGATCTCGATTGTCGATTCACTGAACTCTCCCAATTCACTGAACTCTCCCAACTCCTTCAACCACCATTATGACATGGATTTTCAACGTTTTAGGTCGAATTTATCTCTGCAACTTTCATATTCATGCCCCAGATCATCTCTTTGACTACTTCAAGGCATTTAAACTTGAATTTTTCTCACTAATTTGAGGATTTCTCTCTAATGTTTCACCATATTCTCCCAAATTCACAGAGACCGAAATCTGTAAAAAAAAATTTGGCCAATTCACACTCATCCTGGCCCATACAAGCTCGACATTTGAATCAGAGTCTCTGATACCATAATGTAACATCCCCCAACCCAGCTGAGGACCATTAGGTGTGGAATTACACATAAAAACAATAATTTTCTGCTAACTAACTCATATAGCTTATCAACTATAAATTATATACATATTTAAATATTTTCTAATACCATTTATGTTAAGAACCAAATATCAAAATAGCATAAAAACCTTAGAAAAAGTACTCCACACCTTGACAAAGAGAGAAATTCAGATAGTTAACCTCTTCGAGGGGGAAACCTCCTTATACATCACAAGAATTCATAAATACAATATGATACCAAATGAAAAGGTCTCTTTGGTATATATAGGATACTAGGAGGTACAATTACAACTAATGCACCCAAGCCGACATAAATATGTTGGATTAGTGAGAGGGGGGTGAATTGGTAATAGATATTTTTAATCCTATTAACCTTAGTATGTAAGCGTTATTTATCTTTATGATCAATATAACATTACCATCTAATAAGTGCAGAGAAAATAAACCATAAAAAATGAACAATAATACACATGCATAGTACACCAGTATTTTTATGTGGAAACCCAATGTGGGAGAAAACTACAATGATTTTTTTTTATATGTATTTAAGAATTACATTCATTGGAAGAACCAACTTTTTTCTCCAACTGCAACTGGAAGGAGGCTCCGACCCTGTATATTTTTAGGCAACAACCTGAGGGAAGCTCCAACTCCCCAATTCTCTGGCTATAAATAGAAGGAGGCTACAACCACCTATTTTCTCCAGCTAAAACTAGAAGGTGGCTACAAACACCTATTCTTGCCCCGTATTTCTGCCCTGAAATATAAGTGAAATGATGAAACCACTGCCACATTGTCACTGTGAGATATACCACTATAAACTTGTACCAATATGTGGCAACAACCTGTAACCAACTTGTACCAATGACCTATGATCAACCTGTACTTGTAACCTTCCTATACCAACAAAAAGCCATAGATATGTGACCTGTCTATGCTAGAGCTCGCATATGTATGCGACCTATTTGTGCTGGAGATTGTGTATGTATGCGACCTACCTGTACTATGACCTGTGTATGTATGCATCTTGTTTGTAATGTAGTATGTGCATGCCTTCTGAAAACTAAGGTTTTTACCTTCCTAAAAAACTCTGATCCTTTGTTTCCTCTGTCACATCAACCTGCAACCTGACATTGTGTCCAAACTATAGTTGTTCCCTATGCATACCTCTTCATACATATCCACAAACCAAGTGCATATATATCTCTCTAGTCATGTGCCATACAAGTGTGTATAATCATGAACAAGTGTAATAACCCTCACATGAACTAGACATCAAACCCTTACGAATATACAACCTCTCAATACATCAACCACTTCACATCCACTTCACAAATACAAGCTCTCAACCATGTACCAAAAAAACCCTTAACCATATACTAAGAAATACAAGATGTGCCTCAACACTCACAAGATGTACCTATAATAGATATCAAATATACCAGCACTGTATTTTTGTAAATCTGGCTTATATAGTAAGTTCCATATAGCTAATAGCCTCTCTAGGGAAAATCCTCAAACCCCCATAGCTATTTCTCATGGAGAAAACAAAATCCAACTACACATAGAAATAAGACATACCTTTTGAACCTGTAGGCAGATCTGTTGTACTTGATCACTGCAGACCTTCCTGTGAGCTTGCTTTCATACTCTAGAAACCTGGAAAATTCATCTCCTTAAGTTTTCATGGATTTTCTTTCATGTACATTCCCTATTATACTACCAGCCCACGTATGTACTGATCCATATGGATGTTGGTGGCCTCCCACCTATTCCAACTGGCTCATTTTGGCAGTTTTTCAGTTTGGCAGTTTTTTTCTAGTTTTCGAGTCCTGAACTTTCGGGGATGTTTTGAGGCCCTAAAAAACGTTTTTAGGGTTCACCACAATCAAATTGTAGACATAGTATGAGTATGAAAACAACATGTGTAGTCCTTGGATTTACCTTTCCAATAGGCTATCATGTGCCTAAAATGAAGATTGTATGCAAAAGTTATGACCCCAGGAAGTTGATGTACTAACTTACCCCAACGGGGCCTACATGAATTTTGGCGCTTCATCTCCTAGGGTTAGGTTTTTGGATGTCTAGGGTTTTTCCATTCTTGTTTATTGTAAAAATTCTTGGAGAGCCTCATTGTAACCATCTTATTGTGAATGAGCGCAATCGTCGCATCTCTTCTTGGAGATAAGCCGCCACCATTCTAGCAAGCTTTCTTTTAGTATGCATTTTACAGTTTCAACATATTTACTTATTGAATAGAAGTCGTTTTTTCTATATCTCTATTGTTGTTCCTTGTGTTTATGTGTTAATAATAATAATAATTTGTATTCATTTTGTTCTGCTCATAAAATATGGATTAGTGGTATTAGAGCGGTCTGCTCCTTGTCATTCTTAATGCATGTCCTCAATGAGGTCAGGGTACAAAGAGTTGGGTTTCGATCTTGTTTCTCTTGAGGAAAAAATATCTCTCACTCCTAAGTGACCTCTAATGGTAGGAGAAAAGAAATATTATGGGATAGGATATATTTTCAAAATGTTTCTTGAGGAATCCGTCATGCAACAAAGAAACGAGATGATGGATAGTTTTGCGCAAATCCTTCGACGGCTACCAACAAACAATGCATATTCCTCAAGTGGAGGCATCACCCCCGTCAAGGTACAAATCAAATTTGATGTTCCTATATTTGAGGGTCAGATAGACACATATGTTGTAGAAAAAAATTTGAATTTGCTAGAAGGGTATTTTTCTATCCATAACTTTTCGAATAAAGAAAATATTACTTTTACGCTCTTGAAAGTCGTTCCTCATGTCAAATATTGGTGGGAGACTTTCTGTGAGAAAAAGGAAATAGAGGAACCCTCATTATTTATAGTCACAGTCACCTAGGAGTCCTTCAGAGATGCTATTAAGGAACAATAATGCCTCGTCAGAAGTTATGACGACCTTTATACAAAATGGACCACACTGCAGTAGGAAAGAGACCAAGTAGTGCTACAGTTCACAAATATCTTTGATACCTTGTGCACCAAGCTGGGTATCAAATATTCTAAGAGAAATATAGTGCTCAAGTATAGTGGTGGTCTTCATAGATACATCCGGTCCAAAATGGATTTTTTGGACATCTCTTCCTTGGGCATGGCCTATAGATATGCTGTCAAAATCGAGTAGAAGATTAAACAAAAGACACGACAATTTTGGCCTGGGAACCCCTCACAACAAAAGAAGGGAAATCAAAGCCCCAACCCACATAACAAAGGACAGAGAAAATATGGAAACCCTCAGGACAACTAGTCTAAGCCGCAATTAAAGAAGGACACTGAAAGGATGAATAAATATATCGGGAAGTGGTGCGACTTCCATAAGAGACCCTAGCATAACACTGTTGATTGCCGCTTGAAAAAGTCCCTGGTGGTTGAGGTGAAAGCCTATGAATCAGATGGGAGTTCCAACTCTGAGTTAGAACCATAAAGGGGAAGATAGATCATTGATGTGGAACCCAGTGCCACCATTTCTACCACCAAAATCCAGCCTGGTGAACTAGACGAGCCAAAGGAAGGAGATCACCTATTTCATTCATAGACATGGGTGAAAGGCACCCCGCTGCACTTCATCGTTGATAGCGGAAGAAAGAAGAACATCATATCAGTATAGGTCATCAAGCATCTATCATTTTCATCAACACCACACCAAAAACCCTACACCATTGGATCGCTCCACCAAGGAAGCGACCTTTGCGTAAGCCAACAATGCCTCTTGTCATATGACATCAAGCCCTTCAAATATGAGGTATTGTGTGATGCTGCTCCTCTTGAAGTTTGTGATGTTCTTTTGGGGCAACCTTATTTATGGAAACATCATGTTGTATATGAGTCTATGCCTCACAGTGTTATTATTACTTTGGATAGGAAATTGTACCAGATACCCGAGGCAGTCCCACCTAGTTCTATTTCCTTAATCTCTGCCAAGAAATGCAGGAAGGTAATATCTCAGATCAGGAAGTTTGTATTATTCATGATTCTCTCTCAGAGCGAGCATAATATTGTAGCCACATCCAGAGCCTTCGCGACCAACCTCTCCACACAGTAGAAGCAAGTGGATAAGGTTGTGGAAGAATACAAATATATCTTCTCCTCACCTACTGAGGTACCTCTACTATGCCAGGTCAAGCATCCCATCGATCTGACCCCCGACACACCTCTACCCAGTGAGCCAATATACCACCACTCTATTTTAGAGAATTAGGAGATCAAGCGACAGATCCAAGAAATTCTCCATAAGGGGCACATCTATCCTAGCTCATCGTCTTATGGAAGCCCAATAATGCTGGTGTAGAAGAAAGATAGGACCTGACGATTCTGTATTGATTACCGGGCCCTAAATAAAATGACAGTCAAGAACCAGTACCTGATTCCCCGAATCGAAAACCTCCTTGATCAACTCAAGTGGCCCAAACAATTCAGTAAGATTGATTTGAAGTTTGGATACCACCAGGTCCTAATAGAGAAGACAGATGTATGGAAGACTTCCTTCAAGTCAAAATAAGGTCTTTTTGAATGGCTAGTCATGCCCTTTGGTTTGAAAAATTCATCAACAACTTTCATGAGGATGATGGAAGATATCCTGTGACCTTTCACTAATACTTTTGTAGTGGTATATCTGGATGAGATCCTCATCTACAAAAAGACTTGGGTGGAACACTTGCAACATATTCAACAAGTTCTTCACACCCTGCGACAACACTAGATATATTCCAACTTGGAAAAATTATCCTTCGACATGGATAAGGTCCAATACCTAGGCTACATCGTTGATCAACATGGTTTGCATGTGGACCTAGCCAAGATCCATGTCATGCATGACTGGCCAGACCCAACCACACTCACTGAGCTTCAAAGATTCCTAGGCCTTGCCAATTTCTATCGCAGGTTCATGTTGGGATTCTCCCATATTGCATGGGCCCTCAACCAAGTAATGAGGGGTGGTGGTAAGGAAAAAATTATGTGGGGATTGTTCTAAATACAAGCGTTCAATGATTTGAAGTAGTGCTTGTTCTCAACCCCAGTAATTTCATTACCAGACCTGCAACAACCCCTTGATATCGAGACATGTGCTTTGGATTATGTTGTGGGCACAGTTCTCATTCAACACGACTACCCCATGGCCTATCATAGTGAGACACTATCTGATGCCATCTGTAATTACCCTACTTATGAAAAATAAATGTACTCCATTGTGAAAGCCTACCACTAGTGGAGAAGTTACATTCTTGGGAAGGAGACAGTCATCCATACTAATCATTAGCCACTACATTTCATGCAGACACAAGGAAAATTGAATAATCACCTTCATTAGAAGTGGTCCACATACTTGCAGTAGTTCCACCTCAACATCAAGTATAAAACAAGAAGTACCAACCGAGTCACTGATTTTCTCAACCAACCTCCAATCATGGCAGTCACCACAGTGCTAGACTCTTGTGGCCACGAGACCTCCTGATGGTCCCACCTCTATGAGACATACCTTGACTTCACCACTACCTACCAAATGTTGGGCGCAAACTCAGTTGTCACTAATTTCCATATTTAGGATGGGTTGTTGTGCCATATGGGACATATTTGTGTTCCATCAAGCAAGCGAGATAATTTGATCTTGGAATCCCACTACAGTTGGGTGGTAGGACACTTCAGTGTCGAAAGGACAATGGCAACGCTGGAACAACATTTCTACTGGTCAAAACTTCGACAGTATTTCCACAAGTACATCTGGTCCTTCACTTCCTACGTTATTTCCAAACCGATCACTAAGAAACAAGGCCTATACACCCCTCCTCCTAATCATTATAGGACATGGGAATCCATCTCAATGGACTACATGTGAGGCCTCCCATCCACCAGGCGGGGAAATGAATGTGTTTTTTTTTATTGTTGATCATTTTTCCAAGATGGTGATTCTCACCACCTACAAGAAGAGCATCACAGTAGAGGCCACTGCCAATATATTCTTTGAACATGTGTGGGTACATTTTGGAATCCCACAAACAATTGTATCATATCGGGACAACCGGTTCCTCAACACATTCTATTCAAGCCTCTAGTCATTACTGGACACGAAGCTCACCAACTTCACTGCCTTCCACTCCCAAACATATGGCCAAATTGAGGTTGTCAATCAGATGATCATGCATATCCTGCACATGTATAATTCCAAGAACCCTTGCACATGGGATGAGAGTCTTCCCTATATTCATCATAGTTACAACCGGGACATACATAGATCAACCAACCACAACCCCTTTCAGGTGGGGTTGGGATTCCAACCATTGGGTCCCATGGATGTTGCACTACCCCTTGTGGCCACCATGAATAACTCGTCTACTTATCCAATCGAAGATGACAAAGACACCCAGTTCATTGAGTGGATCCAACACATCCACCAATAGGTTCAAAATATTTTACAGAATTTCAATGCCAAGTACAAGAAGCGCCATGATCAACACCGGGTGCCACATAAGTTTTAGGTGGGAGATAAAGTTTGGTTGCACTTACAGAAAGAATGAATTACATGACCCCACCGGAAGCTCCACCTACTTCATTATGGACCTTACACCATCACCAAGGTTGTGGGTGACAATGATTTTGAGCTCAACATTCCCCCTTTCCTTGGCCTGCACCCAGTGTTCAACGTGGCTCTCCTTCGACCATATTTCCCACCATTATTGGACACCTCAGAGATAGAAGAACAATTGAAACAAATGGAGCTCAACCCTGACTGCATGCAATAGGAATCTAGTAATCACATTGTGGACACACAGGTCAAGGGTACACACCAACAAAGGATCCAAATTTATCAAGTTGTCAAAGTAGGGCAGCTCCTGCACCAAGGCAAGTGGCTCACCTGGGGCTAAATTCAGAAGAAATTTCCTCATCTGATGGGGGAAATCAATGAAATGGATACCATTTCTTACTAAGAGGGGAGTATTTATCCATATTGATTTCAGTAGCCTCCCACCTATTCCAACTAGCTCATTTTGGAAGTTTTTTTCTAGTTTTCGGGTCTCGAACTTCTGCGGCCATTTTGAGGCCCTAAAAAACGTTTTTAGGGCTTGCCATAGTTAAGCTATAGACATAGTTAGATTCAGATGTAAATATGTATATTCCTCAGTTATATATTTCCAACAGGCTATCATGCGCCTAAAACGTAGATTGTATGCAAAAGTTACGACCTCGAGAAGTTGATGTACTAACTTACCCCAATGAGTGTTACAGGTGAATCCCCCTATGGACAAATGGATTCCCTCTTGGTCTCTAGACTCCTAAGGCCAAGAAAAAAAAGTGCTTAACATGGACACTGGCATCCTTTTTAGATCTAATTAAGCTAATATATGAAGAGGAAGAAGAAATATGTGTACCTTGTTAACGCCATTTGTCCTCGCAAAGTCCAAGCTGAGCTCCAATCCTGAGCTCCTCGATAGGTTCTGAAGAACAAACAAAGATACAATGGGCTTCCTATTCTACCGATATTAGCTCAAATACAGATCTATCTACTGAAGACAAGTTCATATGAAACAAACATAAACTTGAAAGAAATAGGCCAAGCATGTATATATTAATGAGAACAAATGAAGAGTACTTACAATCCTCTGATGAAGGTGCAACAGCTTCTTCTAGATCTCCTTGTCCAAACCATTTTCTCAAGTAATCTACACTGATTATGATTCAAAGGCATCTCACTTATGGGATCATAAGTTTGGTGTAATTCTCAATCTCCATCTATTGTATATTACCTATGAGATCATAGGTTTCATATCTCCAATATTTTCTGTACCTTTCACCATGAGAAGGCCTGCTTATATAACCTTGGAGAGGCGCAACCACTTGAGAGATATTTGGGATAAGTTGAAGATTCCTCTCCTTCAGTTGAGGATATTCCCTAAGATCATGCCTTGACCCTCTATTGGAATCTAACCACCTTTAGAAATTGAGGGGATTCTTCCCTAATTTGTCTCAACAAACCAAAATTCACTCAGAAAGGGTAGCGCTCCCCCAAAATGGGGAAAAGAGCATTTTATCACTCCCCCAAAGAAGCCCAGGGAGCGTTAACACTCCCTAGAAGTTCATAGGGGAGCGTTGCCTTCCAAATTTGATATTTGAGTGGCTTTTTCAGTGGCAAAAGGTTTGTACTCCTTGTCAACTGATTTCTCTTCTTCAAAACTAGTCTTTGAGGTGTCTTAAGTGTCCTTATGATGTTGTTAGAGGCACAGAACAGGAAATATGGCAGTATGATGTTTGTGACACTTGTGGTCAATATGCGACACTTGCGGACAAGATGCGACACTTACAACACTTTTAATGACGAAACTTGCGACACTATTGAAGTGAGTAATTTTGATGTGTAACAGATTGCCCCCCAAAGTGAGAAGTCAGAAGACAATGATGACTGAAGTACTTCGTAGAATTTTTCGAGCAAGAGTATGAATTCAAAGAGGTTGGAAAAAGATGCACACAACCATCAAAAAAATATCATGACATGTTTCAAACCCAAGGCAGGCATACCTATGCTTGAGTGATAAAGACTTTTTAGGTATGGCCACCATTAAATACACTCCATATCCATAATTATATTGACAAAAAGGTATATCCACTGAAGATACAATGTGGATCTATACTCCTATGACCTGAACTGATCGTAGCTAGGAAGAATACAGAGTGGATCTACGATATGACAAGACATAGCCATGACCAATACAAAACGGATCTATGTAATAGTATATTTGTCATAGTTCAAAAGAACTCCTTTGCAACCTGAGAAAAGTATACATAAGAGTGAAAAAAAATATTATTGTTCTTAACACATAAACACAAGGAACAATAATAGAGATACAATAAAAATGACTTCTATTCAATAAGTAAATATGTTGAAACTGTAAAATGCATACTGAAAGAAATTTTGCTAGAATGGTGGTGGCTTATCTCTGAGAAGAGATGTGACGATTGCGACGATTTTTGCTCATTCTCAACAAGATGGTTACAATGAGGCTCTCCAAGCCTTTTTACAATAAATAGGAATGAAAAAACCCTAGACATCCAAAAACCTAACCCTAGGAGATGAAGCGCCAAAAGTCATGTGAGCCCCATTGGGGTAAGTTAGTATAAAATTATATGTGTCATAGTTCAAAATAACTCCTTCGCAAATGATTCCAGATAGGAACACAACTTCTAACCATCGAGTTGGAGGATGTATATTTCATAACCGGTCTCTGGTGAATATACTCAAAGGATTCCCTTGGAAGTGGTTTTGTAAATATACATGCAACCTATTCTTTTGTTCCCACATATTCAAATCTGATGTTCTTCACTACGACCTGTTCCCATAGAAAGTGATAATTGATTGGAATGTTCTTCATCCTGGAGTGCATCACTAGATTCTTTGAGATACTGATGGTTCTTGTATCATCACAATATATTGGAATGGGATCATCATACTCAACATGTGTATTTGTTAGAGTTTGTTTCATCCATAAAACCTATGCACAACATGCTGCTTCTACAATATACTCTACTTCGATTGTAGACAATGATACTAATGATTGTTTCTTGCTTAGCCAAGATACCAAACACTCACCCAAGTAGAACGTTGCTCCACTGGTGCTTCATCGATCATTAATGCAACCTGCCCAATATGCATTTGAGTAGGAAGTAAGTGATAAATACTTTCCTTTTGGATACCATAATCCAAACTCTTCTGTACCCTTGAGATATATGAATATCCTATTTACTGCTAGAACATGTGATTCCTTTCATGCTGCTTGAAATCATGCCACCTATCCGACTGCCTGCATTACATCTGGTTTAGATGTTGTCACATAAATTAAGATGTCAATAATTGAATTGTACCACCTTTGATCTGTATACTGTGAATCATCATATTTTCTTAACTTGCAACTGGTTTTCATAGGATTATTGACCAGTTTGAAATCTTCCATTCCGAACCTCTTTAGAATTTCTCTAATGTACTTGATTTGAAAAATAAAAATGTATTGGTTTCTTTGACATATCTAAAGACCCAAAAAGAAGGGTATTTCTCCAAGTAATGAAATTTGAAATTCATTTTGCATATCCTTTGAAAATGTTTGTCTTAACCTGTCATCATCACTTCCAAAAATAGTATCATAAACATAAACTTCAATTAATAAAATACTTTATTGAGTTACCTTGATGTAGAGGTTGTTGTCTGCATTTCCTTTTCTAAACCCTTGCTTCTATAGATATATGTCCAGTCTAGAATACCATGTTCTGGGGGACTGTTTTAGACCATACAAGGCCTTCTTCAACTTGCACAGATTATCTTCATTCCCTAACAACTCAAATCCTTCTGGTTTCTCAATGTAGACTTATTCTTCTAGTTCCCCATTTAGAAAGGATGATTTCACGTCCATCTGATACACTTTAATATTCTTAGAGCATGCATAAGCTAGGATCAATCTGATTGCTTCCATTCTAGTGACTGGGGAAAAAGTATCTTCAAATTCGATACCTTCAACTTGTGCATGTCCTTTACATACTAATCTATATTTTTTCATGGTAACATGCTCATCTTCATTCAATTTATTTCTGAAGACCCACTTTGTGTTGATCACATTCTTGTACCTTGGTCTTGGAACCAATTCCCAAGTTTCATTATTCTCTATTTGATCCAACTCTTCATTCATGGCCTTTCTCTATAATTCATCCTTTCTCTCTTCTTCAAAATTGTTTGGTTCAATCAAAGATAAGAGTGCTACGTGCAATTGTTCTAGTGAAAAAACTCTTCTTCTAGTATCAATTCATGCATCTTTGTTCCTGATAATCTGATATGAAGGATGATTCTTTTGTATTCCTTTGCTATATTTATTCAAAGGTACTTGTTTCTCTTTCTCTTCTAATTCTATATGATCTTCTTCATTCTCCCCTTCTTCTTCTTCTTCATCCTTTGCTTTTTCTTCGTAAACCTATTCCACTGACTCCTTTTCTTCTTCATTTAATTCCCATCCACCTGTCTCATTAACCGTTACATTGATGCTTTCCACAAATTTGTTGAGCCTTAGATTGTAACATTTTTGTGATTTCCTTGTACTTGAGTAACCAACAAGTATTCCTTTGTCCACACGAGAATCGAACTTTCCCATTTTACCATCTTCTCGTTTGATGCAACATTTGCTTCCAAAAACTCTGGAGTGATTCACATTTTCTAGTCTTCCTTTCCATAGCTCATAGGGATTTTTGTCACTGTTGTTTTTGAGCATTACTCTGTTTTGAATATGAACTATTGTATGCAATGCATGTGTCCAAAAACAAATCTGTCAACTTGGAATCCATTAACATTATTTGATCCATTTCCTATACTGTCTTTCTCTTTCTTTTGGAAAATCCATTCTGTTGAGGTGTCCTAGGAATGGAGAAATTCCTTTTTATTCCATGCTTGCTGCATAAATCCATTAATTCCTTTGAAGTAAACTCTCCTCCATTTTCCGATCTCAAACATTTTATTTTTGAATCCATTTCATTTTCAACTTTTTCCTTGGATACCTTGAAGTTTTCAAATGCTTCTGATTTCTTCATGAGAAAAACAAATTGCATTCATCCTTGTATAATCCTCAACCAATAACATAAAATATTTCTCACCTTTTAAACCCTTTGTTCTAGTTGGTCCAACTAGATCAGTATGCACAATTTCCAGTGGTCTTGTTGTGGAGTATTCCTTTGATTTGAACTTGGTCTTTGTTTTCTTTCCTTTTTGAAAATGATTACATAATGTGCTGGTTGGCTTCAGGATCTAGGGAATTTCTCTTACTTCTTCCATTTTTCTTACTTTGACGAGGTTGTCGAAGGTTATGTGACCCGTTCTTTTGTGCCATAGCCAACGTTCATCTTCCTTTCCTAGACATCACTATTTATTTCCAATTTCACTTAATACATATATGTTGCTTGATGTTATTACAATTGTTGCAACCAATTTTCCTGAAACTTCTTTTCTTATCTCACACTTTTGTGAATCGAACATAAGTTTTTGACCTTGGTCACACATTTGACTTACACTTAGAATATTATATTTCATATCTTCTACTAGTAAAACATTTTCTTCCTTGGTATTCTTGTTTCCAATTCTGACTGTGCCCTTTCCAATGATTCTAGTTGAGTTGTCATTTCCAAAGGAGACTGATCCACATCTTTTCTTTCTCAATGTCAGAAACTTATCATCATCACTTGTCATGTGCTTTGACTAGCCACTGTCAACATACCAACCACGTTTCTTGTTTTTAGCTTGTAGAGCGAGTGTGCATTCTTCATTGTTATTATGATTCTAGTTTCTTATACATATTCTCTACTGAGGTTCCTGTATGTGACTGTTGTTATTCTGTTTTGATTCTCTAGGAGGAACTGTCATTCTACAATCTTTGGCCATGTGTCCAATTTTGTTTCACTTGTAGAATTCCACTTCAGTTTTCAATGATTCAAACCTCTTATAGCTTCTTCTCTGTGTTTCACTAGGCCTTCTTGGATAACCATTTTGTGCATGAATTTCAAAGTTGTTTCTGTTCCTGCTATTAGCTCTGGAATTTACAACTTTATGTCCAAAATTATTGCATGCATAACATAAACCAAAACATATAGTTTGATACCTGGGAGTTGAAGATATTTTGAAAGGAGTTACTCTTCTGAATCCTTCTTCTTCCTGAGGATTTCTTGTTTCTGACTGTTGCTAATTCATAAATATGACTCTTCTAGGTGGAGGAGTGTCCCTATGATCTTCCTTGTAAAACTTATTTTCTCCTCTGACTGTCTCTGCATAGATTCTTGGTTTTGTTTCTTGATCTGTAGTTTTTTATCTTGAACCTCTTTCTGTAAGATTGTTTCCTAGCTCTAACTTGTCATGATGTGGCCTCTGACTATTGATATTGTTATCCAAAACCTTTTTAGCTATTCTACATGTTTTTACGTCGAAGGTATTTTCTCAATGTGACAATATCTGCTTCCAAATTCCCAATGATCATGTCCTTTTATTCCAACTATTCTTTAAGTGCTTATTCAATTCATTTGTCTTCTTCAACTTGAATTTTTTAAATTAGATATCATTTCCTCCATTTCTTCAGAGTTGGAATTTTGTGTTTCATCTTTTCTTTTTAGTTCTACCTGTAGTGATTTTTTTTTCTTCTTTTCCCTTTTTATAACATCTATGACACTCAACAATTCTTCTCTATAGTCAACTTCTACCTCTTCATATAATTCTTTTGTGTCTTCTTTTTCAGAGTCTCCTACTTCCATGAATAGAACTTTGTCTGTCTCACTTTCACTGACTTCATCTTTGTCTGATGAGGGGTTGTCTTCTTTGGTGCATAAACTTTTCTTGAAGACTTTCTTTTTGGTTATTTTTCCTTTATATGTTTGTTTTATATTTGAATCATCTTATTCATTCATTTTTTGTTTTTCTTATGAGGACATTTTTTATAAAAATGACCAATACGATAACAATTAAAACAAATCAATGGAATCTTACCTTAATATATGTCATCGGTTCCCTTTTTCAGTCTTCTGATGAAGTTGGTTAGTTCTTCATCATCTTTCGAGATGTCACTTTTGCTGCTATCTTATTTTTCCTTTTTCTTTCCCTTTTGTTTTGAATTCTTGGATGATTTGAATGCTGCTTCTTTTATACCTAGATTCTCCTGTTCGGTTCTCATTTCATAGGCTATGAAAATTCCATGTAGTTCATCCATGGTTATTGAATCCAAATATTTTCTTTATTCTAGTGCTGAGACCTTAGGATCAAATCTCATTGGAGGAGATATTAGTACCTTTTGAAGAATTATAGATTCATCAACTTCTTCTCCAAATCCTCTGATTACATTAACTATTTCAACAACTCGTAAGAAGTAAGTTAAAATATTCTCAACTTCCTTCATTTTCAGCTGTTCAAATTGACCTCTGTAAGTTTGAAGCTTTGCTTCCTTGAATTTTTTATCTCCTTCATAAATATTCTGAAGTTTTCCCAAATCTCTTTTACGGAGATGCAATGCATAACTTTCCCATATACTAAATCACCAAGACCATTCAGAAGTTCATTTTTTTCTTTTGAATTGTTTAGACTGAGTTTCCTTCTGTTGTCATTTATTGGTGGAACTGTAGGTTATTTATATCCATCTACAACTTATTTCCAAACCTCAACTCATTGTGTTTGTACATATGTTTTCATCCTGGTGCTCCAAAATGCATAGTTCTATCCATGAAACTATGGTATTCCATTTTTATACATATTGTTTCTCTCCATGATCTACCTTTCAGTAGTTAAACTTATTTCTGAAGGAACTTGCTCTGATACCAATTGTTGGATTACTGAGAGGGGGATGAATCAACAGTAGATATTTTTAATCTTTTTAACCACAATATGTAAGGGTTATTTATCTTTATGATCAATATAAAATTATCATCCAATAAGTGCAGAGTAAATAAACCATAAAAAATGAACAATGATACACATGCACAGTACACTAGTATTTTTACATTGGAAACCCAATGCGGGAGAAAACCATGGAATGTGTAGAATTCCTGCAGAAACCCCAATAGATCTAGAATTCTAGTTAAATTGAACACAAACAATTTGTTGATATTCAAGAGATGAGAGAAAGTTTTTTCTCCATAAATCAGAGAATTATAATAATCAAAATGAATATACATGAGCAACCATCCTCAAAAAGAAGAGAGGAGGTGAATATATAGAATTTCCAACTCATGCTCCAACACCCCCCCTTAAGCCTAAATGTAATGACAAAAAATTTGAGTCCCGACAACTTGGCCATTTTAGGTACTAATTACATAAAATAAATCCTCATGAAAAGAGGAAAGAGGGAAAACCTTGTGGGAAAACCCCCCCTCAAAAGAGGAAAAAAATGATGAGTGGCCAAAAGTGACCTACTCAGTTGTCTCACCACTCCAAGCATAGTTCTCAGTTCTGAAAATTTCTTTTCAGTGAAGGACTTGGTGAAGATGTCTGCAACCTGCTGCTCTATGGGGAAGTACTGCAGTGAAATGAATCTGTCATAGATCATCTCACGGATGTAATTCATGTGATGAACTTCCCATCGACGAGAAGTGGCAATGGCCAAAACTAGTCGAATGGAGTCCATTTTTGCAATAGGTGCAAATGTCTCTGTGTAGTCTATGCCATGTACCTGTGAGTATCCTTTTGCAACAAGTCAAGATTTTTACTTGCCAATTTCACCATCTGCAGCAATATTTGTTTGATATATCCATTAGCATCGAACACGCTTTCTTCCTTTCAGAAGTGGAACCAAATCCCATGTGTTGTTGTCCATAAGAGCAGAGTACTCTTCATCCATGACAACCTCCCAAAGTGGGTTTCCAGCAGCCTCAGAGTGTGACTTTGGATCTGAACCAAGTGACATATAGAAATGTACGGGCAGAAAAGGTTCATTGGCAACCAGGGCTTGAGGAGCCCCAAAAAACTGTGATCTAGTTCTTCTTGTATCCGCCAGATCACCGACTAGTTCACCCGCATCTTGCAGGGTTTTCTCTGCCCAAGTTGGCAACTGAGTTGGAGCAGACATGAACTGCTCCTCATCCTCTGTATCAGAACCAAAAGGCTTCTCTAAATTTCTTGAAGAAGTTTCTGACTCCTCATCAGTGACAACAAGCGGTTCCTCGACAGGGTCTTCTGAAAAATCATGCACTGATTCTTCTTCAAACTTCACACTTCGAGCTTGAATGAACTTTTCAGTGTGAGAGTATAGAAATATATATCCTTTGAAACCTTCAGGATATCCAAAAAATATTCATTCAACACTTTGAGGCTCCAAATCCTTCCTCTTATCTGTCGGAATGTGAACCCATGCTCGTGAACCAAAAATACGAAAGTGCGACACTTTTGGTTTCTTACCATTCCAACATTCAAAATGAGTGGTGCCTTTGAGTGATTTGTGAGGAACTCAGTTCTGAATGTATGCCTCACAATTAATAGCTTCATCCCATAGATTGGGATCTAATGATTTAGACTGTAGCATACAATTGGCCATCTCTTTTAAGGACCGATTTTTCCTCTCTGCAACACCGTTCTGCTGTGGTGTATATGGCACTGTGTGTTGTAGTTGTATACCTGCATCAATACAAAGTTACTGCACATATTTGTTGACATACTCCCCCCCATTATTAGTATGAAGTATATTAATCTTACACCCAGACTCATTCTCAACAAGTGATTTAAATTCTATAAGGCATTCAAATACTTCCGATTTTAATTTCAAAAAAAATACCCAAGTAAAGTGAGAGAAATCATCTCTGAAGGTGAGTACATATCGAGCCTTACTGGTTGAAGGCTATGGGAATGGGCCCGTGATGTCATTGTGAATCAGCCCAAGAGGTGAAGAATCTCTCTGTTCCTTCCCTTTGTCAAACTTTTTCTCTAGATGCTTGCCAAGAATGCATCCTTGACATACACCATTTGTGAATTTAATAGCTAGCAATCCTTCTACCATGTTTTCTTTGTTGAGTTGATGCAAGTACTTATAGTTTAGATGGCCAAATATTTCATGCCATAAACTAATGATATCATTATATTGTGACATAAATACAGTGCTAATATATTTAGGAACAAAGTGGGAGAAGAAATACAAATGAGAACCGTGATCTGCAATTCCATGTGCAAGCTGTGAGCCTGTGGAAATGTCGATAATCACTGCAGAGTCCGAAGTGAAATCCACCTTCCTTCCAGAGCTGGAATGAGTGATATAATATATCGAGAGAATATTTTTGGAAAGAGAGGGAACATGAAGAACATTTTTGAAGCAACCCCCTTTAATATCAACAATTCCTTCTTCGCACACCTTTGCGGGTGTAGCATATCCCAAGTAAATTGGGGATCTGGTGCTTTCTTTGATGGAGGAAAATTCATCTTTTGATGCAGACATATGGTTCGATGCACCTAAATTAAGGATCCAAGATGATGAAGTGGATGTGATAGCCATTAAGGAATGACCATCTCATGCTCTCCCTCCCTTTCTGTTATCATCTTTTTTCTTTGCATTTTTGGGCACCGTGAGATTGTGTTGCTGCAATTGCTTAGCCATCTCATTGATAGTATTCCTCATGCAATTTTCTTCGAGATGAAAACCTTCAGAATAGTAGATGCAAAGTGTTATTTCCTTCTTCTTCTTACCCTTAGGCTCAGAAGAGTTATCTGAAGATTGTGCGGATCTCTCCTTCTTCGATTCAGGAAATTTACCCGTTCCTTTTTTCTTGTCTTTTCCACTGCTCTTTGGAGCATTAGTAGCTGCAAGTGCTTGGTTCTTGGAATGCTTGATGGCACCCATTTGGAATAACTTAGATTTATTTTGAGTCAATTCTGCAATGAAATCATTCAATGGAGGCATTTTCCATTTTTCCTGAGTCAATTTAGATGCTTGAAAAGACAACACAAATACAGAATATTCAGGGCCTAATTTCGAGAGAATTGAAAGGATGAGCTGTTCTTCCTCTTTCGTGACTCCACATGCATTAAGTTCAATGAGGAGGGATTTGAACTTGGTGAAGAATTCTTGCAGGTTTCTGAAATGAATTGGACTTAGGGATATGAGTTCATTCTCCAGTTGATGCACTCTCATTGCATCTTGCTTGTCGAATAATCCTTCCAATGTGGTCCAGACCACCTCGGGAGTAGTGGCTCTACTGACATGAGAGAGGAGATATCTAGAAATTGATAGGCATATCAGACCAATTGCTTCATCTAATTTATTGAAATACTTTATCTTCTCCACTGCAGCAGTCAGTTCTTTCTTCGTTCCCATTGTTACCCGGTAAAGCCCTTTGCTTTGGAGGAGCAAAGAGATCTCTGTCTTCCATTTGAAGTAATTGAAAGGATTTAGAATGAGTTTTGTGGGATGAGAGATATGATCCATTGCTTCTTTCTGCACCTCCTGATGATCTATACCTACAAATAAAACCATGTACAATCCACTAGATTCAATCTAGCTCTGATACCATGTAGAATTCTTGTAGAAACCCCAATAGATCTAGAATTCTAGTTAAATTGAACACAAACAATTTTCTGATATTCAAGAGATGAGAGAAATTTTTTGCTCCATAAATCATCAGAGAATTATATTAATCAAAATGAATATACATGAGAAACCATCCTAAAAAAGAAGAGAGGAGGTGAATATATAGAATTTCCAACATAGAAATTCTAGTAAAAAAAAGCTAGAAATAGCTAAAATAGGTGTCATAAGCTAAGGGAGACCACATAGTTCGACCTAGAACAGTAAAGATACATGTCACAGACTCATTAATTTCCACAAGAGTCAAGTGATGCGCATTAGCTCACTTAAGCTCACTTAACTGACAAGAGAAACAGTTCCAATTCACTTAACTGACCCGAAATAGTAGTTACTAATAATAGTAATGGCAAAAATCATTAATTAAGGAATAAATATCTCACTCAAAGAGGAGGTGTGCATTCCCCAATAATAGATGAGTTTTTTCATGGGGGATTTGGAATAAATCATGAATAAATCATGAATAAATCAAGAAAATCAAGAACCGGGAGTTGAGTCTTGATCTAAAAATAGTAGTTTTCCCTAAAATCTAGGGATGAGGCGCCCTTCTTCTCTATGTGGAAAAATTAGGTGAAATAAAGTGTAAATGAACGTATTAACCAAGATCTAAGAGTCTAATCTAGGTATAAACTAATGTAAGTTAGGGTTATGCTCCAACAAAATGCTTTGTCTTATATGTCTTTAAGAATTATATTGATTGGAAGAACTGATCCGGATTTTATGAGCAAAATGAAATGAATACATATTATTAACAGGTGCTTAACACAAAATAACAGAGATACAGTAAAAATAGTTTTCTATTCAATAACGAAATAAGTTGAAATTGTAAAATGTAGCAGAAACAAGCTTGCTAGACTGGTGGTGGCTTATCTCTAAGAAGAGATGTGACGGATGTGTGCATTCGTAAGAAGAAAAATACAATGAGGCTTTGAAGGCATTTTTACAATAAACAAGAATGCCCAAAACCCTAGACATCCAAAAACCTAACCCTAGGAGATGAAGCGCCAAAAGTCATGTGGGCCCTGTTTGGGTAAGTTAGTATATCAACTTCCCGGGGTCGTAACTTTTGCATATGATCTCTGTTTTAGGCGTGTGATAGCCCGTTGGAAATGTATCGTCGAGGAGGTTCATTTTGGGTGCTCAATAATTCCTTCTAATATCATTAAGGATATCGATCCCGAAAAACCTTAATTTAGGCCCTCAAAATGGCCCCAAAAGTTAAAACTGCTAAAAATAGTAAATTGCCAAAATTGTCAGAAAATTGTTTTGAGCTAGTTGGAAAAGGTGGGTGGCCACCGATATCCATCTGGATCAAGAAAAAACTTCCTTTGTTCTCCAACTACAACTGAAAGGAGTTTTCCAACCCCTATATTTTCATGCTACAACCTGAGGGAAGCTCCAACTCCCAAATTCTTTGGCTACAACCAGAAGGAGGATACAAAACCCTATGTTCTATGACTACAACGATAAGGTGGATAAAACCACCTATCCTTTCCCCATCCTGCCACCCTAAAACATAAGTGAAATGATGAAACCATTGCCACACTGTCATTGTGAGATATACCACTATAAACCTATACCAATACATGCCAACAACCTGTACCAAAGACTTGTGATCAACCTATACCTGTAACCTTCCCATACCAACAAAAACCCACAGGTACATGACTTGTTTGTGTTGCAAATCATGTATGTATGTGACCTTTTTGTACTACAGCCTGCATATGTACGCGACCTTTGTATATTGCATCCTGTGTACGCCTTATGAAAACTAAGGTTTTTACCTTCCTAAAAACTCTGACCCTTTACTTCCTTTGTCACATCAACTTGCAACCTAAGACTGTGTTCATGCTATAGTTGTTCCCTATGCATACATCCTCATACATATCCCTTAATCAAGTGCATCTATATCTCTCTAGTCATGTGCCATAGAAGTGTGTATAATCATGAACAAGTATAGTAACCCTCACATGAACTAGACATCAAACCCTTACTGATATACAACCTCTCAATACATCAACCACTTAAAAAAAATACAAGATCTCAACCATGTACCACAAAAACCCTTAACCATATGCCAAGAAATACAAGATGTGCCTCAACACTCACAAGATGTACCAATAATAGATATCAAATATACCAGCACTGTATTTCTATATATCTGGCTTATATAGTAAGTTCCATATAGATAATAGCCTCTATAGGGAAAATAATCAAACCCCCATAGCCATTTTTCATGTAGACAACAAAATCCAACTACACATAGAAATAATACACACCTTTTGAACCTTTAGATAGATCTATTGTACTTGATCACTATAGACCTCTCTCGGATCTTGCTTTCAAACTCTAGAGACCTGGCATCTTTATCTCCTCAAGTTTTCATGGCTCTTGTTTCATGTATGTGCCATGTTATACTACCATACCACATATGTACGTTCCCTTCTCAACTGTATCCTGCATACACCTAAAAAACTAGGGATTTTTCTGTATTTTCTGTAATTCTGAAACTTTTGACATCAACCCTTCATGCTACCCCAGACTTGCGTAACTTCAGATGTATCAATGAGTACCTTCAATAAACCTTTCACAATAATAGATATTCAATGTCCTCAATAGGTGGTAATAGGAGAGACTTGCTCCCTTATTTATACTTCCATGTAGCTTCCTCAATGGGTCACCTTCTAACCAACTTAACCCAAATTCCTTCTTTTAGGGTTAATCCAGTTCTAATCACTTGTTTACTTCTAACCCACTTTGCTACAAATAGTAAATTCTCCACTTCTAGTGTCAACTAAATTATTTTTAGTTAGTTTCTTTTTGAAACAACTTAACCCATGATTAACTCCTAGTTTCACCCACTTGACTAGTCAGCTTCTTCTAGGATCTTATAGAATAATTTGACTTCTTTGACCTTCTAGATAATTCATGAGGGTTCTCCAACTTCACAAGGACATAAATCTCTAACCGTGAGGAGTTATGTGACATTCCACATATCACTGGAAATGGCATGACATGTACTATCCATATAGAATAGTATTATCTGTAAATATATTAATCTTCATACCATTATAAATTAATCAAATTGAACTCCCTTAACCATACTGATGGGGCTACCATAATTTTATATTGGACTTGCTTCAAGAGTTGACATCAATGACAACCAACCCAATTAATCAACAATATCCCCCTTTGGCATTGATGGAAACACTATGATGCAACACTAAATTCATATCACTCATGCTCCTCCTGTGACCATCGCTCCCCGTGGAAACATGCCTCTTTGCTCTCTCTCCAACCATCTAACTCGTTATCCTGCATCATCTAACTCTCCCCATTTGACATCAATGTAAAAGGTAACTTCCCATATGGGGCTTCTTCCCCTAACTAAATTGTCCTTGGGGATATTCCCCTTGACTGAACTCTTTCTGAAACTTCTCCCCCAACTTGAACTTTCCTCTTTATGGCGCTTCTTCGTGTAAATATAAGATATATAAGATATGCATTCCAAATAATTCATTTTGGAGTAGAAATTACTTCGAGTATCTCGTGAAGATACTCAAAGGATTCCCTTGGAAACAGTTTTGTAAATATCTCTGCAACCTATTCTTTTGTTCCCACATATTCAACTATGATGTTCTTCGTTGCGACTTGCTTCTATATAAAGTGATGCTTGATTGGTGAAGGATCAGATTCTGTTAATGAGAGGGGGGGTGAATCAATAACAGGACAATTATATCACTTTTTACTTATTAATGCAAAACAAAATCTTAACACAGTATTTTATCATGGAACCCAAATGGGAAAAATCACAAACTCTTTTCTATTAACTGCAATTTGTTTTATATGTTACATAGGAGGAAGATGTACTTCCTCTTTGACCAGCACCAACTGATCAAGATGCACCCACACCCTGGTTTACCAACACCAACTGGTAGGAGGCTGCGACCCCCTTTTTAGTCAGCTACAAATGACAAGGAAGCACCAACTCCCTCTGCAAGCACCAACTTGCCCTTGCACCACCCAACCACCCTTAATGCATAGGTATTATCTTTTCTTCCTGGAATCTGCTTCAGCTTTTGATCTTCTTTTCTGGACTATAGAGACACTTTCTTATCACCACTTTTTCTGATTTATATACTCTTCAAACGGGTGTGAAATTTAAAACATCGTGTTCCTTTATTTGAACCATTGTACCTTTTCATTTAAAATGATAATTAAAATTTAATTAATATTATTTTTCCTTTTTATTCATTATTCATGTGTTTCATGATTTATTCTCTTTTAATCATGACTGTGTATCGGTTCATTATATCGTGAATTTTTTTCATAAATTGACCACAGTAATGGATCAATTCAATCCTTTATACTCGATATCAAATCTCCTTTACTTCACAGAGACCAGATTCTGTGGAGGCGCTTCCTTCAAGCAATTTCACATGACCATGCATTATAGAACCACAGACTTACCGAATATAGCGATGTATAACAGTTTCTTTTTAAAACTTCTTATGTCATATGACCGATGGCATAGAACCACAAGATTAGCAATTTAGGCAACGCATTACAATCTGCAATGTCAAACCTCTTTACCATATGACCAATGGCGATGACCTCATGTTTAGGTGAGACAAGGTCCTGAGCGTTTATCATTCCAACGGTCACAATTCAATCTCTTGATGAGATGGACGGCTGACAGGATTTCAACACTTTGCCCTTCGAGTCATTGTGACTTCCAATATTACAAAACTCACGATCACAATATCGTCGGCCAGTTCAGATGACTCATATTACCCACTGAAATGGACGGCTCACGGGGTTTCGAATTTTCTTCCTTCGGGACTTCGATACACTGCTCCTTAAAAAACTCCCGGTTGCGATATCACAGATATGATCAGTCGGTTCACGTTTCTTCCCTGGAAAAGATCAACGGTCCACCTTAAACCTTAATCCGATCCCTTTTTTTCTTAATCGAATGATTGTTTTAATCAGGCATTGAGATGTGTGGTTGTCGGGATTTCTTCATTTTTTCCTTCGAATATTCGTGGCATCCAATAGTCCCTTTCAGCATTTCGGTGTTCGGGACTTCGTGATGTTAGATTTTTTGCTTACAACGAAAAACTCTCGAAGTGGTAACTCTCAATACTATGGATCATCTGATGCGTGTCGCTTTCAAATTTTTGGCATTCGAGACTTCCGGACTATAGAGTATCTTCTTAGTGGTGAAATATCCCGAAGTAGGGCTCCCGGAGTAACGTAAACGCTTACATCACTTAATGACGTGTCACCAGCCAATTAGCTGCCACGTGTCATACATATTCATGATTTTCACATGCCTGAAATGATATATCAACTTGACACTTGTCAGTGTCTTATTCTACCACGTGTCCTTAGCTGACGTGGTCTGTCAACATTTCTCGATGACGTGGTCTGCTGTGTCATTTTGTCTTGGTTCAAATCCAATGAACCTCCAACGCTTTCAAGATCCAACATCCCACGATTCTATCACGATTTTGCGTTTCTCTATTTGGAAGGTTAGTACTTCTAGTCTTTGACTTTCCAGTCAACGCAGTGTTGAACCAATGCCATGTGTCCTCTGGCTCAACGACCAAGATTCGCTCTTGACCTAATGGTCTGGATTGGATCAAGAATTCACGTTTCAGTATTTCAAGAAGAATGCTCCATTATCTCAACTCGCAATCTCTGAATTATCGAAATCCGGTATGCCACTCTAGTCAGATCAACGACCCACGTCGCTCCTCCTTTTTAGCTTTGGATCTAACGGTCCACGTTGCTCCTCCTCTTGAGATTTGGAGTTTGAATGAGTTCATCGATTATCCTCCTTGCAGCTATGCTAGATCTAACGGACCACGACTATTAGTTCCTATCCTCCCCAACACTCTCTACCATCCATTGATTATCAATGGCTCCTTTATCTGAGCTTTGATATTCATACTATTCACTCTTCCTCCTGATCTTGCGCTATCTATCTTTACACACTGTTTGACATCATCTTCTGACTGATATGCATGTTGACAGTTTTGATCTTTTGACTACCTGTTTTCTCTTCCTCCTGAGCTTACATTATTGATCTCTTTATTTTCTATCTTCTTGTTGACTGATATACTGTTGACATCAATGACAATGTCATCTGTCATTTAACAACAGATCATCAATTTGACTGTTGACATCAATAAAAATCTATCCAACAATATCCCCCTTTGTCATTGAGGGAAACACACTAACTTCATATACAAAACTCTCCCTATGATGATTCTTTCCTCTTATGAAGTTTTTATAAAGTTTCTCTCCCCCTTTGACATCAATGGCAAAGCATTTCTTCTCCTATGATCTATCTGTATAGTTTCTTCTCTGACCAACGGTAAAGCCTCCTGCAATCAATTTATTTATTTATTTTTTAATGTCATAATTGAATAACACCTCTTGTTGTTGATTGCTATCTCCCCCTGGATAGGTGCCAACTGATGCATTATTTCCTTGAGATATTTAGGTAGGAAGAAGGATTACTCCCAATTTTTTCCTGACATATTCAAATACATCTCTGCTTAAGGGTTTTGTAAAAATATATGCCACATGTTCTTGTGTCGGAACATATTCCAATTTAATGTTCTTGTTTTCATCCTTATCTCTTAGATAGTGGTATTTTATGGGAATATGTTTTGATTTTGAGTGTTGGACTGGGTTCTTAGAGAGACTTATTGTGCTACTATTGTCACAATGGATAATTGTGGGTTCTTCAAATAATATTTTGATGTCTTGTAGAATTTGTTTCATCCATTCCACTTCTGTGCAACATTCTATTGCTGCAATATACTCAGCTTTAGTTCTAGAGAAAGATATTGAGGATTGTTTGTTGCTTATCCAAGCAACTAGTGATTCTCCCAAAAAGAATGCTCCTCCACTTGTACTTTTTCTTTCATCTATACTTCCTACCCAATCAACATATGACTAGGCTTTTAATGTGAATGAGTGCTTGCTAGGATACCACAAACCAAGATCTATGGTTCCTTTCAAATATCTAAAGATTCTTTTTACAGCTTTAACATGACTCTCCTTTGGTTCTTCTTGGAATCTAGCCACCATCCCAACAACTTGCTTGACATCAGGTCTGGAAGTTGTTACCAAGAGAAAACTACCAATCATTGATCTGTAGTATTTTGTATCTATAGCTTTGGACTCATCATCCTTTCTTAGTTTGCATCCAACTGTCATAGGCGTACTAACAGGTTTTCAATCCTCTAACTTGAATCTCTTAAGAATATCCTTAACATATTTATACTGATGGAGAAAAACTCCCCTTTTGGATTGTATTATTTGTAATCCAAGGAAGAAATTTAGTTCACCAAGCATAGACATTTCAAATTCTTGCTGCATCTTTTTAGCAAAGTCTTCACTCATTTTAATTTGATTACTACCAAAAATGATATGATCAACATACACTTCCACAATGATCAATTTATTACCATCAATTTTGCAATAAAGATTGTTGTCTACTGATCCCCTTTTGAGGCCTTGTTTTTGTAAATAAGAGTCTAGCCTTGCATACCATGCTCTGGGTGCTTGTTTTAATCCATAGAGTGCCTTCTTTAATTTGCAAACATAGTCTCTTTTATTGGTTATTTGAAACCCATCTGGTTTCTCAATATAGACTTCCTCTTCTAAATTTCCATTGAGAAATGCTGATTTGACATCCATTTGGCACACTTTAAATTTTCTGTAGCTGGAGAAAGCTAAGAACATCCTAATTGCCTCTAATATGGCTACAGGTGAAAATGTTTCTTCATAGTCTACTCCTTCAACCTGAGCATAACCTTTTCATACTAATCTGGCTTTGTTCCTCATTACTTTCCCATCTTCATTCATTTTATTTTTATATACCCATTTGGTTCCAATGACATTTTTATCTTTTGGTCTAGGAACTAGTTCCCAAGTTTGATTTCTTTCAATTTGATCCAATTCTTCATTCATAGCTTTAACCTAGTTCTTGTCTTTACATGCCTCTTTGATTGAGCTTGGCTCAATATGTGACAACAATGCTAATTATGTTTGATACAACAATTGTCTTCCTGTTTTCACTCCATCATTCATATCTCCAATAATAAGTTCTTCAGGATGATTTTTTCTGAATAATTATTGAGGGTGTCTTTGTATCTCTTCTTGGAAATTCTTCTCTTATCTCTCCATCTTCAATATATTCTTCACTTTCACTAGTATCCATATCATCTTATTCCCTTTCTTTTTCATTCTCTTCTACTTCTTTTAGTTGTGTGTCGAATGTCTCATCATCATCTTCATCTTTAATTGTAGATATGGTCTCTTGATTTTTGATCCTTATCGTTTTTAAATCATCTACCTTGACATCTTCACTTTCAACAATCTTATGTGATCTAAGATTATAATATCTATATGCATTTTTGTTTGAAGCATATCCAAGGAAAATACTTTCATCAGATCTGGCATCAAATTTTCCAAGACTCTCATCTAGTCTTTTGATGTAGCATTTACTTCCAAAGACTTTGAAGTATTTCACTGATGGAGCTCTTCCAAACCATAGTTCATAATGAGTTTTATCACTATTAACCCTGAGCTAACCTCTGTTCAATATATATACAACTGTGCTTACAACTTCCCTCCAATGTCCATCTGACAATTTTGCTTCATTTTTGAATGATTTTTGCATCCAGTTCCTTTTTCAGATGAACTATTTCTCCCTCCATTTTTTCACAAGTTATTTGTTTTTCCTTAAGAGACTTTTCCAGATTTTCTTCAATCTTATTTTCTTCTAAGATTTGTTTTTTCAGATTTCTCATGATTTTTTCAATCTCCTTTTCTTCTTGTTCATGCCTTTCTTTTTGTTCAACTACAAAACTTTTCAATTGTCTATATTTGGTTTTGTATTTTCTTAATTCATCCAGGGCACTGAGAAGTTCTTCCTCCATATTAACTTATTCTTCTAACTCCTTCTCATGTTTAATTTTTTTTATATCATTAGATTATTCAATACCTAAGAAAAGGACTTCATCATCATCGGATTCATCGTTGTCACTAGATTCTGACGAGCTGCTATTTTCTTCTTTTGAGTAGAAATTCTTTTTCCCTTTGTAGAAATTTTTCTTGTAGTTGAATTTTTCTTTCTTATGATATTGTTTGGTTTTATTTTCTTCATCGTCAGGGTCCTCCTTGGGATAGGGACACTTGGATGAAAAATGACCAACTTTGCCACAATTAAAAAATTAGAAAGGAAGCTTCCCTTTGTACTTCCCTGATCCTTTCTGAAGTTTTCTAATAAAGTTAGCTTCCTCCACATTAGATTCTTCATGATGACAGGATTGAATTTTTTGCTTTGGATTTATCTTTGTCTTAGATTATTTGAAAGTTGTTTCATCTTTTTTTGATTTATTATTTCCTGTTCTCATTTCATATGCTGTAAAAATCCCATGGAGCTGGTCAACTATGAGTGAGCTTAGATTGGATCTGTCTTCAATTGAGGAAATCTGTGCATCATACCTCATCGGTAATGACCTTAGTATTTTTTGCACAATGGGTTTATCTGTAACTTCTTCTCTTGCTTCTCTAATTGAGTTGACCACTTCATATACCCTATGAAAGTATTTAGCAATATTTTCTTCTTATTTCATTTTTAGATTTTCAAATTGAGTTCTATAGGTATGTAGTTTGGCTTCTTTGACTTTGTCATCTCCTTCATATACAACCTCCAATTTGTCCCAGATTTATTTGGTTGATTTTCAATGCATAACATTCACACATATAGAGTCAGTCAACCCAACTAGAATTCCATTAACCTCTCTTGAGTTATCATCGCATATTTTCTTTCCTCCAGAGTCTTTAGGTGGAGTAGTCGGTGCAATTTAACCGTTTACAAAAGATTTCCAGATATCAAAACCAATTGTCAACAAGAAATTTTTCATTCCTTTTTTCCACAGAGCATAACCTTCTCCATTTAACAATGGCGCTTTGTTGTTAGACATTCCTTCTTGTTGACCCATCTTCAAGATCTACCTTCAAGTTTGTTAGACTATTGCTGAAGGAACCGACTCTGATACCAATCGAAGGATCAGATTCTATTACTGAGAGGGGGGGGGTGAATCAGTAACAGGACAATTATATCAATTTTTACTTATTAATGCAAAACATAATCTTAACATAGTATTTTATCGTGGAACCCAAATGGGAAAAAACAAAAACTCTTTTCTATTAACTGCAATTTGTTTTACATGTTACATAGGAGGAAGATGTACTTCCTCTTTGATCAACACCAACTAATCAGGATGCACCCACACCCTGGTTTACCAGCAACAACTAGTAGGAGGATACGACCCCCTATTTAGTCAGCTACAAATGAAAAGGAAGCACCAACTCCCTCTGCAGGCACCAACTTGCCCTTGCACCACCCAACCACCCTTAATGCATAGGTATTAGCTTTTCTTCCTGGAATCTGCTTCAACTTTTGATCTTCTTTTCTGGACTGCAGAGACACTTTCTTATCACCACTTTTTCTCATATATATACTCTTCAAATGGGTGTGAAATTTAAAACATCGTGTCCCTTTATTTGAACCATTATACCTTTTCATTTAAAATGATAATTAAACTTTAATTAATATTATTTTTCCTTTTTATTCATTATTCACATGTTTCATGATTTATTCTCTTTTCATCATGACTGTGTATCGATTCATTATACCGTGAAGATTTTTCATAAATTGATCATAGTAATGGATCAATTTAATCCTTTATACTCGATATCAAATCTATTTTACTTCACAGAGACCAAATTCCATGGAGGGGCTTCCTTCAAGCCATTTCACATGACTGTGCATTATAGAACCACAGACTTACTGAATATAGCGATGTATAACAATTTCTTTTTAAAACTTCTTATGTCATATGACCGACGTCATAGAACCACAGGCTTAGAAATTTTGGCAATGCATTACAATCTGCAATGTCAAACCTCTTTACCAGATGACCAATGGCATTGATATCACGTTTAGGCGAGACGAGCTCCTGAGTGTTTATCGTTCCAACAGTCACGATTCAATTTCCTGATAAGATGGACGACTGATGGGATTTCAACACTTTTTCCTTCGAGTCATCGCGACTTCCAATATTACAAAACTCATGATCATGATATCATCGGTCAGTTTGGAAGACTCATATTACCCACTAAAATGGACAGTTCATGGGGTTTTGGATTTTTTTCCTTCGAGACTTTGAGACACTGCTCCTTACAAAACTCCTGGTTGCAATATCACCAATATGATCAGTCGGTTCATGTCTCTTCCATGGAAGAGATCAACGGTCCACCTTAAACCTTAATCTGATCCCTTTTTTTCTTAATCAAATGATTGGCCTAATCAAGTGTTGATATGTGTGGCTGTCAGGATTTCATCATTTTTGCCTTCGAATCTTTGTGACATCCAATAGTCCCTTTCAAAGTTTTAGTGTTCAAGACTTCATGATGTTGGAGTTTTTGCTTACAATGAAAAACTATTGAAGTGGTAACTCTCGATACTATGGGTCATCTGACGTGTCTCCCTTTCGAAGTTTTGGCATTCGAGACTTTCGGACTATAGAGTATTTTCTTAGTGGTGAAATATCCTAAAGTAGGACTCCCAGAGTAACGTAAATGCTTACATCACTTAATGACGTGTCACCACCCTACTGGCTTCCATGTGTCATACATATTCATGATTTTCACGTGCCTGAAATGCTGTATTAACTTGACACTTGTCAGTGTCTTATTTTTCCATGTGTCCTTAGCTGACATGGTTTGTCAACATTTCTCGATGACGTGGCCTGCTATGTCGTTTTTCCTTGGTTCAAATCTAATGACCCTCCTGTTAGAAAAACAGGACCGCAGAGTAATAAAATAAAACAAATGCAGAAACAAAACACAGAAGACACGCAATACAAGAGAGACACAGATTTACGTGGTTCACCCAGTGTGGGCTACGTCCACCAGAGAAATTGCCAGGTCCTTCTTTATTATTATCCAACAAATGAAGGGATACAACCTACAACAAAACCTGCTATAACTTCCTCTTCTTTCTCTCACAATCTCCTCTCTTAGAATACAATATTCACCATCAATCATAGCCGCGATACATTTCCCTCATAAAAGAGGGTTTCCTTCTAGGGAAAAAAACCCTAACATAATCTCTACCATTAGATCTGCGACCTTATAATGAACGGTCTAGATTTACAATGAAATTACAATATAATTTTACAAGGCAATTTTTGCTTCGGGGGCTTTGCCCCCGAACCCCCATCGGGGGACGCTACCCTTGAACCCCCGCTGGGGGCCCACTTGCCCCCAGACTCCCCAGCCGGGGGGATAGCCCCCCCGGACCCCGCAGAGGGGGTACCCCGCCTCTGCACTCCCCCGTGTGGAAGAGTGTACATACTTATGGGGTGTAAATACTTCATGGGCTATAAACATGGCTGAAAGCAAGGACCTCTGAATCAGGAAGATACTCAGGCTCCACAACCAACACCTCTAATGCTTTCAATATCCAACATCCCGCGATTCTATTGTGATTTCGTGTTTCGCTATTTTGAAGGTTAACACGTCTAGTCTTTGACTTTCCAGTCAGTGAAGTGCCGAACCAACGCCATGTGTCCTCTGACTCAATGACTAGGATTCACTCTTGATCTAATGGTCTGGATTGGATCGCGAATTCACGTTTCAGTATTTCAAGAAGCATGCTCCATTCTCTCAACTCGCAATCTCCGAATTCTCGAAATCCAGTATGCCACTCTCATCAGATCAACGACCCACGTTGCTCCTCCTTTTTAGCTTTGGATCTAACGATCCACGTCGCTCCTCCCCCTGAGCTTTGGAGTTTGAATGAGTTCAACTCTTATCCTCCTTGCATATATGTGTGATCTAACGGCCCATGGCTATTAGTTCCTATCCTCTCCAGTGCTCTCTACCGTCCATTGATTATCAATGGCTCCTTTCTTTGAGCTTTGATCTTCATACTGTTCACTTCTCATGTTCTCTGTTCTTCCCGAGGTTGCGCTATCAATCTTTGCACACTGTTTGACATCATTTTCTAACTGATATACATGTTGATAGTTTTGATCTTTCTACTACCTGTTCGATCTTCCTCTTGAGCTTATGTTATTGATCTCTACATTTGCTATCTTCTTGTTGACTGATATACTATTGACATCAATGAAAATGTCATCTGTCATTTAACAACAGATCATCAATTTGATTGTTGACATCAATGACAATCTATCCAACAATATCCCCCTTTGTCATTGAGGGCAACACACTAGCTTTATATACAAAACTCCCCCTATGATGATGCTTTCCTCTTATGATGTTTTTATGAAGTTTCTCTCGCCCTTTGACATCAATGGCAACACATTTCTTCTCCTATGATCTGTCTGTATAGTTTCTTCTTTGACAAATGGTAAAGCTTCCTTCAATCAATCTTTTTTTTTTTTTTTTTTAATGTCATAACTAAATAACACCTTCTGTTGTTGATTGCTATCTCCCCCTGGATAGGTGCCAACTAATGCATTATTTCCTTGAGATATTTAGGTAGGAAGACGGATTACTCCCAATTTTTGCCTGAGATATTCAAATACATCTATGCTTAAGGGTTTTGTAAAAATATCTTCCACTTGTTCTTGTGTCGGAACATATTCCAATTTAATGTTCTTGTTTTCAGCCTGATCTCTTAGATAGTGGTATTTTATGGGAATGTGTTTTGATTTTGAGTGTTGGAATGGGTTCTTAGAGAGACTTATTGTGCTTGTATTGTCATAGTGGATAATTGTGGGTTCTTCAAATACTATTTTGATGTCTTGTAGAGTTTGTTTCATCCATTCCACTTGTGTGAAACATTCTACTGCTGAAATATACTCAGCTTCAGTGCTAGACAAAGATATTGAGGGTTGTTTCTTTCTTATCCAAGCAACCAATGATTCTCCCAAAAAGAATGCTCCTCCACTCGTACGTTTTCTGTCATCTATACTTCCTGCCAAATCAACATCTGAATAGGATTTTAATGTGAATGAGTGCTTGCTTGGATACCAGAAACCAAGATCTATGGTTCCTTTCAAATATCTAAAGATTATTTTTACAGCTTGAACATGAATCTTCTTTGGTTTTGCTTGGAATCTAGCCACCATCCCAATAGCTTGCTTGACATTAGGTCTGGAAGTTGTTACATAGAGAAAACTGCCAATCATTGATCTGTAGTATTTTGTATCTACAACTTTGGACTGATCATCCTTATGTAGTTTGCATCCAACTGTCATAAGTTTACTAACAGGTTTGCAATCCTTTAACTAGAATCTCTTAAGCATATCCTTAACATATTTAGACTGATGGATAAAAACTCCCCTTTTGGATTGTATTATTTGTAACCCAAGGAAGAAATTTAATCCATAGAGTGCCTTCTTTAATCCATAGAGTGCCTTCTTTAATTTGCAAAAATAGTCTCTTTTATTGGTTATTTGAAAGCCATTTGGTTGCTCAATATAGACTTCCTCTTCTAAATTTCCATTCAGAAATGCTGATTTGACATCCGTTTGGTACACTTTAAATTTTCTGTAGCTGGAGAAAGCTAAGAACATCCTAATTGACTCTAATCTGGCTACAGGTGCAAATGTTTCTTCATAGTCTACTCCTTCACACTGAGCATAACCCTTGCATACTAATCTGGCTTTGTTCCCCATTACTTGCCCATCTTCATTCATTTTATTTTTATATACCCATTTAGTTCCAATGACATTTTTATCTTTTGGTCTAGGAACTAGTTCCCAAGTTTGATTTCTTTCAATTTGATCCAATTCTTCATTCATAGCTTTAACCCAATTCTCGTCTTTACATGCCTCTTTGATTGAGCTTGGCTCAATATGAGACAACAATGCTAATTCTGTTTGATACAACAATTTTCTTCTTGTTTGCACTCCATCATTCATATCTCCAATAATCAGTTCTTCGGGATGATTTTTCTGAATAATTCTTGAGGGTGTCTTTGTATCTCTTTTTGGAAATTCTTCTCTTATCTCTCCATCTTCACTATCTTCTTCACTTTCACTAGTATCCATATCATATTCTTCCGTTTCTTCTTCATTCTTTTCTACTTCTTTTAGTGGTGTGTCGAATGTCTCATCATCATATTCATGTTTATTTGTAGATATGGTGTTTTGATTTTTGATCCTTATCATTTTTAGATCATCTACCTTGACATCTACACTTTCAACAATCTTATGTGATCTAAGATTGTAGCATATGTATGCCTATTTGTTTGAATCATATCCAAGAAAAATACCTTCATCAGATCTGGCATCAACTTTTCCAAGACTCGCATCTAGTCTCTTGATGTAGCATTTACTTCCAAAGACTTTGAAGTATTTCACTAATGGAGCTCTTCCAAACCATAGTTCATAACGAGTTTTATCACTATTAACCCTAAGATGACCTCTGTTCAATATGTATACATATGTGCTTACAACTTCACTCCAATATCCATCTGAGAATTTTTCTTCTTTAAGCATAGTCCTTGCAGTCTCCTGAACTGTTCTGTTCTTTCTTTCAGCAATCCTATTTTGTTGAGGTGTTCTGGCAGCAGAGAATTGTCTTTTTATTTCATGAGTTTCACAGAATACATTGAACTCTTTTGAAGTGAATTCACCATCATTTTCTGATCTACGACATTTGATTTTTGTCTCCCTTTCATTTTCAATAAGAGTTTTAAAGGCTTTGAATTTGTTGAGTGCTTTTGATTTTTCCTTGAGAAAGCATATCCAACTCATTCTAGTAAAGTCATCAATGAACAACATAAATTAAGACTCTCCTTGTAGACTCTTGGTTCTCCTAGGTCCACATAGGTCAGTGTGAACAAGCTCTAAAGGTTTAGAGGTTGTATATTCTTTTGTTTTGAACCTTACCCTAGTTTGCTTCCCTAGTTGACAATGTCTACACATAGCATTTGAGGGTTTTATGATTTTTGGCAAGTTTCTTATAGCACCATGGATTTTGAATTTCACAAGATTGTCAAAGTTAATATGCCCCAACCTCCTATTCCATAGCCAACTTTCATCTATTGAATTTATATGACACTCCTCTTTTAATTTTGCATCTGGTATATATACATTTTCAGGAGTTCTAGGAGCAGTACCAACTAATTTTCCTGTGTCTTCTCTCCTAATTTCACATTTTTGGGAATCAAAGATACAGAAGTGTCTCTCATCATAGGTTTGACTGACACTTAATAAAATAGGCTTCAATTTATCGATAAGTAGTACATTTCTAGCTTTTTATTTTCCCAGGCTGAGAGTTCCTTTCCCAAGTATGTTACTTGAAGCATTATCACCAAATGTAACTTTACCTTTTTGTTTCTTTAAGTATAAAAAGTTGTCCTTGTTACTTTTCATATGTTTCGAGTATCCATTGTTAACATACCAAAGATTCTTTTCATCTTGCATTTTTAGGGCAATAAGGCATTCCCTTTTTGATGTTTTTACTCTCCAAGGTTTCTTTTTCTCTCTAATTAATTTGGGTTGTTCTGAGACTTCCATTAGTCTGCAATTAATGGATTTATGTCCATGGTTATGACATCTAAAGAATTGTAAGTCCCCTAATTGTAGAGGTTCAAAGGAGTTATAGTTTCTGCTCTTAAATTGATTTGCTGCTTGTTTATCCTTAAGGATATAATTCTTAACCTTCAAATTTTTCTTTTTGTATGCTCTAAAATTTATAGCTTTGTGTCCAAAATTAGAGAGGGCATAGCAGTAACTAGGAAAAATGAGAGGATACCTATTTTGGTAAAACTTCTTTGGTATTGTCTTGCCTTCTTTCCTGATAAGTGGAGGTAATTTTGTGGAGCTCTTGTTATTACTTATCTTCTCTTCATTTTTCTTCTTGAATGCACTGCGAAGAGAATCTGCATAAGATTTTGAGTTAACATGGCTTTCCTTTTGAGAATAACCTATTCCATTTTTATTTTCAGAATCCCTTTGAGCTGTAATAATCTTATCCAATATTTTAGAGCTATTTTCAAATTTTGTTTGAATGATTTTTGCATGCAGTTCCTTTTTCAGATGAACTATTTTTGCCTCCATTTTTTCACAAGTTATTTGTTTTTCCTTAAGAGACTTTTCCATATTTTCTTCGATCTTATTTGCTTCTAAGATTTGTTTTTTCAGATTGCTCCTAATTTTTTAAATCTCCTTTTCTTCTTGTTCATGCCTTTCTTTTTGTTCAACTACAAAACTTGTCAATTGTCTATATCTGGTTTTTTATTTTCTTAATTCATCCAGGGCACTGAGAAGTTATTCCTCCATATTAACTTCTGCTTTTAACTCCTTCTCATGTTTAATTTTTTTTATATCATTAGATTCTTCAATACCCAAGAAAATGACTTCATCATCATCAGATTCATCGTTGTCACTAGATTCTGACGAGTTGTTGTTTTCTTCTTTTGAGTAGAAATTATTTTTCCCTTTGTAGAACTTTTTCTTGTAGTTTAATTTTTCTTTCTTATGATATTGTCTGGTTTTATTTTCTTCATATTTAGGGTCCTCCTTGGGATAGGGACACTTGGATGCAAAATGACCAACTTTTCCACAATTAAAACATTTGAAAGGAAGCTTTCCTTTGTACTTCCCTGATCCTTTCTGAAGTTTTCTAATAAAGTTAGCTTCCTCCACATTAGATTCTTCATGATGACAGGATTGACGTTTTTGCTTCATATTTATCTTTGTCTTAGAGGCTTTGAAAGTTGTTTCGTATTTTGATGATTTATTATTTCCTGTTCTCATTTCATATGCTGTAGAAATCCCATGGAGCTAGTCAACTGTGAGTGAGCTTAGATCGGATCTATCTTCAATTGAGGATTTCTTTACATCATACCTCATCGATAATGACCTTAGTATTTTTTTCACAATGGGTTTATCTGTAACTTCTTCTCCTGCCGCTCTAATTGAGTTGACCACTTCATCTACCCTATGAAAGTATTTAGCAATATTTTCTTTTTCTTTCATTTTCAGATTTTCAAATTGAGTTCTATAGATCTGTAGTTTGGCTTCTTTGACTTTGTCATCTCCTTCATATACAACCTCCAATTTGTCCCAGATTTATTTGGCCGATTTGCAATGCATAAATTTCACACATATAGAGTCAGTCAACCCATCTAGAATTCCATTAACTTCTCTTGAGTTATCATCACATATTTTCTTTCCTCCAGAGTCTTTAGGTGGAGTAGTCGGTGCAATGTAACCATCTACAACAAATTTCCAGATATCAAAACCAATCATCAATAGGAAAGTTTTCATTCTTATTTTCCATAGAGCATAGCCTTCTCCATTGAACAATGGTGCTTTGTTGTTAGACATTCCTTCTTGTTGACCCATCTTCAAGATCTACCTTCACGTTTGTTAGACTATTGTTGAAGGAACCGACTCTATTACCCATTGAAGGATCAAATTCTGTTACTGCGAGGGGGGGGGTGAATCAGTAACAGGACAATTATATCAATTTTTACTTATTAATGCAAAACAAAATCTTAACACAATATGTTATCGTGGAACCCAAATGGGAAAAACCACAAACTCTTTTCTATTAACTACAATTTGTTTTACATGTTACATAGGAGGAAGATGTACTTCCTCTTTGATCAACACCAACTGATCAGGATGCACCCACACCCTGGTTTACCAACACCAACCGGTAGGAGGATGTGACCCCCTGTTTAGTCATCTACAACTAACAAGGAAGCACCAACTCTCTCTGTAGGCACCAACTTGCCCTTGCACCACCCAACCACCCTTAATGCATAGGTATTATCTTTTCTTCCTGGAATCTTCTTAAGCTTTTGATCTTCTTTTCTGGACTGCAGAGACACTTTCTTATCACCACTTTTTCTCATTTATATACTCTTCAAATGGGTGTGAAATTTAAAACATAGTGTCCCTTTATTTGAACCATTGTATCTTTTCATTTAAAATGTTAATTAATATTATTTTTCCTTTTTATTCATTATTCATGTTTTTCGTGATTTATTCTCTTTTAATCACGACTGTGTATCGGTTCATTATACTGTGAAGTTTTTTCATAAATTGATCACAGTAATGGATCAATTTAATACTTTATACTTGATATCAAATATCTTTTACTTCACAGAGACCAGATTCCATGGAGGTGCTTCCTTCAAGCCATTTCACATGACCGTGTGTTACAGAACCACAAACTTACCGAATATAACAATGTATAATAGTTTATTTTTAAAAATTCTTATGTCATATGACTGATGGCATAGAACCACATGATCATAAATTTTGACAATGCATTACGATCTGTAATTTTAAACCTCTTTACCATATGAACAATGGCAGTGACCTCACGTTTAGGCGAGACGAGCTCTTGAGTGTTTATTGTTCTAACGGTCATGATTCAATTTCCTGATGAGATGGATGACTGACGGGATTTCAACACTTTTCTCTTCGAGTCATCGTGACTTCCAATATTACAAAACTCATGATCATGATATCCCCGATCAGTTAGGATGAATCATATTAACCACTGAAATGGACAGTTCACAGGGTTTTGGATTTTTGTCCTTCGAAACTTCAAGACACTGCTCCTTACAAAAGTACCGGTTGCGATATATCCAATATGATCAGTTGGTTCACGTCTCTTCCATGGAAGAGATCAATGGTCCCCCTAAAACCTTAATCCGATCCGTTTTTTTCTTAATCGAACGACTGTCTTAGTCAGGTGTTGAGATTTGTGGTTGCCGAGATTTCATCGTTTTTGCCTTCGAATCTTTGTGACATCCAATAGTCCCTTTCAACGTTTCGGCGTTCGGGACTTCCTGATGTTGGAGTTTTTGCTTATAACAAAAAACTCTCGAAGTGGTAACTCTCGATACTATGGATCATCTGACGCGCCTCCCTTTCGGAGTTTCGACATTCGAGACTTCCTGACTATAGAGTATTTGCTTAGTGGTGAAATATCCCAAAGTAGGACTCCCAGAGTAACGTAAACACTTAAGTCACTTAATGACGTGTCACTAGCCTATTGGCTGCCACGTGTCATACATATTCATGATTTTCACGTGCCTGAAATGCTCTATCAACTCAACACTTTTCAGTGTCTGATTCTGCCATCTGTCATTAGCTGACGTGGTCTGTTGTGTCATTTTGCCTTGGTTCAAATCCAACGACCCTCCAACACTTTCAAGATCCAACGTCCCACAATTCTATTGTGATTTCACGTTTCACTATTTGGAAGGTTAGCACTTCTAGTCTTTGACTTTCTAGTCAGTGAACTACTGAACCAATGCCATGTGTCCTCTGGCTCAATGACTAGGATTCACTCTCAATCCAATGGTCTGGATTGGATCATGAATTCGCATTTCGGTATTTCAAGAAGCATGCTCTGTTCTCTCAACTCACAATCTCTGAATTCCCAAAATCTGGTATGCCACTCTTGTCAGATCAACGACCCACGTCGCTCCTCCTTTTTAGCTTTGGATCTAACGGTCCACATCGCTCCTCCTCTTGAGCTTTGGATTTTGAATGAGTTCAATGCTTATCCTCCTTGCATCTATGATAGATCTAACAAACCACGACTATTAGTTCATGTCCTCTCCAGCGCTCTCTACCGTCCATTGATTATCAATGGCTCCTTTCTGTGAGCTTTGATCTTCACACTGTTCGCTTCTCATGTTAGCTCTTCCTCCTGAGATTGCGCTATCAATCTTTGCACACTGTTTGACATCATATTCTGACTGATATACATGTTGATAGTTTTGATCTTTTGATTACTTGTTTTCTCTTCCTTTTGAGCTTACGTTATTGATCTCTGCATTTTCTATCTTGTTGTTGAATGATATACTGTTGACATCAATGACAATGTCATCTGTCATTTAACAACATATCATCAATTGGACTATTGACATCAATGACAATCTGTCCAACAATATCCCCCTTTGTCATTGAGGGCAACACACTAGCTTCATATACAAAACTCCCCCTGTGATGATGCTTTCCTCTTATGAAGTTTTTATGAAGTTTCTATCCCCCTTTGACATCAATGGCAAAGCATTTCTTCTCCTATGATCTGTCTGTATAGTTTCTTCTCTGACCAATGGTAAATCCTCTTGTAATCAATCTTTTTTTTTTTTTAATGTCATAACTGAATAACACCTTCTTTTGTTGATTGTTATCCCCCCCTGGATAGGTGCCAATGGATGCATTATTTCCTTAAGAGATTTAGGTAGGAATAAGGATTACTCCCAATTATTGCCTGAGATATTCAAATACATCTCTGCTTAAGGGTTTTGTAAAAATATTTGCCACCTGTTCTTATGTCAGAACATATTCCAACTTAATGTTCTTGTTTTCAGCATGTTCTCTTAGATAGTGGTATTTTATGGGAATGTGTTTTGATTTTGAGTGTTGGACTGGGTTCTTAGAGAGAATTATTGCGCTTGTATTGTCACAGTTGATAATAGTGGGTTCTTCAAATACTATTTTGATGTCTTGTAGAGTTTGTTTCATCCATTCCACTTGTGTGAAACATTCTACTGTTGCAATATACCCAGCGTCAGTGCTAGACAAAGATATTGAGGACTGTTTCTTTCTTATCCAAGCAACCAATGACTCTCCCAAAAAGAATTCTCCTCCACTCGTACGTTTTCTGTCATCTATACTTCCTGCCCAATCAACATCTGAATAGGATTTTAATGTGAATGAGTGCTTGCTAGGATACCACAAACCAAGATCTATGGTTCCTTTCAAATATCTAAAGATTCTATTTACAGCTTGAACATGACTCTCCTTTGGTTCTGCTTGGAATCTAGCCACCATCCCAACAACTTGCTTGACATCAGGTCTAGAAGTTGTTACATAGAGCAAACTGCCAATCATTGATTTGTAGTATTTTGTATCTACAACTTTGGACTCATCATCCTTGTGTTGTTTGCATCCAACTATCATAAGTGTACTAACAGGTTTGCAATCCTCTAACTAGAATCTATTAAGCATATCCTTAACATATTTAGACTGATGGATAAAAACTCCCCTTTTGGATTGTATTATTTGTAATCCAAGGAAGAAATTTAGTTCGCCAAGCATAGACATTTCAAATTATTGCTGCATCTTTTTAGCAAAGTCTTCACTCATTTTTATTTGATTACTACCAAAAATTATATCATCAACATACACTTCCACAATGATCAAGTTATTACCATTAGTTTTTCAATAAAGATTGTTGTCGTTTGATCCCCTTTTGAGGCCTTGTTTTTGTAAATAAGAGTCTAGCCTTGCATACCATGCTCTGGGTGCCTGTTTTAATCCATAGAGTGCCTTCTTTAATTTGGAAAAATAGTCTCTTTTATTGGTTATTTGAAACCCATCTGGTTGCTCAATATAGACTTCCTCTTGTAAATTTCCATTGAGAAATGTTGATTTGACATCCATTTGGTACACTTTAAATTTTTTGTAGCTGGAGAAAGCTAAGAACATCCTAATTGCCTCTAATCTGGCTACATGTGAAAATGTTTCTTCATAGTCCACTCCTTCAACTTGAGCATAACCATTACATACTAATCTGTCTTTGTTCCTCATTACTTTCCCATCTTCATTCATTTTATTTTTATATACTCATTTAGTTCCAATGACATTTTTATCTTTTGGTCTAGGAACTAGTTCCCAAGTTTGATTTCTTTCAATTTGATCCAATTCTTCATTCATATCTTTAACCTAGTTCTTGTCTTTACATGCCTCTTTGATTGAGCTTGGATCAATATGTGACAACAATGCTAATTCTATTTGATACAACAGTTGTCTTCTTGTTTGCACTCCATCATTCATATCTCCAATAATCAGTTCCTTAGGATGATTTTTCTGAATAATTCTTGAGGGTGTCTTTGTATCTCTTCCTGGAAATTCTTCTCTTATCTCTCCATATTCACTATCTTCTTCACTTTCACTAGTATCCATATCATCTTCTTCCCTTTCTTTCTCATTCTCTTCTAATTCTTTTAGTTGTGTGCCGAATGTCTCACCATCATATTCATCTTTATTTGTAGATATGGTCTCTTGATTTTTTATCCTTATTGTTTTTAGATCATCTACCTTGACATTTGCACTTTGAACAATCTTATGTGATATAATATTGTAGCTTCTATATGCCTTTGTTTGAGGCATATCCAAGAAAAATACCTTCATCAGATCTAGCATCAAATTTTCCAAGACTCTCATCTAGTATTTTGATGTAGCATTTACTTCAAAAGAATTTGAAGTATTTCACTGATGGAGCTCTTCCAAACCATAGTTCATAAGGAGTTTTATCACTATTAACCCTGATTTGACCTCTGTTCAATATGTATATAGTTGTTCTTACAACTTCCCTCCAATATCCATCTGACAATTTTTCTTCATTAAGCACAGTCCTTGCAGCCTCCTGAACTGTTTCGTTCTTTATTTCAACAATCCTGTTTTGTTGAGGTGTTCTGGCAACGGAGAATTGTCTTTTTATTCCATGAGTTTCACAGAAGACATCGAACTCTTTTGAGGTGAATTAACCACCATTTTATTATCTAATACATTTGATTTTTGTCTCCCTTTTATTTTCAACAAGGGTTTTAAAGGCTTTGAATTTGTTGAGTGCTTCTGATTTTTCCTTGAGAAAACATATCCAACTCATTCTAGTAAAGTCATCAATGAACAACATAAATTAAGACTCTCCTTGTAGACTCTTGTTTCTCGTAGGTCCACATAGGTCATTTTGAACAAGCTCTAAAGGTTTAGAGGTTGTGTATTCTTTTGTTTTGAACCTTACCCTAGTTTGCTTCCCTAGTTGACAATGTCTACACATATCATTTGAGGGTTTTATGATTTTTGGCAAGTTTCTTACTGCACCAAGGTTGTTGACTTTCACAAGATTGTCAAGGCTAATATTCCCCAACCTCCTATTCCATAGCCAACTTTCATCTATTGAATTTATATGACACTCCTCATTTAATTTTGCATCTAGTATATATACATTTTCATGAGTTGTAGGAGCAGTACCAACTAATTTTTGTGTGTCTTCTCTCCTAATTTCAAATTTTTGGGAATCAAAGATACATAAGTGTCCGTGATCACAGGTTTGACTGACACTTAATAAACTAGGCTTCAATTTATCGACAAGTAGTACATTTCTAGCTTTGTCTTTTCCCAGGCTCACAGTGCCTTTCCCAAGTATGTTACTTGAAGCATTATCACCAAATGTAACTTTACCTTTTTGTTTCTTTAAGTCTAAAAACTTGTCCTTGTTACCTGTCATATGTTTTGATCATCCAATGTCAACATACCAGAGATCCTTTTCATCTTGATTTTTTAGGGAAATAAGGCATTCCCTTTTTGATGTTTTTACTCTCCAAAGTTTCTTCTACTCTCTAATTAACTTGGGTTGTTCTGAGACTTCCATTAGTATGAAATTAATGGCTTTATATCCATGGTTATGACATCTAAAGCATTGTAAGTCCCCTTGTTGTAGAGGTTCAAAAGAGTTATAGTTTCTTCTCTCAAATTGATTTGTCACTTGTTTATCCTTAAGGATATAATTCTTAACCTTCAGATTTTTCTTTTTATATTCTCTACAATTTATAGCTTTGTGTCCAAAATTAGAGCAAGCATAGAAGTAACCAGGAAAAATGTGAGGATACCTGTTTTGGTAAAACTTCTTTGGTATTGTCTTGCCTTCTTTCCTGATAAGTGGAGGTAATTTTGTGGAGCTCTTGTTATTACTTATTTTCTCTTCATTTTTCTTCTTGAATGCACTGCGAAGAGCATCTGCATAAGATTTTGAGTTAACATGGCTTTCCTTTTGAGAATAACCTATTCCATTTTTATTTTCAGAATCCCTTTGAGCTGTAATAATCTTATCTAATATTTCAGAGCTATTTTCAGATTTTGTTTGAATGATTTTTTCATCCAGTTCCTTTTTCAGATGAACTATTTCTGCCTCCATTTTTTCACAAGTTATTTGTTTTTCCTTAAGAGACTTTTCCATATTTTCTTCGATCTTATTTGCTTCTAAGATTTGTTTTTTCAGATTGGTCATGATTTTTTCAATTTCCTTTTCTTCTTGTTCATTCCTTTCTCTTTGTTCAACTACAAAACTTTTCAATTGTCTATATTTGGTTTTGTATTTTCTTAATTCATCTAGAGCACTGAGAAGTTGTTCCTCCATATTAACTTCTTCTTCTAACTCCTTCTCATGTTTAATATTTTTTATATCATTAGATTCTTCAATACCTAAGAAAAGGACTTCATCATCATCAAATTCATCATTGTCACTAGATTTTGACGAGCTGTTGTTTTTTTCTTTTGAGTAGAAATTATTTTTCCCTTTGTAGAACTTTTTCTTGTAGTTGAACTTTTCTTTCTTCTGATATTGTCTGGTTTTATTTTCTTCATCTTCAGGGTCCTCCTTGGGATAGGGACACCTGGATGCAAAATGACCAACTTTTCCACAATTAAAACATTTGAAAGGAAGCTTGCCTTTGTACTTCCCTGATCCTTTCTGAAGTTTTCTAATAAAGTTAGCTTCCTCCACATCAGATTCTTCATGATGACAGTATTGAAGTTTTTGCTTCAGATTTATCTTTTTCTTATATTCTTTGAAAGTTGTTTCATCTTTTGTTGATTTATTATTTCCTGTTCTCCTTTCATATGCTGTAAAAATCCCATGGAGCTGGTCAACTATGAGTGATCTTAGATCAGATCTATCTTCAATTGAGGAAATCTTTTCATAATACCTCATCGGTAATGACCTTAGTATTTTTTGCACAATGGGTTTATCTATAACTTCTTCTCCTGCCGCTCTAATTGAGTTGAACACGACATCCACCCTATGAAAGTATTTAGCAATATTTTCTTCTTCTTTCATTTTCATATTTTCAAATTGAGTTCTATAGGTCTGTAGTTTGGCTTCTTTGACTTTGTCATCTCCTTCATATACAACCTCTAATTTGTCCCTGATTTCTTTGGCCGATTTGCAATGCATAACTTTCACATATATAGAGTCAGTCAGCCCAACTAGAATTCCATTAACTTATATTGAGTTATCATCGCATATTCTCTTTCCTCCAGAGTATTTAGGTGGAGTAGTCGGTGCAATGTAACAGTCTACAACAAATTTCTAGTTATCAAAACCAATCGTCAACAAGAAATTTTTCATTCTTATTTTCCATAGAGCATAGCCTTCTCCATTGAACAATGGTGCTTTGTTGTTAGAAATTCCTTCTTGTTGACCCATCTTCAAGATCTACCTTCAAGTTTGTTAGACTTTTGTTGAAGGAACCGACTCTGCTACCAATTGAAGGATCAGATTTTGTTACTGAGAGGGGGGGGGGTGAATCAGTAACAGGACAATTATATCAATTTTTACTTATTAATGCAAAACATAATCTTAACACAGTATTTTATCGTGGAACCCAAATGGGAAAAACCACAAACTCTTTTCTATTAACTGCAATTTGTTTTACATGTTACATAGGAGGAAGATGTACTTCCTCTTTGATCAGCACCAACTGATCAGGATGCACCCACACCCTGTTTTACCAACACCAACTGGTAGGAGGATACGACCCCCTGTTTAGTCATTTACAACTGACAAGGAAGCACCAACTCCCTCTACAGGCACCAACCTGCCCTTGCACCACCCAACCACCCTTAATGCATAGGTATTATCTTTTCTTCCTGGAATCTACTTCAACTTTTGATCTTCTTTTCTGGACTGGAGAGACACTTTCTTATCACCACTTTTTCTCATTTATATACTCTTCAAACGGGTGTGAAATTTAAAGCATCGTGTCCTTTTATTTGAACCATTGTACTGTTTCATTTAAAATGATAATTAAACTTTAATTAATATTATTTTTCCTTTTTATTCATTATTCATGTTTTTCATGATTTATTCTCTTTTAATCATGACTGTGTATCGGTTCATTATACCGTGAAGGTTTTTCTTAAATTGATCACAGTAATGGATCAATTTAATCCTTTATACTCGATATCAAATCTCTTTTACTTCACAGAGACCAGATTCTGTGGAGGCGCTTCCTTCAAGCCATTTCACATGACCGTGCATTACAGAACCACGAACATACCGAATATAGTGATGTATAACAGTTTCTTTTTAAAACTTCTTATGTCATATAACCGATGGCATAGAACCACAGGATTAACAATTTCGATAACACATTACAATATGCAATGTCAAACCTCTTTACCATATGACCAATGGCAATGACCTCACGTTTAGGCGAGACGAGATCATGAGTGTTTATTGTTCCAAGGGTCATGATTCAATTTCCCGATGAGATGGACGACTGATGGGATTTTGACACTTTTTCCTTCGAGACATCGTGACTTCCAATATTACAAAACTCACGTTCACGATATCACTGGTCAGTTTGGATGACTCATATTACCCACTGAAATGGACGGTTCACAGGGTTTCGTCTTTTCATCCTTCATGACTTTGAGACACTTCTCCTTACAAAACTCCTGATTGCGATATCGCTAATATGATCAGTCGATTCACGTCTCTTCTGTGGAAGAGATCAACGGTCCACCTTAAACCTTAATCCGATCCCTTTTTTTCTTAATCGAATGACTGTCTTAATCAGGCATTGAGATGTGTGGCTACAAGGATTTCATCATTTTTTCCTTCGAATCTTCGTGACATCCAATAGTCCCTTTCAACGTTTCAGCGTTCGGGACTTCGTGATGTTGGAGTTTTTTTCTTACAATGAAAAATTCTCGAAGTGGTAACTCTCGATACTATGGATCATCGGACACGTCTCCCTTTCAGAGTTTCAACATTCAAGACTTCCAAACTATAGAGTATTTTCTTAGTGGTGAAATATCCCAAATTAGGACTCCCGGAGTAACCTAAACGCTTACGTCACTTAATGACGTGTCACCAGCCTATTGGCTGCCACGTGTCATATATATTCGTGATTTTCACATGCCTAAAATGCTGTATCAACTTGACACTTGTCAGTATCTTATTCTGCCATGTGTCCTTACCTAACATGGTTTGTCAACGTTTCTCAATGACATGGTATGCTATGTCATTTTGCCTTGGTTCAAATCCAACGACCCTCCAACACTTTCAAGATCCAACGTCCCACAATTCTATTGTGATTTCATGTTTCTCTATTTGGAAGGTGATCACTTCTAGTATTTGAGTTTCTAGTCAGTGAAGTGTTGAACCAAGACCATGTGTCCTCTATCTCAATGACTAGGATTCACTCTCAATCCAATGATCTGGATTGGATCACGAATTTGCATTTTGGTATTTCAAGAAGCATGCTTCGTTCTCTCAACTCACAATCTCCGAATTCCCTAAATCCGGTATGCCACTCTCGTCAGATCAACAACCCACGACGCTCCTCCTTTTTAGATTTGGATCTAACGGTCCATGTCACTCGTCCTCCTGAGATTTGGAGTTTGAATGAGTTCAGTGCTTATCCTCCTTGCATCTATGCTGGATCTAATGACCCACTGTTGAAGGAAAATCTCCCTGTGGACAGGTAGATCTCCTCTTGAGAGCTAGACTCTTAACTCTTAAGACAGAAGATGCTTATCATGGTCACTGACTTCCTTTTAGATCTAGATAAACTAATGTGTGAAGAGGAAGGAGAAAAGAAGTACCTTTTACCGTTGTTTGTCCCTGCACGATCCGAGTTGATCTCCAATCTTTCTCTCCTTGATAAGCTCTATAGACAAACAAAAGTACAACCACTTCCTACTCTACTGAGATTAGTTTGAAGCAGATCTATCTATTAGAGACAAGTTCATGTGAGATTAAACACAAACTAGAAAGAAACATACCAAGCATATTATATTGATGAGAACAACAATGAAGGAAACTTACAACCGTAGATGCGAGTGCAGCAGCTTCATCAAGTCCTCCTTGTCTAACCCTTGCTCAAAAGACCCACAATCAAAATGACAATAACTTCACTGATTATTCTCCTCTACTTCAATGTGTGTTTCCTATGAGATCATAGGTTTCATGCCTCCAAAATCCCTCTCTTTTCACCATAAGAAAGCCTTCTTATATAGGCTTGGAGAGGCCCAACCACTTGAGATATCTTTGGGGTAAGTTGAGGATTTTCCTCCTTCAGTTAGGGATCTTCCCTAAGATCATGGCTTAACTAAGGATTCGAATCCAACTGCCTTCAAATATTGAAGGGATCTTTCCCTCATTCTTCTCAAAAAACCAACTGTTGCCCATAATAGGTAGCGCTCCCCCAAAATGTCAATCAGAGCGTTATAACGCTCCCTAGTAATGTATAGGGGGGTTCCAACACTCCTGACAGTAGCAACGCTCCTCCAAAAGGGAAGATGTAGTGTTATAATGCCCCTTGATAGTCTATAGGGGAGCGCCAACACTCCCGAGAGAGGTATAGGGAAGCGTTCTCCTCTAAAAACTCAATTTTTGTGGTTCTTTCAAATGGAAAGAGTTTCATAAACCCAGTTAACCATTCCTCTTCTTCCAAATCAAATGTTTGAGGTGTTTCAAATGTCTTTTTGATGTCATTATAGGTACGACATAGGAATTATGGAATTATGCTTTTCCTGACACTTGCGACACTTATGAGAAAAATGTGACACTTGCGACACTTGTAATGACGACACTTGTGACACTATCAAAGTGAGTATTTTTTATGTGTAACAGATTGCCCCCCAAAGTATGAAGTTAGAAGACGAGAACTGATAGCTGAAATGCTTTGTAGACTTTCAAGCAATGGTATAGATGTAGAGAACCTGACAGAAGTTGCACGCAAACATCCAACAAATATAATGACATGTTCCAAACCCAAGGCAGGCATACCTATGCTTGGGTGATAAAGACTTGCAAGGTATGGTCGCCATAAAATACACTATGGATCCATAATTGTATTGATAAAAGGTATAACCACCGAGGATACAGTGTGGATATATACTCCTATGACCTGAACTGATCATAGCCACGAAGAATACACAGTGGATCTATGAGATTATAATACATAGCCACGACCAATACAAAGTGGATCTATGTGACAGTATATGTGTCATTGTTCAATAGAAACTCCTTCGCAACCCGGGCAAAGTACATATAAGAGTGATGACTCAACCCAGGGTCTTCTTACCAATCCCAATGTAGTATGAATCTAACCATGTGAATAGATGTACTGATGTCGAACATGGAAGAAACCACTCGATTACCGGTCAATCATGTAAACCGTTAACAAGCATGAGGGAAATCATCAATAATGTCAATGATTCCCAAGGTACTTCTAGTACATTCCAACAAATGTGAATGGATGAGCTGAATTCGAACATCCATGGAATCATCCGATCAGAGGTCAATGATGTAAACCCACTGTCGAATGTGAGGAGGCCTTCCATTGAGGCATGTAGGTCCCAAAGTACTAATTGGTTTCTAAGTCTATGACCCAGGGGATCAAATTTTGCTCAAAAATTCAAAGTGTTCGAAATCACTTCAAATTGAATGAGAGCGTAGGCCTTGTCATTACGAACCCAACGCAACTTGTTTGGGTTCAAATAGACATCGAGAGCGAGAGATATCATGTTCTATTCAAAATGACAAATAGGCAAAAAAAGGGGTGTTGACTGTACAGTCCATACGAACACTGACATGGCAGGCTGTACGACACATGGCAGGAAATTATTTGGACAGTTGGCATGTGACATGGCATGTTTTCAGTGAACGGGATGATGACTCATGGCCCAGTCAATGGCCACCACATGTCATATATCTATTGGTTTAAAATTATGTCGTTGGCTGGAGTCAACCCCGCGACTTCCAGGCAGGGGGGAGAGACTTGGCAAGAGCCGCCAACCGGCGTGCCACTGGTTGTTCCTTGTAATATATATGGAAAATATATATTTAAATGTTTGCATATGTGTATAGTTTGGGGCGCGACCGGGCTGGGGCTTAGCCCCAGCCCTTGGTCGCACATTGTATTACATATGACCCAATGATATACCATTCGGGTGCACATGCGGTTGTGTTTTGTTCCAATGGTTATACAAATGACCTGCCATTTTTCCTTTGACCATTGGCTTGTGGAACGAGAGCCTATGTTTATACTAGCGCGCAGTCGCATGGGTCATACGACCTTGTCCTTGACGGTTAGGGGCTAGGTGTGCCCGTAAATGTCCTACAGTTTGCACGGTTCACGTGGTTGTGTCCGGTACTAAGTTTATATGCTTAAATATGCATGTGGGCTAAGTTGAGCCAACATGGGTGCATTTTGTAGATGCAGAGACAACAAGTTTGAAGGGGGGACTTCCAGGAAGCCTATCTTCTTCAATTTTTGGCCAAACGAGGTGATGAAAAAGCCCAGCTAGGGGTTTTTGGATGTTCTGAAGCCATTGGAGTAGTCTATTTGGAATTTTGAGCATTGTAAAGCACATTTTTGATCACTTTGATCAAATAATACAAATGATCCATTGGAAGCTGGACCAGGAGATGTAGCCCAAGAGAGGGGTGAACTCCTTTATCATTTGTTGTGTTATGTGTTTTTTGTTCACTTTTTTTTCTACTGTTTATATGCATATTGAATGAGTAAATCCTATTAAAGTTGTGTTGCAAAGTTGATCCATTTTCATTTTAACACATAAAATTTAACTTGCAAATATTTTCAAGAGTACAAGTCTTCTTCATTTTTAGATCAAGTTGGTATCAGAGCCTAGGTTTTTGAAGACTTGAAGGTTTTTGGTATAAGTGATGAAGACCATTGTTGGAAACTTCATCCTGAAAGAAGACCCAAAAAGTTTGGAAACAAAGGGAAGTCAAAGACTGTTGCAACCATACAACATGATTTAGGTTCTGATTCAGGTGATGAAACAAAGATCACAGCCATGGGTTATCAAGGTAATGGTTCTATTGCAAGTACTAGTTCTTCAAGTAACAATAATCTCAA